>NW_021025892.1:628284-734970 GCF_004153795.1 Camellia sinensis
TCGCCTCGGTTTGCGTGCCCGTGTGCACGCATTTCGAGACACATATCATCGCCTCGGTTTGCGTGCCCGTGTGCACGCATTTCGAGGCACCTCATTTTCATAGCATTTTATCATTTTCTCAGTTTGCGTGCCCGTGTGCACGCATTTCGAGACACCTCATTGTCAGAGAAGGGTTGCCCGCTGGTGGTCCAAGAGTCTCGAATACTCGACAAAATGTGCACACGAAAGGACTGAAATTTCAAATCGTAATAAATGCGAGATGCACGAATGAGGCGAGAAAGTGTAATGATGACCAAAAAGGTGTGCGCGTTCTGATATCCGCATTGGGGCATGCGAAGCCGCCTGACCTATTTTGACTTTTCCAATTCAAGACCAAACACGCCGATTAACTACCGTCAATGGGGAGTTCGGGGGGCAATTGTGGGAGCCGAATAATGGCAAAATCAGAAGGTGCGTATTTTAGAAGACTGATATTAATCAGCTGTATCCTACGAGAATGGAAAGTCGAATATAATACATGTGCCGAATAAGTGTAGATCCTTAGAGCCGAATAAGAGAAAGGACAATGATTAAAAAGTAGGCCCTAGCTCCGAGGATCAAAAGGAACAAGTATAAATACAGGAACAATGGATTGAGAAAGGTATGTAAGAATCACTTCACTTAACTTAGTAAAGAAGCTATCCTGAGTGTCTGAACTGACTTGTCCATCGAAGTGCTAATTCTGGCACCCCCGATCGGAGTGTTTGTATCTTTTTTGGTGACTAGCTGAGGATCACTAGCGTCTCCTAGGATCTGAAGAGTATTTCCAAACCACTTCCCCACAAGCTCTTTTAACAACACTTCATGCCTTAGTCGGCTTGTTAAACTTTTGGTTGTTGATCGAATCAATTACAAATGGTGCTTCAACATTCTCCTCAATTGTATGGCATCCCTCAAAGTCAAAGGCTCTGAGATAGACTCTCATTCAACACTTCCAATACAAGTAATTGGTCCCATCAAAAGTAAGAGCATGATGCACACCAGGCTCACGAGCAAACTCAACCGGCTTTGGAATTGATTGAGTGACGCAAGAGTAGAATGCCATGTAGGTACTATATCCGTCTTCACCGGATTCGGTTTCTTAAGCTTTGTGCTCTGACCAGCTTTCATTATCTCAAGTTACTGTGTAAACTTTCTTTCGGTTCTTTTTTGATGGACATTCAAGTGCGATATACCTAAACCCTTGACATTCATAGCACTTGACACCTTGTCCTTTCACATTCTTCTTCTCACCTTTCAGAGCACCTTTTGGTGGAAAAGTTTTGGATTTTTCATTATCCTTATCTTTTGAACTAGAGTCCTTGAAATTAGGTTTCTTTTTCTTTAATTTTTTTTTGTTGAACTGTTTGGTAAAAATAGTCGTCATTTCGGACTGTAGATCAATTTCAACCTCAGGGTTCTTAGCAATCTCATGAGCATTAGTAAAAGTCACACTATCTTTTTGTTTTTTCTTAGAAATCTGGTGGGCTTCATAAGTCTGCAAGTTTCCAACCAATTGATCAAGCTTGAAGTTCTCAACATCCTGAGCCTCCTCTATAGCTGTCATTTTTGATTGGAACCTATCAGGTAAGGATCACAAAATTTTTCCAACAACTTTGGATTCAGGAATTTTTTTATCAAGTGTGAAACATGAATTCACGATGTCACTAAGTTTGGCATAAAAATCATCAAACGTCTCATCATCTCGCATAAAAAGAGTTTCAAAGGAAGAGGTGAGATGCTGAAGTTTTGATCTTTTAATAGTAGTAGCACCCTCATAAATTGTTTCAAGGATGTCCCAAGCCTCTTTTGCTACTTCACACGTATAAATACGACAAAACTCTTCTGGTGTGACGAGCAAAAGGGAGAATTGAGCGCTTTGTTATTCCAACTCGAGTTTTAATAATCAAATGCGTCCCATTTATCAAGTGGTTTAGGGATATCAACACCATCGATAGTGACACTAGGTTCGCTCCACCCATAGATGACACTCCCAAACTTTCTCATCAATAGATTTTAAAAATGCCCTTATGCGAGCTTTCCAATAAGAATAGTTTGTCCTGTCAAGTAAAAGAGGTCTATGGGTCGAGTTAAATTCACGAATTGAATCCATGACACGAATCACACAAAATATTTTTTTTTAAAAACAAAGAGTGACCTGCTTTGATACCAATTGAAAAAACTACGTGATTTGTGATTCGTAACAAATTTAATTGCAACAATTCCCAAACAACCAAAACTAACAATCTAAATCATCAAGCACATACGAAAGTGATTTAGATTGTTGTTTTCCAAATAATAAATTGACTCAACCGAATTTTACGTGGAAAAAAATCACAATTTGAGCACCTCCAATTGTGATAAAAAACCACAGGTGAAACGCCACTAATCAATCCACTATGAGGAAAGAAAGAACACAAATTTACTTTACAATTTACCCAACCTCTGTAAACTTGTCTTTAACAATCTGTGTCTCTTTCACCAACGCCTTCATCTCGGAATCGATCAGCTAGAAGTCGAATCCACAACATCCATGTTGAATCAATGACCATGTGTAGCTTTGAACTCCTTTGAAGACTCCACACTTGAACCTCCGGAATACACCTAAGAAAAACACTCTTGTATTGAACAATCAAACAATCATTTGATGTATACTTATCAAACCATGAGTTAAACCCAAACAAACATCAAAGAAACTAGCAAAGATGCTCCAAAAGAAAACCCTAATTCCCTAAATGAAGATCTGGAAGCCGTGACCTAGAATTGCACTTGTTCACAGCTTTATACCAGACAGCTTCGCTATCATTGCTCAAGCGCAGGAATGGTCACTCGAGCGGTGTGACTTAAATGCATGTTTCTAAACAAGGATCTATGCTCGAGCATAAAAACACAACTCCCAGTACTTTTGCTGAGAAGCAAAAATTTTGAGAGTGTTGATTTTTCGCCCGAGCGCAGCTTTCACCGTTCGAGCAGTAAAGCCAAAAACAGAGGAAAAATTACAACTTTCAAAACCAAGTTTGTTCGCGGAATTGGCAACATATAGGGACCTAACAAAACTAAATGTATTAAATGTTAATTAATTAAGTTCATTTGATAATCACAATTGAAATCACTTAAAAATTTAAATGTATCTTAAAATGTAGGCTAAAATCTAAAAAAAAATAAAAAATTAAGTCATATTAAACTTATTTAATTATGACTGAGTTTATAAATACTAAATATTAGTATCGATAAACACTATTATAAACTCATTATCACCACCATTACCATTACCACTATCACCCACAATGCAAGGCACAGAACTAGAGGTGGTAGATACCAGACGAATTTGGAGCCTGAAGAAAGAAAGTCAATCCCATGTGGGACCGGAAAGGAACAGCCGAAGGCATGCAGTTCAAAAATCGTACTCTATGGCACCGTAACTACAACAACAACCGTAATAGTAGTACCAGAAGGAAAACTTTCAGGCAAGATTTGCTTAGCTGATCTAGTGTTACTATTGCCAGTAACTAGGGCACAAGAAGAATGAGTGTTTCCAACTCGTCCAGTCAGGAAATCAAGGAGAAAGTACGAAAACAAACGCGTAAGGGATTGATGAGTAAAAGCCATGGAAGAACAAGCCAGGACCATCGAGTCAACAACATCAGGGAGAATGAGGCAATAAGAGGCCTGGGCTTAATAATAATCAGAGGCGAATCGGTAGAATATTTGCACTACAAGGAGAAAAAGACGAAGACCTCACTACGAAGTACCCCGAGAGCGAGAAATACAACACATATGGACCCAAGGAATTGTAGTATGAGCCTTGGTTAACCTAAAAGAATGTAATCAAGCAGTTAGAACTCTTTTGGAGTGAATTTTTGTAACCTGAACATAGATGGTGCAAATTTTCTTAATTTAATCCAGTCTTAGAACTTTTGGGTACACATTTTATTCATCGCATTCCTTCATATCTACAATATGTGTTAGGTCATAGGAATTATTTGTGCAATTTCTAAGGCATGAAGATACCCGACTTTGACATAATCTTAGAAATAGATTCGTTACTCATACCTTAGCAGTTATTGATAGTTTCCAAAAGAAGGACATGACTCACCCATCCAATGGAACACTTTATTATTTAAAGGGGGATGTATTAGTTTCCATAATTCAACAAATCGACAAATGCAATGGCATTAGAAAATTACCAAAGGATCAATTCTTAACAAGGGTATAGATCACCGAATCGGGAATTTGGTAATACAAGCCCTCACACTGAAGCATCAACGAATAGTTCAGAAATTTCAAATAGCGCAAAAGATTAATGCATCCCCTTCCTGTAGTAGTTTTCTTTTCGTGCTCCTTTCAGATATGATAGCCCTACAGTTTGGACTCCCGTGGTTCTGAATCTGATTTCACAAGTGCAATGTAAAATAGATAAACACAAATGAGTCTAAATTTGACAAATCTTTTGGAAAATCAATTTTGAATCAAAAATGCCAAAAATGGACTATTTTTCCAGATTTCAGAGTCGCCACCTAAATGTTTTTAGGAAATATAGGAAACCCATGACTCGTGCCAAAGGCCACGTGTCCGTCATCACCAAAGTGTCTCAGTTCCGGAACTTAGGTACGAGAGGGGAAGGTCGTGAATTGAGTACCTCACTCACCCAATCAAAGATTGGCCTTTACTAATCTTGATGTGATTCTTATTTACATTATATGCTCTTGATCCGATTATTAGGCTATTTTTACTATGTGTTGCACACAAATATAGACTAATTTGCAAAAAAATTGGACTACTTTGATTCATATTTGTTTTGAAAAGTGTTTGAATATGTACCGCTTACAAAAAAAAAAAAAAAAAACAAAACAAAAACGATATCATATGTACAGTAATCAAATTATTCCAATTTAAGCAATTAGCCTTCATCTACTGGCATTCAAAGCAGGTATATCACTTAAGCACTTAGCCTCAAGGAAAATATGCTTGACATGGCAGCAATCACACACATGCGATATGCTAAAGCAATAAGTGCTCACCTCGTACTCCAAGGCAAGTCAGAAGAAATAAAATAGTTAGTTAAATGCATGGTCTAATATGCAAGTGACTAATGCAACACATACAAAATGCAACTATCGGATTCGACTTTCTATCATGGCATGTGAGACAATTCAAGGCATGCGCAAAGCACGTATTCAATTAAGGAATTTGAAATTGACATCGATTAGTATGATGAGCCGAACCCTTAAGCATGCAAGACAAATGGATGAAAATCATAGAAAATGCTAAAGGAAACATGATGCTCTACGCCATAAGCAAATAAAGGAAATGGAGAAAGAAATGGGGATTGGAAGACATACACAAATTATTACAATTTGCCTTCGCACAAGAGGGTCCGAATAAATGCCCTAGGTAATTACCAAATTAACTAGCTATTACAAACCAAATGAAATTACTTAACTGCACTAGCTAATTATTATAAGTTAAGATTAAACTAACTAATTAATTACAACACAAGATGAATTAACTAAGTTATTACAAATTCAAGGGAATTACTCAGTAATTAATTAACTAATTAACTAAGAGCTATGTAAACTAATTAAACTCGAGTGGGGGTTAAAGAACCATGCATGCCAATGTGAACATCCGCCGTAAACGCCTTTATTTTGCCTCAGCTACTGCTCTATTTCACAGGAAAATAACACTGCCATGCTAAAAAGAGGTGGCCGACCGGCCAGTAAAAGTGGTTGGCTGGATTCAAATGGTGGTCGACTGGCCACTATTGTTGGTACTGCCTTGCTGCAACAGAAAAGGAACAGAGCAGAAACAGAGTATTTCTAGGGGATGTTTATCCTCTCTGCCTCTCCCTAACATGAAATTGCTCAGAGGGATAGAATCGATTCACAAATCATCAATGGTTGCAAAGTTGTTGCATGATGATCTATGACTCGATTGGACAAAAGATCAATGAGTTAAAATAAGAGACCAACAAAACCTCTTCCCTATCATGGAATTGATCAAAGGAAGTGGTTGACATTGATTCTTAAACCATTATCATCAGTAACAAGTATGAAATGGCCTAAGACTCAATAGGTTCAATTAATGTCCGATTGAACCCAAACCAATTTTATTCTTGCATCTCTTTTAGTCTAATTTTATTACCTCTTTCAATTACCTTTCTATTCCTTAGTCATTTTATTCGAAAATGATAGTTAAGTCCACTAAATGGAGAAGAGTGTCAAACAAGAAGTTATTTTGCGCATGAGAGAGAGGCAATGCCCTGGTAGTAAACCTTCGAAGAGATTAAACCATTTAGCATTGTATGGTCTCTTTCTCAAACTTAAACAACAGTCGGTTGAAAAAATTCTCAAAGAAATAAAAAAACCAAGAAAAGGGAAAAAGGAGAAAGAGTGCAGAGATGATTTTGAGTGAACACAAGTATGAAAAGCTTGAAATAAATGCTATCAACTCAAATAGGTTGGTGGCTAAGGCCTAAACCACTGAACCTATGAGGACCACTACACTACAAACATGCTACACAAAGCATAAATGAAATGAACAACCTCAGTCAGTCCTAAAATAGATAAAAATAGTGCTGGAATTCTAAGAGAAAAGCTTAAAAAAGTTAGTTACAACCATGAAGAAATTGAGCTAGTAAACAAGCATAAGGAGGGGTGGCTAACCCCTCCATTTTTGGGACTTCAAACTAGATTTTTAGCCTCTGAAAACCTCTGAAAATTAGTGGTAAAAAGTTGGAAAAAAGTTGAGGAAGAGATGGGAAACACAAGGGCAAAGACTTAGGAGACAAGGTTCAAAGAAAGGTGATTAACCCTTCTACCTTTAATAGCCTTAAAACACAAGCTTCAACCTATAAAAATAGTTGAAAAATAATCTAAAAAACAGCAAATGAAGATAGGAAATAAGGAAGGGAAATAAGCTAGAAGTTATACCTCTTGAAGAGGAGTAACACTTTGAGTTATAAACCAACAATTTCTCACCCTCAAGAGCTGAAATTCAAGCTCAATAACCTTAGCAAAGAGCCCTTAAAATTTTGTTTAGGGGGTCTAGGTAAGGTGTATATAGGTTACAAGGTAGAGAGAGAGAGAAATATTTTCCAAGATTTTTGCTTCACCAAATTTTTCTAACCTAAATTCTAGAGGAAGGTCAAGTATATATAGAAAAATATGTTACTATGTACAGAGACAACTGGTGCAGTGCATACACCTATGGAGACAGCTGGCAAGAAAATATCTATTCGGCCGGCATTACTAGCCGGCTGGCCACTAAAGGGGACGACCATACACTCATTTCTGGTCTGCCGGCCACTAGTTGGCCTACAGGCCTTTGAGTGATTAGGCTTAGAAAAAAAACTATTTTGGTCCAAAAGTGGTGCAAGGTTTGTAGGCTTCTAAGACTCAAAACTGAGGCTTCTAGCTGAGGAAATTGAGCATTTGTCCAACATATAAATTCATCATTGGGTTAGCAATCAGAGGCACCCAAGTCTTAAGGATGGTAAAAAATGAGGTGTCTACACTTACGTCATTAATTGGGGAAGAGTTCGATTCAAATCACTATTATTAGAGCGAGACCAATGGTGGCTTTGGACAAAAGGGAGAAGAACTTAAGAGATGAAGATGATCCAGCTGATTAATATACGTTGGCAGAATCTACCTAGGAGTGCAAGGATGCAATGCAGATCAATTGCTTATAACATTTCAAGACATGAAGAATGTTTGAAATTTCGAGGACGAAATTTATTCAAGGGGGATAGGTTGTGGGGCCCCTAAAAATTTTATTTTCTTAAAAGTCCCTTACTTTTAAATGATTTCTTTGAAGTCTCTCAATTTCTTAATTAATTGCAATTTTAACCCTAGGATTAGAATACATGCTCCAATTGAATACTCACAAACCCTAATCGATTTTGATTGCTTAGAAATCATCTCTAATACCCTAATACTGATTAATTGAGTCCCTAAATATGGAATTACAACTTAAAAACCCTAGTTTTTTCTGGTTTCTATCACGTTCACAAATAATCCAAATTGAATTAGATTTTCTAACCCTAATTTAGTTTAATTCTACACTGAAATAACTGTTTCAATTCATAAATTAAACCCAAAGTAATTATTTCCATAAGCATCACAAACATATTACTACCACTACCATCACTACCGCTACCACCATCACTATCATGCCACCTGTAATACTTGTATCCTTTAATCTATTGAAGGGTGTGTTTAATTCATTTATTTTATTTTTGAGAGTCTTTGAAGTTGTTGTATCTTGGTTTTGGAGGAGTACAGATCGATTTAAACTTGTTGGGATTGTTCGTTCACGCTTGTTTACGTTGAAAAGTTGTTTAGGAACTTAGAAATCTTGTTATGGGGTCAACACCAATCTTGGTGGTGTCGACACTTGCCTTTTGTTGTTGGCCTCAAGGGTCAACATTGGTCTGCGAAGGGTCGACCCATGTCTATTGCAGAATCTGGGGTTTGCTTGCTGGATTAGTGTCGACACAAGTCTGGGAGGTGTCGACACCTTGTCCTCTGCACACACTAGTGTCTCAGCTTTTCTTCCTGAAGGGTCGACACCTCTATCTGAAGGGTCGACCCCTGTGTGTAATTTTCAGGTTTTTGAGTCGATTTGGGCCCTACCTTTTGGGGGGGGGGGTTTAGACTTGTCCTTTTCATTTGACTTTTGAGCTATTGTTCTATTATTACCTTGCTACTATAAATAGGCTCCAAACACTTATTCATTTCGATTTTCCTCCCTTTTTCTCTATCTCTACACCATGAGTTCTCTTCTCTCTCTCTAAACTCAAACCTTTTCACTCAGATCTCTAGATCTACTCACCTAAAGTGATCTTTTCACCTTGGTCCTTTGAGAAAGATTGTAGATCTTGTTAAGGGCTTCCTTTTGGTCCAAGAGTTTTGTGGTTTCGTCGCCGGTGATTTTTGGATTGTCATCTCTTTGTTTCAAGAGGTAGGGGCTTCTAGTTCTCCTTCAATACCCTCATTTATAGATAGATTTGTGGTATTTTCTGTAAATAAATACAAAGTTTACATTTTTTTTTGCATATTATGATTAATCATGAGATTGGGGGTTAGGGTTTGAAGAGTTGGGGTTTACTTGTTAGGTTATGATCTTGGGTCATGAGTTTACGTGTAAAAACAATAGAAGGGTTGGAATAAAATGTGTTTTTTGAAAAGCTTTAATTTCTCTTAAAAACCCTAGTTTGGTCCATAAAGATAGATGATGGTTTTGCTTAAATTGAAAGTAGTATCATGAAATTGAGGTGTCAAATTACACATGTACAAGTTTAGTTGAAATTGTAAAGAGTTTGAAAATTTATGTAAAAGTTGCGATTGAACCCTCAATGTTGATATTTTAAATTATGTCATAATAAGAAACCAAACTTGGGGAAAAGAAATTACTAATGGTATTGATGATATGAGCTTTATGATGAAATGATGATGTTGAGGTTTAAGAGTTCGTATTGAATTATGCTGAATTGTATTGAATAGTGTTGAATTGGGTTGTGTTGAATTTTGTTGTGTGTTATGTTGAATTGCATTGAGCTATGTTAAAATGTGTTGAGTTGAGTTGAATCGGGTTGAGTTTTTTTGAGTTGTGTTGAGTTGGGTTGAGTTGAGTCGAGTTGTGTTGAGTGGTGTTGGGTTGTGTAATTGGTACCCGCGCAAAGAGTCAAAAAGAAAAAGAGAAAATTGTTTTTCGATGCCCATGTCCATTGGTTTTGAATTCAAGGTGCCCAAATGCCCTATCTAGGTTTATCGCTGGATGAATGTGGGAAAAATGTTTTTGGGTGTCCACAAAGTCTTGCCGTATTGTAGTCGGCAAAAGTGAAAAAAAAAAAAACAGATGATTTTGAAAATGTTTTTCGGTGCCCACTTCCTGTCTATAATAGCCAGCAAATGTGGAGATGGTTTTCAAGTTGAAAATGTTTTTGGGGGTCCACGTCCTGCCGTATGACAGTCGACAAATGTGGAAAAACATGGTTTTTGGAAAAATATGATTTTTGAGAAAATGGTTTTTGGGAGTTCACTTTCTACTGTATAATAGTTGGCCAAAGGTGGAAGATGTTATGAGTTGGCTACCCGCTATCCTGCTGTATCAAGTCGGTAAAAGGTGGAATGTGTTGTGAAATGGGTTGAGTCGGTGATGATATGTGTGAATTGAGATGAACTTATGAAATTACAATGTGATGTGTAATTTAGCATGGAAGGGGAATGCATATAGAAATTATTTGAAAAGAATGGATAATGAAATAGTAACTGGATAAGGGGTTAGTCATAACGAATTCACCGGGTTGTTTGTAACTATAAGGAAAGATTAAGAGTTTTGTTTTGTAATTAATGGAGAAACTAAATTAAAAGGGTTTATTATTCTTGTGATATGATGAATTATAATTGATAATGCAAGTCTGGATGTGATGCAGTTGTTAGATAAGTACGAGTTGAGTGTAAGAGAACTGTTATTGAATATAAAAGAGATTTGGATTTCCACATTAAGGAGTTACAGCAAATATGAATAGACATGTGGAAATGGAGTGTATAAGGGTTGTTTTTGAGTATTAAGGGAACTTGAACTTGAGGTTATGGAGTTATAATAAATGTAATTAGTAAAAAGGGAAAATGGATATAAAAAAAAGGAATATTAAAATGGAAATTAAATAAGGAATATTTTGGAATTGGTTAATAAATTTAAAATGATATTGTTCCTTAAACATATTTGTTTTCAAAAAGAATTTATGATTTTCTGATGATAAGGGATAATTTTTATGGTTGATGGTTTTCCTTAAATGCTCAAACAAATTTTGAGAAATAGGTACTCTACGTATGATATTTTGAAATTACAAAACATCACCTTACTATGTGGTATCACCCTGCATGCATAATCATTTCTATCTATAGGATGGTTATTGTTTTAGAACTATGAGATTCCTACTAGGCAATTGTGCTCATCCATTGTTGTTTCATTTTCTTACAGGAAGAGAATTCTGATTGATTGGTTGGAGAGTTAAGAAGTTAATGTATCTTTTATTTGTAATTTCATAGTAGATGTGAAAGATATGAATTTTGTACATTGACGTTTATAATTATTTATTTGTAGCTCCGCAGTGGAAGTTGGCAGGTATTGTTATTATCATTGTATTCATTGAGAGCGAGAACATGTGTTATTATGTTTCTATTACTCAAGGGTAATAGTTATTTGTAAAAAAAAAAAAAAAAGGCTTTTGGCAATGCTTCCGAGTAATTAAAATTTGGGGCATGACACCACCACCACAACCACCACTACCATCATAATATAAAAAATGAAATATACAATTTGAAAACAATAAATTTCAAATTTGATCTTATACATATTGAATTTTTTTTTTGCAGTTCACTACTTAAATTTTTATCAAACTGCTTTTCAGATTAAAAAAATCAACATTCAGTTTTTAATACTTA
The DNA here is from genome assembly GCF_004153795.1 of Camellia sinensis. NCBI lineage: Eukaryota > Viridiplantae > Streptophyta > Magnoliopsida > Ericales > Theaceae > Camellia > Camellia sinensis. Next base: position 639,756 of record NW_021025892.1, read on the forward strand.
ATTTTTAGGCTCCTGTTTTCAACTTTATCAGACATCACATTAGTCTCTAAATTATCAATTGAGTTTAAGGTGGTATAATAGTCTAATTCAACAATTAAAACCTAATACATTAAGGTTGTGTTTGATTGGGGGATTTGGGGAGATATTTAGAAAATGAAAGGAAAAATGTACGTTTCATAAATCTTTTCCCTTTCCCTTTCCAAATCCCTTCCCAAATCCCTCAACCAAACACAGCCTAAGTGAAAATCAATTAAGTCTATTTGATAACCACAATTGATATCACTTCAAATTTTAAGTGGCTTTTAATGTCGACTACAAGTTAAGAAGAATTTAAGTGATATGAAACCTACTTAGATACCGTTTCATAAAACTGAAAGTTATGTACGAAAAACTGAATGCTGAATTTTTTAATCTAAAAAATTGTTTGGTATGTATTGAAATTTAAGTACTGATTCAATTAAGCTGATTGATCTATACAAGTAGCTGAACTCTGAAAAATAATTAAAATTATAACTTTATTATCACACTAATATAATTGGTAGAGAAATTATTGTAATCGCAATTGTAACATTATACGCCAAAATTTTGAAAGATTATGATTATTAGAATTTTTCTCTTTTGTATAGGTACTGAATTATTCATGCAACAAAATAATAATTGCAAAGGTAATTGTCACGCCCCAATTTTTTTTAATTACTCAGAATCATTACTGAAAGCCTTTAATTTAGGTCCATTTTCTTTTTTTTTTTTGAAAACAAATATCTATTACCCTTGAGTAATAGAAACATAATAGTACATGTTCTCTCTCATGATGAATACAACAATAATAATACATGCCAAGCTCCCACTACGGAGTTACAAATAAATAATTACAAACATCAATGTACAAAATTCATTTCTCTTACATCTACTATGAAATTACACATAACAGACACGTGAACTTCTTAATCCTCCAACTAATCAATCCGACTTCTCTTCCTCTAGGAAAATGAAACAACAACAGGTGAGCACAATTGCCCAGTAATAATCTCATAGTTCTAAAACAATAACCATCCTATAGATAGAAATGATCATGTATGCAGGGTGATAACATATAACAAGTGATATTTTGTAATTTCAAAATATCATACGCATAGTATCTTTTTCTCGAAATTTCTTTGAACATTTAAAGAAAAACCTTCGACCATAAAAAACTATCCATTTTCATGAGAAAACCATAAATCCTTTTTAAAAACAAACATGTTTAAGGAACCACATCACTTTATATTTATTAACCCATTCCAAAATATTCCTCATTTAATTTCCCTCTTAACATTCCTCTTTTTATTTCCATTATCCCATTTTTCTAGTTACATTTATTATAACATCATAACCTCAAGCTCAAGTTCAATTAATACTCCAAAACATCCAACATACATGCTAATCCCACCAATCTACTTATATTTGTTGTAACTCCTCAATGTAGAAATCCCAATCTCCATTATAGTCAATAATTGTTATCCCACACTCAACTCCTACTTATCTAGCAACAACATCACATCCACACTTGCATTATCAACTATAATTCAATATATCACAACTACATCATATCCACATGTATGTTATCAATCATAATTCAACATATCACAAGGATAATAAACCCTTTTAATTCAATTTCTTCAGATAAATTCTATATGCCTTTCCTTTCCATGTCAAATTACACATCAATTGTAATTTCATAAGTTTATCTCAATTCACACATATTATATCATCAACTAAACACATTTCTCAACACATTCCATCTTTTATCGACTTGATACGACGGGATAGCGGGGCCCAATCCATAACACTTTCCACCTTTTGCCAACTATTATACGGTGGCAAGTGAACTCCTAAAAACCATTTTCTCAAAAGCCATTTTCTTCCAAAAACCATTTTTCCGAAAACCATTGCTCAACTTTTTAAAACCACCCTCTACATTTGCCGGCTATTATACGGCAGGACGTAGGCACCCAAAACATTTTCGAAAACCATCCGTTTGTTCCACTTTTGCCGGCTACAATACGGAGGACTGTGTGGACACCAAAAAATCATTTTCCACTTTCGCCGGCTACAATACGGCAGGACTGTGTGGACACCCAAAAATATTTTTCTCACATTCGTTCAACGATAAGCCTAGACAGGGCAATTGGGCACCTTGAATTCAAACCACCCCCACATTTACCGGCTATTATACGAACGATTGTGAGCACTGAAAAACTATTTTTTTTTTCAATTTTTAAAACAATCCCCCACATTTACCGGCTATGATACGGACGGTCATGGGCACCGAAAAACCATTTTTCAATTTTAAAACCATCTCCCATATTTGCCGGCTATTATACGGTGGGATGTGGGCCCCCCAAAACCTTTTTGACTCCCTGCGCGAGTACCAACCACAACACAACTCAACTCAACCCAACACAACTCAACTCCACACGACACAACTCAACCAAACTCAACACAACTCAACTCAACTCAACACAACATAACCCAACTCAGCTTAACACAACATAACCCAATACAATTCACATAACACACAACAAAATCCAACACAACCATTTCAACACAAAGCTCATATCATCCATACCATTAGTAATTTCTTTTCTCCCTAGTTTGGTTTCATATTATAACATAATTTAAAATATCAACATTATGAGTTCAATCGCAACTTTTACATAAATTTCTCAAATTCTTTAAAAATTTTAATTAAACTTGTACAAGTGTAATTTAACTAATTAACTATGCAAGCTAATTAAATATTACAAATTGCCTAATCAACTAAGCAAATTAATTAATCTAGGAAAAACAGTAAACCGCCTCGGGGGGAGGGCCAAATGCAGCGCATGCCCGGATTTTGCTCGGAAATGCACCGCCATGCATAGGCTGCCTCTGTTTTCCTTCCTTCACTCTTCTGGAGGCTGCCAAAATCTCAGAACTGGTTCCTTGGACACTGAGGAGTGCCACCGGCTGAATGGAACTGTCACCGGCAGTGTGTTATGGCCATCGGCACAAAATGAAGCTGTCGGCAGAGAAGGGATTGCCGGTCGGCACTTGGCACTGCCGGTCGGCAAAATGTTCCTACAGAATCTGCAATTGACAGCAACAGAGGGAAAGGCAAAGCATGGCAGCACAATTCAAAGCATATATGCACCATTCATGTCCCTTATCATGTTTGTGACTCCAAGGGGCATGCGTCTCGATTCTCGGACCACCAATTACGCATTCCCATGCATGATGGCCCAAAGAACCAAGTATGCAACTTTCGTGTCAAATGAAATGCAAACCAAACAAACACATCAAGGCCCAATTCCTATCATTAAGTCAAGGAACAAGGCATGCATGCAAGATGCAATGCAACCTAGGCATGCAAGCTAAGGATGCAACATGGCATGGCAAGGCACTTATGCAAGCATACAAGCAAACATGAAGCAATGAAAATGGATGAAAAGATGGACTTAAACATGATTTGAGCAGCTCTAAATAGGCCCAAAACAGCGGCCAAAGTGTTATAAAATGAGGGCTAAATGGCATGCAAACATGCATACACACAAGGACCAACACTTAAGCATAAAAAGGCAACTCTCAAGCACACTTGAAAGAAGGTAAACATGGACATATAGCATGCAACATAAGCATTGAAAGTCATGTTAGGATGGTGCCAAACCAAGCAACAAATCAAGCCAAACATGCAACAAATAGCCCACGTGCTCAAAGCAAACTAATGGAGTATTGAACTACCCTTAGCAAGACCAAACATGGCATGAAAGGAAGGACCAAAATCAGAGGTTTAGCATGTTAAAACAAAGCTAAGAACACAATGACATGACATCCTAGGGGCATAAACATGGTGGCATGCATGAAGGCACGGACATGGAGCATGAGATGACAACCTTACAAGGCATTAAAGGGACAACTAAAGCAAGCATACAAGCATACTATAAGTTCTGAAATGACATGGTGGATGGTCCCAAAATCACCAAATCAATGCAAAAATGGCATGCTACACACTCACGCACTTAAGGCCAACAAGCCAAAATGCAAAGGGGCTATATGATGCATGCCAAATCTGACCCAAACAACCATGGACAGACCTAAAACATGGCAAAATATGCACAAATGCTTCACAAGACTAAGCCTAAAACATGCTCTAACAAGGGCTAACAACCAAAGGCACATTGAGGCAATAACATGGCATTACATGGTAGGTATACTAAGCATGCATGGTGTACCAAAACCAACAAAAAACCGAGGCATAATATGACATATTAAGCACAAAAAACAACTAAGGCATGGTCAACATGAAGCTTAGCTAGGTGCTCCCTCAAGAGGCCAAAAATGGTCCATTTTAAGGACAACAAGGAGAGGGGGTGGCCCTCTCCTTTTGGAGACTTCAAGGCACCATCTCCACCACTGAAATCCCTCAAGATTTCAGTGGTGAAGAGGCCCAAACACCAAAGTCTCGAAGCTTGCTCAAAATGGCTCAAAATGGGGCCTTTGAAGGCCTAGGAGGGGTCAAACACCTCCAAACCACAAAACACCCTTAATAAACAATCAAGAGGGTCTAAAAACAGAACTTTTTTGTATTATACACTAAGCTCAAAAACGATTTTAAGATAGGTAAAAACAAGATGCAAAAATGGGAAATAATGGGACTAGATTCTCACCCTTGAAGACCTCTTCAACAATGATGCTCCAATGGCCCTCCTTGGCTTGAATCCAACACCAAAACACCAAAATCAGCCCCTTAGAACCTCAGGAGCCAAAGAAAGGTGAAACACTAGGTGTTTGTGTGCAATAGTAAGGCACAAAACACCTAGAACACAAAGAGAGAAAAAGAGAGATAGGATATGTATGGATCCTAACTCTAAAAGCCAGAGCTTCTCTCTGTGTTTTTTGTCTCTAAAATTTCTAAAGTATCTAACCCTAAGGCCAAGAGACAAGGCTTCTCTTTATAGAAGCTTATTGTCTTGTAAAGCTTACAAGAGAGAAATCCCTCCATACACGTGTATGGAGGGGAGCCAAAAGCAAGACAGCTGTCTTAAAATATCTGCAAAAGCAGATGCACAGTAGTCGGCCGGCCAAAAATGCCATTTTGGCAAAAAAGAGTGCCGACCGGAACTAAATAGTGCTGACCGGCAAGAAATAGTGCCGGCCGGCAATATACATTGCCGGTGTCAGCAAAAACCAACCGGTGGCCTCTATCCACTGCCGGTGGTGTATGGGGATGCCTCACAAGGCATTCCCTACCCTTCCAAGGCAAAACACAAGTGTTTGGTGTGAAACCAGACACTAAACGGTCGAGTTCGGAGATCCTGAGGCAAGGCGCGCGAGCTGAAGCCTCCGGGAACTCCAAACGAACACAAACATGGATAATCACCGAGTGTTCAAACGGTGACGTCCAAGTCTTGAGGACGGTTAAAAATGGGGTGTCTACAATTGTCATCGACTAAACACATTCCACCTTTTGCCAACTTGATACGGCGAGACAGAGGGCACCTAATCCATAACACTTTCCACCTTTTGCCGGCTATTATACGGCGGGAAGTGAACTCCCAAAAACCATTTTCTCAAAAGCCATTTTTTTTTTCTAAAAACCACATTTTTCCAAAAACAAATTTTCAACTTTTTAAAACCATCCCCCACATTTGCCAGATATTATACGGCAGGACGTGGGCACTCAATACATTTTCGAAAACTATCCATTTTTCCACTCTTGCTGGCTATTATACAGCTGACTGTGTGGATAAAACATTTTTTCACTTTTGCTAATTATTATACGGCAGGACTGTGTGGACACCCAAAAGCATTTTTCCCACATTCGCCCAGCGATAAGCCTAGACAAGGCAATTGGGCACCTTGAATTCAAACCACTCCCACATTTATCGGCTATTATATAGACGACCGTGGGCACTGAAAAACCATTTTGAATCGCTGCGCGGGTACCAACCACAACACAACTCAACACAACTCAACTCCACACAACACAACTCATCCAAACTCAACACAACCAAACTCAACTCAACACAACATAACCCAACTCAAGTCACATAACACACAACAAAATTCAACACAACCATTTCAACACAAAGCTCATATCATCCATACCACTATTAATTTCTTTTCCTCCAAGTTTGGTTTCATATTATAACATAATTTAAAATATCAACATTAAAAGTTCAATCGTAACTTTTTCCTAAATTTTTCAAACTCTCTAACATTTCAATTAAACTTGTACATGTGTAATTTAACACCTCAATTTCATGATTCTAGTATCAATTAAAGCAAAACCATTAACCATTTTCATGAGCCAAACTAGGGTTTTTAAGAGAAATTAAAGCTTTTCACCAAAACACATTTTATTCCACCCATTGCATTACTTTTACACCCAAACTCATGACCCAAGATCATAACCCAACAAGTATACCCAACTCTCTTCAAATCCTAACCCCCAATCTCATGATTCATCACAATATGCATAAAAATATAATTTTTTGTATTTATATAAAGAAAATACCACAAATCTATCTATAAATGAGGGCATTGAAAGAGAACTAGAAACCCCTATCTCTTGAAGCAAGGAGATGACAACCCCAAATTCATCGGCGACGAAATCACGAACTAGTTAGATCAAAATGAAGCCCTTGACGAGATCTACACTCTTTTTCAAACTCTTTCTCAAAGGACTAAGGTGAAAAGATCACTTTAGGTGAGTAGATTTAGAGATTTAAGTGAAAATTTTGAGTTTTAAAGAGAGAGAAGAGAACTCACGGTTTGAGAGAGAGAGGAAAGAGGAGAAAAAGTCAAATGAAAATATGTTTAGAGCCTATTTATATTAGCAAGGTAATAATAGAATAATAGTCCTAAAGTCAAATAAAAAGAACAAGTCAAAAACCCCCCATAGGTAGGGTCCAAACCAGCCCAAAAAGCTAAAAATTACACGCAGGTGTCGACCATTCGGGCAAAGGTGTCGACCTTTCAGGAAGAAAAGCAATTTGTGCAATAGGTAAGGTGTCAACACCTCCCAGACTGGTGTCTACACTAAATTTCAGCAAGCAACTTCCAGATTCAGCAACGTACAAGGTTCTACCCCTCCCAGATTGGTGTCGACCCTTGTGGACAGCAAGGTGTCGACACCATCAAGGTTGGTGTCGACCCTAAATTCCAGCGACACTTCCAGAAACTTCACCAATAGGTAAGGGTCGACCCTTAGGAAGGCTGGTGTTGACCCCAGAACAGAATTTCTAAGTTCCCAAGGAACTTTTTGACAAGAACAAGCGCGAACAAACAAACCCAACATGTTTAAATCGAATTATACTCCTCCAAACCAAGATACAACAACCCCAAAGACTCCTAAAATTAAAATAATGAAATTAAATACACTCTCCAATAGTTTAAATGACCCAAGTGTTACAATAATCAATTGAAAACTTATTTCACATTTCATCATTTTGCTCATGGTATCACCAATATCAAATGTCCATAGAATCCTTTCACATGTAGGAACCATAAAAGTTTATCATAAATTATCTTAGAAAATTGGAAAAAAAAAATTAAAATTGTTCTTCAATTTCTACTAACCACTAAAAAACCGTGGATGTGCAAATATGATAATTACATTTATAACTCAATGTAAAGAGTGTAATTGCATTGCAATTTGCTCACGTAAGTTGAGTATAAACTTTTGATCAGCTTGTGTCGATCCCCCTCCTATTTCTAAACTTTCTAAATTACTCTCATGTTGTTAGAGATTGTTAGCAAGGCCATTCACATTGTTGAACTCTTCAAAAAATCTGTATGGTTTTACAAGCAATTAGAATATTTCTCATGCATCTTTAATATTGGAAAACGAGCCTGCAGTACTCCAAAAGCATGTTCAATCACATTCCTTAATTTAGCATGTGCTTGGTTGAATTGCTCTTCTTTTGTTCTAGGATGACAATTATTTCAAAATTCAGATAACCAATATCCCATACTACGATAAGGTGCCAAAAATCCACGAGTATGTGTATATGTTGTATCACATAAGAAGTATTTCTCTGCATAAAAGAATAAAAAATTATCATAAAATATAAAATGAGCAATTAATATAAAATAATCACTTAACCTAGGGGAAGAATTGAAAAGTTGTTAGTTGGATCACTCATGGTCCTTTTTAGCACTCTAGAGTCATGTGCTACCCCTTCTCAACCAGCCTAAACAAATGTGAACACCATATCAAAATCACATTTAGCAAGTACATTTTGGTAACAATCGCCCCTTCCTCTGTAAGGAACTTGTTGGTTAGGTGGTATGGTAGTAGAAATAAGTGTCCATCAAGTGCACCCATTGCACCCTTTAAAAGTACAAATTTATCAATGTAAAAACTTTAAAATTTCTAATAAGTTAGAGAGAATTGCATATTTTATATAATTTTAATAAATGAAAATTTTCATAACTAAAACTTATAATATTACCTTAAATATTTCTCTTAGACTACGATTATGCTGAATCTGATTTATAGGAGGATTGTATGAAGTGGGAACAATTATTTCTTTTGAGAAATTGAGCATAGCACATAACACTTCATAGAAGTACTTATGTATTGTTTGTGTTGAATGATTGAATCTCCTTTTAACAAAACGATTTTGTATATTCTAGCTCAATACTATGAGACCTTTTCTTCTGTAGATATATAACGACTATCTTCAAGCCACTCTCTAGTCTGAAAATGACTGCACATATGTACAAATGCTTCTTTTTTCATCCTTAGCATTTCTTGACAATGTGATTCATTTCCATCATGAATTTCTTTCAAATATGCAGCTGCTCTCAACAAAGAATCATATCCGACCTCCTTTCTCCCCTTCTAGCACATTTTTTTTCTCAATATTTTTATTCTCAAAATAATTGCAATAATTTTTAATGCATTCTTTTGCTTCTCAAACAACATATTGCTGTATTTTAATAATATCCAATTATATTAACATAAAACAAAATATCAATTAAAAATACACATCAAAATTAATGCATTGCAAAGGCGTTACACTTAAAACATTGCAAACAAATCCATCAATGCTAAATATATTAATTGAAAAATAAAGTTACAACCAAACTATTATAAAAGCAACCGTAAACAATGTCTTCAAAATACTCTAAACATTAATGTATTCCAAAATTCAAAGTAGCCCAAATTTTTTCCCCCCCCCATTCACCTCTATCCAAGTCTTTCTAACTATTTCTGGTTTATGACGTAGCAACATTCATTGCTCTCTATGTGCCTTACTCTCTCAAAAAATACTACATACAGTTATATATAATGGGTCAGTCATTTCAAAAAGTTGCATCTCATCCAAAATCTGATTGCATTCTTCTATTTTAGGCCCTTCAGAATTCTGTAATGTTTTAAGTGTTTCAAGTAGTTGTTCATCAAGATCATCGTATTTGTTTTTCTTTTGACGTTTGTTGTCAAACTTTGACACATCCTTTGGTGAGGATGGTGTCTCAAGAAATTCATTGTCAAGATTAATGCATATTTCTTATTGTGTTCCAAAGCCATCAGTAGGCAAACCTTCTTATAATGGACACCATGAAAATTTTCTAGTTGCTCTAATACCATCAAATAATGATTTTAGCTCATTTTCATGTTGTAAACCAACATATTGAAATTGTTTTGCCTCTAGATTAGCTTGTAACATTACAAATTTGAAAATTATACACATATATATTGAATGCCTTCATATTTTTTAAACAAATATGCTAACATTAAAGATAGTGATACCTGTATGTACTCATCCCATTCTTGTGGACTCCAATTCATTGTGTTAGTCGCTAGATTAAGACCATTCCTAGTTTTAGAGATTATCTTTGACCACACTCCATTTTAGATATTACCATTGATTTTTCAAATGAGTTATCAAACACCCCCTTAGTTCTGACTAAATTTATAAATATTAATGCATATGTGTTGTGTCAACATACATAGTTATAACCTCGTCGCTGCCACCGCTATCACCATCACCATCACCATTCCTACCACTGCTACTCTAACCATTATCCCTACTCCTATCGTTGTTGCCGTCACCACCATTACCACTATAATTATCGCTATTGCCATCACCATTCCCACCATCGCCACCACTCCTACCACTGCTATCACTGCCATTACCACCACAACCATCATGCCACCATTACAGCTACTACCACCACCACCGCCCCTCCACCACCATCACAACCTTCGCAATTGTCATCGTTGTATAAACATTACCATCATTTCACTATTACCACCACACCACCACCAGTCACCTCTGCATTACCACCATCACTCCACCACCATAACAACTACATTTCACATCCACAACTACCGTCACTGTTACCATAACCACCACCGCCATTACACCACCACTGGCACCATCAGATTGTAAAAATTAGAAGTTATAATTTAAAAATAATAAATTCTAAATTTGATCTTGTTTATATTAAACAATATGTTTTAGTTTAGCACTTAAGTTTTTATCAAACATTTTTTTATCTTAAAAGATTCAACATTCAGTTTTTAGTTCTTAATTTTCATGTATCAGTTTTCAGTTTTCAATTTTGTTAAACACCACTTAAGTAAGGCTCTAAAGTATATAAATAAAAACTTCCTTAAACTATTAATTGAATCTATGGAAAAAAAAAGAGCATTAAAGTTTGGCCCTTTTAACAAAACAGGCTATGAATTTTTAATTTTATCAATTTAAACCTTAATATTTTGATTTGTTTTCAATCAAAACCATCATCCTATTTTCATTAAATAAAACCGATAAAAAAATTACATTTTAGTCATTAATTTAATGTACGCTTAGATAAAATGTCTTTTTCATTGAGTTTAATGTCGAAACTATCATTTTTTTCTTCCAATTTTAATTATGGAAAATAGAGAAACAATTTAGATTAAAAACAATGCAAGAGTTTAGGGTTTAAATTGATAAAAGTAAAAAATTAGAATTTATTTTGTAACAAGTAGAAGATTTTTTTGCACTTGAAACTATTAATTACTAAAATATTTAATTCAAACATATTAAACTCCTAAAAAGATTACAAAAATAAAAAAGGCTTTTAGTTTAAGATATACTAATTGGGGTTCGTCAACATTCTCATAGAGAAATTTCAGCACAGAAAAATTATAAACAAATTTCTCTGTGAAGAGAAATTAAGTGAAATTTCACATAGAAATTTCAACTCTTCATAGAGAAAATTCAGCTATTCACAGTGTGTGTTCATGTGTGAGTGGAATTTCACATAAAAAAATTAATTTTTTTAAAAAAATCAATGAAATCGAAACATAAACACTTAGAAACTTCAAATTCACCCCAAATTTGAAACATTCAATTGTGATCAAGAGCTCTTCTGATTTTCTTTTTCAACTTTGTAAATTCACTTCTGTCCAATCCAGTCCTCATTCATGTAGTTGATATATATATACATAGATCAATCTTCAAAGTAAAATTCATCAATGGCAAGTGTCGTATTGGCACTTTTCATTCTTGACATCAAGGGCCGCTGTTTGATTTGGCATGATTTCTAAGGTGATGTCACTGTTGTTCAGGCTGGTGTTACTTCTCTAAACTTCTCGACAAAAGGCTAATCTCTCTCTCTCTCTCTCTCTCTCTCTCTCTCTCTTTCTCTTTTCTTGTGAGTTCTAGCGATTCCGATTTTCACCCGACCCATTTGGTTTTCTTGTGATATCCCTGTTCCGTAATATGTTAATTGGTCCTTAATATGAGCATGATTATGTGTTTAATATGATTTTGTGAGCCATTATGTGAAAATATGTGGTTTTGAATTTCTATCTGTTCACTGCAGGAATATCTGTTTGATTGTTTGCTTTGAAAATTAAATTGAAGGCCTTATCGGCCACAGAACCCGAAATTGATTACGCCATTGTGATTAGCGTAATTTTTAGAATCAACGGTGAAATTTAATTGGAAATTGATTCGGATCAGATTAAATTGATTTAATTAATGGCAAAGTGCTCAAATTATTTAATATTATAATTTTGGTTAGTGGGACCTTTACTTATAAGGCCATAGACACTCTCCTTTAATTCTCTTGAACTCAAAAATCTGAGTTATACAATTGTAAGAGAGAAAGGGCCGGCCATAGAGAGAGAAAGGGGGAGAAATTGTGCAATTTTGGCTTAAAGCTTGGAAACCTTGAAGATTTCCCAAGAATTTGTTATAGATTGTGAGAATCAAAGCTCCTAGGTGAGTATTTCATGGATTCTAGTTTGTAATTTTGTGTATTCAAGCTAGTTGGGTAATCAAGAGTAAGTTTGGCATGAATTAAGTTGATTTTGTTAAATTTATAGCCAATGGATGCATGCATGTAGGAAATTACTATGGATTTCCATATTTGAACACAATGTGTATAATCTATGTTGAATCTTGTTTGAAATCCATGTATTTGATCATCTCTTCACCAATTAAGTTGATATGAATGAATTTTTCTCACATGCAAGAGTAGATCATAGAGGAATGAGCTTTGCATGTTTGAATTTGATGTATTAGTGATGAGTTTGGGTTAATTTGAGGCATGCATGTAAGTAATTCAAGAAATGGAGCTTCATTGTGTTATGATTTGGTGTTGGTATCATGTGGATATATGTATGTGTGAAATTGGAGCCATAATATGCAAGAAATGTGGTTGGAATGAATATTTCTCACATGCAAGAGTAGATCATAGAGGAATGAGCTTTGCATGTTTGAATTTGATGTATTGGTGATGAGTTTGGGTTAATTTGAGGCATGCATGTAAGTAATTCCAGAAATGGAGCTTCATTGTGTTATGATTTGGTGTTGGTATCATGTGGATATATGTATGTGTGAAATTGGAGCCATAATATGCAAGAAATGTGGTTGAAATGCTGAAATTGAACTCAAGAAACCATTCTGGAAAACCCAGAATTTATGATGCTCGCTCGAGCAGGGGAACCGACGCTCGAGCGGGGAATTCATGCTCCCAGTATTTTTTTGCAGGCATGGGTCCGTTCGAGTGGGGGAAGTCCACGCTCGAGCGGGGAGCTATGTAGACAGACCTTTCGCTCGAGCGCCCGAGTTCATGCTCGAGCGTGAATTTGATGCAACCAGCACTTTTGCAGACCAATTGGGTCGGCTCGAGCGGGGAAGTCCACGCTTGAGTGGGGACCTTGTTTTCTGAAATTTTATTTATGCGTTCTGTGTTTCGTTTTCCGTTCTCCTTCACTTCTAAATACTCTTGGGCATGCATTGAGCATTGTAATTGAGTTAAAGAGATAAGAATAAAGCCTAAAGAGGAAAATGTGAATTTAAGAATGGATTGAATTGTTGGTGACCCTTTTGTGTTCATGGAATGTGTAGGGTCAAGCTCCAGGGCAAACCAACCAACCGATCACTGTGAGTAATATCTTAACAGAGATATCTGAAATATGTTGTTGTCTAATTGCTTACTTTTACGTAAGTTTTATAAGTTCATTGATTCGATTGGTGGACAATGTTCGCTATACCAAGTGAATGGGCCAAAGGCCGTTTTGACATAAATGAATGGGCCAAAGGCCGTTTTGACATAAGTGAATGGGGCAAAGGCCGTTTTGATATGAATGAATGGGCCAAAGGCCATTTTGACATAAATGAATGGGCCGAAGGCCATTTTGACATAAATGGATGGGCCAAAGGCTGTTTTGACATGAATGAATGGGCCAAAGGCCGTTTTGACATAAATGAATGGGCCGAAGGCCGTTTTGACATGAATAGATGGGCCAGAGGCCATTTTGACATAAATAAGTGGGCCAGAGGCCGTTTTGACAGGAATGAAAGATAAATGGGCCATAGGCCAGTATGTTTGACACCATAGTCACTTGACTAAATTGTGTATATAAATGTTAAATAAAAATGTGAATTGGGCCTAAGGTCGTTTGGAGTATGTTGTTCTACATATCGTTTGTATCTTCTTATTTGATATTTTTCACTGGGCTATCGCTCAAGCTCATTCATGTGTTTGTAGGTGAGCCAAGAGAGGTCCAGACCCAGCCCCTGTGAAGTCTGTGTGGAACAACCGAGTTTTGGAAAGTCAGCCCTAGTGTCTCACGCACGAGACTCGTCTTCGCCTTTCTGGTATGCTATGTTATTTTTGTCACGTTGGCGAGGACTTTGCATTTGTCTGTATACAGTTTTCTTGGGTTGACTTAGTTTTTGGATGATCCTGTTTGTACAGAACTTATGCTACTGTATTTCTATGGTGAGTTATTAATGTATATATGTTTGGTTGTTTGGATGTGCCATGTAAGCACAACTCTATGGACAAAGTTTTGAACTGCTTTCGTTTGGCCCCCATTAACTCTGTTAAAATACATTTGTTTTGGTTTGAGGCCGTAGGTAATCTCATGATTACTGGCCGGTTATGTCCTTAACCCACGGGGGCGGGTTTGGGTCATGACATTTCTGAACTTGGGTTTTATGGGTTCTGAATGTTGTTCATGTTTTTCTCCCCTTATTCTTACTTGAGTTTGGCTATTAGGTTGTATCGAACATGTTTGGAACAGGTTGGTTGCTTGGTTTTCAAACCTTTTGTTGCCCAAGATTTTGCTCTTCCGCTTGGGTGGTACTTCTTGCACACAAGCAGGTTTTGTGAACTCTCGGTACTTTTGCAGTTCGACTGGCTTTTCTTGCGCTTGAGCGTTGGTCTGTTGTCTGTAAAACTACTGGGAGTGTGCATTCTGCGCTCGAGCGTCACTTCTTGTGCTCGAGTGGAACAACTTATTATGCCTGACGTCAACTCTTGTGCTCAAGCGGATTGTGCGTATATCAGTTCGCAGCAGCACCTTTTTACATCACTTTTTCACATCTTTTTCACTTTAAACCGTAGATCGGGACTCTCTTTCTTTAAAACTCACTCGCTCTCTACATTTTCACCTAGATCCGTTGGTTTCCCTACCATAGTTTCTTGGAAAAAAAGGTAGAGCATCTCAAGAGCTCCATTTTGATCCCAATAGATCTTGATTTCGGCATCTTTGAAGTTCCTCCACTTCTTTCTTGGTCTTCTAAGCTTAAGGTAGGAACTTTCTACACTCTCCTATGATTTTTAACTTAGTTATTTGGTTTTGTGTAAATAATGTTGGGATTTGGAGGATTTTAGACAAATCTAGGATTTTGGTTTAAAATTAAAAGAGGGGTTTTCAATTGAAAGTATTGAAAATGATTACGGGTGTAGATACGAGGTTGTGCTGTGATAAATTAGTTGATTTTGACACATGGATTGGATTTTGGAAGGAAATGGAGTTTTGCTCTAAAATGTTCAAATAATTATTTTGTATGAATAATGGAATTGGCATTGGGAATGTGAAATTGAATAGTTGTTTATATAAAAGGTGGAATCGGATATGTATTACCTCTCACCTATGGAATTTGGATAATTTATTTGTCCTGAAGATTGTATATCTGTTTAGAAATATCTGCTTTAGGCTATCGATGAAGGATATCTATGATTGTTGTAGAAATTGTATGAGGATTAGGTGAATTGAAACTAATCTCTTATTGGTTATCATCGAACATGACTGTGTTTTAATACATTGTATATGTATGATGTTTAGGAGGAGAAAATAGATGCACTCCATGTTTGGGAGGAGAAAGGGGATGGACTCCAGTAAATTAAGTTGGCCTGTGTGTCCAGGGTGAAAGTCCCGAAAACCACTTGTATACATGGGTGCCGATCTCGCGGACGAAATTTTCATAAAATGGAAAATGAATGTGTTGTACGATAACTATATTGATTTGAGACACGATGAGTTATATTCTCAGTATTGGTTGATTGAACGAAGTGGATATAAATAATGAAATGAGATATAAAACTTGGCATATTATGATCTTGTAAACTATGAACGGTTTTATCACAGGCATTGTATATGCACATCACACTTATATCTTTGTTAAGATTCATACATTGTGCTAGATTGTTTCTACTGGGTTTTGGCTCACCATACTTGGGAAAAACCATTTTTAGGTGTTGGTGATATGCCTCTGCCAAGGCAATAGCTTGGAGGAATTGAGAGCTAGAGCTTCTTTTGATTGTATTTATTTTGTATAGCCAAGGGCTTTAATTGTATTAAGCTAGATTCACTTTTGTTGTAACCAAGCAGTGACTGGGAAAGATGTAAGCCTTTAAGGCATATGAAGATTTGTTTATCTTTCATTCAATTTACTACATGTAACACATGCTGTAGATTTAGGATGAACTATTTATGAATGTATATCGCATGCGTCACCTTTTGTAAGTTAAACTTTGATTAAAGAAAACATGCTGTTTCAATTATACGTCTGCTTATGAGATGAGTCAATCGTATGTATTTGGGGGCGTTACATGAGTGTAGCTAAGTTGAGTTGGTTTTGTATTGAGGGACCTCAACTAACAAGAAAAATGATATTGAACGTCTCCTACAGGATGTTTCACTACTATTTTTGTCAAAATAAAATATGAACTCATATATATATATATATATTAGTGTGGGATTTCTGACAGAGGGTATTTGACACGTCCTGATAGTTCAAAACCCTCAGGTTTGGTTCCACAGTTACAATGTGAAACAAAATGATAGTCCAGATCTAGGAAGTCCATAGAACAATCTAGTAATTTACAAGAAAATGCCAAAAATAAACTACATCACCAAACTCAGAGTCGCCACCTAACCTTTTGGGAAAACTAGGAAATCCATGACTCGTGCCAAAGGTCATAGTCCATCGTAACTAAACTGCTCAGCTTAGGAGTTAATGTATGAGGAGAGAATGTCATGAGTTGAGCATCCCCACTTACACGATTATAGATTGGCCTCTACTAGTCCTTGATATGAGAATTATTAACATGATACGATCACATAAATTCAATTATTAATACTATCTTTATTATGTGAAGCAAACAAATATAGACCAAATCACATATTTTGGGATGCTCTAATCTCTTGCAATTTGAAAGGGTTTTGAAAATAGAAATATCATGAAAAATCGAGATAACCGTCATGCGAAGAGATCAGAGTCATTCCAACTTAGGTAGTAAGGCCTCCGTATAATAGGCAAACACGGAGATATATCATATAAGCACTTAGCCTCGTGGTAGTATGTAAAACATAGTGTAAAACAATCACAAGTAGAATGCAAACACGAAAGACGCTCATTTAACACTTCTCTGCACCACGCCAAGAGGGTGAAGGATTATAAACAATGCATTATCCTAGATACCAAACTAAGTGGTGTTCGAAGGAGGATAAAACAGAATTCACCAGGTACTCTAGCTAAGCACAACAGAAAGCAACTGATTAGAAATATGCATGATCCCAGATATGATAGCTAATGCAAGATTCACACACAACCGGCCATAGAAAGTTTGATACTAATAAGATGGCATGTGAATCATCGAAGCTACATACCGTATAACTATCAAAATATAATGATCTGAACCCAAATGCATGATTCTAGACTAAGCATGTGAATGTCATGAAACTGAAAGTGAATCTAAGTAAAACATGAAGATGAGAAAGAGTGAGGGTAGGGAGAAAGGAAACTTATTCCAACACATGCCATTGATATAATGAATAATAACTAAGAAAATACAATAAAATGAAATAAAGGGAACTTTGACAAGGATAAAGAGATTCTTACGCTCTAATACATGAAAATGGGTATAAGCTACCCAAATTCATGAAATACAGTGACGAAAGAGGAGATTCAATCTATCCTCAAGGAGGAAGTCGTGTTTGGGCTTCTATATCATCAATGATCTATCAAAATAACAGAAAAAGGGAGAACTCCATGAGAAGAGAAGGGTTCTCCTCCTCATACTCATGGAAATAAGTATAAGCTACTCAAATCCATGTAAAATGGGTCCAGGAGGAGAGAACCAATCTCTTCTTATTTAGAAAATTGTGCCTGGGTTTCTAACCCATAACGAATCAATAATAAAATAAAGTAATTAAGATTACCTCTAAGCTGGTAGAGATAAGGCCCAAACTGGTCACAAACTCTAATCCAAGTTCCATGTGGTCAGTAGAGATCTCTAACTCCAAATCTCCAAGCAAAGGGTTGAAGAGACTAGTCCAAGTTTATAGATTCCAATGTCCAAATCTCATTCAATTTAATTGATTGATTACCTAATTAACTAAGTCATTATCTAAAATTTAGGGAATCCTTTAGGAATTAGAATTTTTGAAACCAGGAGCCATGAGCCAACCTCTTATTATCCTTCAAAGAGAGGGGGATTTTATAGGTTTGGGAGGGTTGGAATATGCCTTTAGATCCCTTAGGATCTGGATGGTATATTCCAAGATCATTGGGACACGTCACAAGAAAGCTGTTTTGCTAACGCCATAACAAGTTGTGTCGGATAAGACTTGTCCAGTCATGGTGTAGACTCGACTTTCTTTGCGCCCCCCTCTCTGAGAGCTTAAATTGGCCCTACAGTTCAGTCTCCTGTCACGGTTCTGAATCTAATCTCACAAAGTGCAATGTGAGACTGATAAACACCAAAGAGTCTAATCCGGCAAATCATTTTGAAAAATCGATTTTGAATCAAATAATGCCAAAATTGGATTGCTTTGCCAGATTACAGAGTCGCCACCTAAATATTTTATTTTTGAGAAATTTAGGAAACCCTAACTCATGCCAAAGGCCACGTGTCTGTCATCACCAAAGTTGCCTCAGCTCGGGAACTTGGGTACGAGAGGGGAAGGTCCTGAAATGAGCACCCCCGCTCGCCCAATCAAAGATCGGCCTCTACTAAATATGACATATTGTTTTATAAACATATGTGTTCTTATTCCGGTTATTAGCTAACTTTACTATGTGACGGACACAAGCAAGTATAGACTAAGTCGCAAGACTTGGAACGAATTCAACTCATGTTTATTTGTGAAAATGGTTTGAAAGTGCCACCCTCAAGTAGGCTAAAGAGCGAATTCGCCACCCTCAAGTGGGCTTAAAACATGATTTGCCACTTCACAAAGTGGGCATAAAACTCTCATTCGTTGAATTGTTCCAATTCAAGCAACAAAGCCTTCATCCACAGGCATTCATGTAGCTAAGCAATTAAGCAAATAGCCTCATGGCAAGCATACTATCATGGCATCACTCACACTCATGCAAGTATGCTAAAGCGTAGAACTTACAGTGTACTCCAAGCCAAAACAAAAGCTAGTTAGAAATATACATGATCCTAACTATGCAAAATGCTTAATGCAACACATGCAATAATGCAATTAAATAGGCTCGGCTATCTAAGTTGGCATATGAATTCGGCAATTTGATACACATATTCAAATAAGTATTGAAATTGCAATGCAGTTTGAATGATGCACTGAGCCCGATGCATCCAAGACAAATGAATGATACGAACATGCAAGCATAAGGTATGCTAATCAAAACATGATCCCTAATCTAACCACCGAAAGCGGATAAATAAAAGGGAGAAAGATGTGGGGTTGAAAGACATGCACACACGCACACTTATTACAACACTGTGCCCTCACGAAGGAGGGTTCGAATAAATAAGCTAAGCTAATCTAAGCAAAGCTAATTATTACAAAACAACTAATTAACTATTCTAACTAATTAATTATTACAAACCAAATTGAATCAAATAATTAGCTACACTAATTAATTAAAGCAATAAAATGGCCTCGCGGGTGAGGGAAACATGTATGCTCGGCTGGCTTCTTCCCTAAAATCCACCGCCTTGCCTTTGGATGCCTTTGTTTGCACTTTGCTTTGATCTCTAAACCTTACACCAATTAACAGACTGTCTTTGCTCCAAAACAGGAACACTTTGAACAACTCTTCAACTGGTGGCCGGTCGGCTACCATAGGTGGCTGTCGGCCACTACCACTAGCCAGTCGACCACTATTTGTGTCTTCCATCACTAGTGGTCGGTCGGCCACCCTTTCCCTGGAATTCTCTTTTTTGCTGCAATGGAGAGCAAACAGAGGCAAAGCAGTGTATTCTTCAAGGAATGTGTGTACTGCCACCTCCTTATCATGTCTCAAGCTTAAAGGAGTGTGGCACTTGGCTCTCAAGTCACCAATCAAGCATTTTCATGCATGATGGCCAAAGAACCAAGCTTGTAAAAGCTTAGTGAATGTGCACATAAGACTCAAATGGCCACCACCCTATCATGCATGATCAAGGGAGACGGCGACCAAGAAATGTGACACGTTTCATCACTTCGAGTATGAAACGTCCCACTTTTCTTGTGTTTGGATTAACATCCGATCCAAACACATGCAATGCAAACAACATGCTTATCTTGCTCAAATTTTACTTGGTTCATTTTATTTACACATTTTAATTACCGATTAATCCTTTAACCGATTAAGTCCAATGCGAGAGTCCTCTAATGAGAGAGAGGGTAAACCAAAGAATTGTTTAAGACATGAGAGAGTTCATGCCTTTGGCTAGGAGAAACCCTCAAAGAGAGTTAAAGCCATTGAGCACAAGCTCTATCTCAAGCTTAAACACAATCATAAGGTTAACCAACCCTCAAAACAAATAGAAAAATGAAGAAATGAGGGAGGTTGCAGACTTTTTAGTGTTGAAATTGCATGACAAAATAATGTTAAACATGCAAGCAACACATGCACAACATGCTAAAGGCCAAAAACATCAAAGCTAGTGAAGAGCATTACACTAGAGGCATGTGTGGACACCCTATTTTTGACCGTCCTCAAGACTTGGACGTCATCATTTGAACGCTCGATGATCATCCATGCTCGTGTTCGTTTTGAGTTCTCGAAGGTCTCGGCTGTGCGTCTTGTATTAGGATCTCTCAACCTGTCTGTTTTGTGCTTGGTTGTGGACCAAGGACTTGTAGTTTTGCTTCTGAGGGAAGAGGGTGGCTTGTTGGCTATCCCTACAACCCATCGGCTAAGGCCTTGTGCCATCGGCCTTGTTTTCTTGCCATCGGCCATAAGTGTTAGCCGATCGGTACTCCTTTTGGTCGATCGACACTCTTTTTAGTCGATCGGCCATATTTTCTGGCCGAGACCTTTCCACCTACTTTTGCAGATATTTTCTTGCCAACTTTGACAGATGGTGAGCATAGATCTCACCCTCCATGATTGAATCAAGTCTCAAGCTTGCTCAACAAGCTTGAAAATTGATTTTCTATAAGAAGGGAGACCCCTCTCCCTTTCCAAAGGTTTTAAAAAAAGTGGAGATACGAGTTATATATATCTCTCTCTATATATTTTACCTCTCTCTCTATATTTGCACTCATTTGTGCTCAAAAGTGTAATTTCTTCACACTTTTGCACTAAAGCACCTACTAGAATACCATCCTTTTGTTGCTAAGGTACTTAGGAGCTGGTGTTAGTGTTTTTGGATTAGTTTGAGCTCAGAAAAGCTGCTGGAGTTGTGGTTTTGAAGGTGTTCTTCAAGGGTGAGTCAACCAGCCTTTAAACCCTTGTTTTGGTTTAAGCTTTTGGACCTATTTGCATGCTGATTTAACCTTAACTTTCTACTAAAAAAAGTTTTGATTTTGCATGCTTAACATGTTTGTTTAACGTCACTTTTGTGTTGGGGGTAGTCTACCCCTTCTTAGGCCTCGTTTGGCCTTGTTTTTGTGCCATCTTTTTAAGCTATTGGGATCACCTTGTTTTGGGCTTCTCACCACTGAAACTCAGAGGAATTTCAGTGGTGGAAATGGTGTTTAAGGTCCCAAATAGGAGAGGGTCATCCCTTCTCCTTGTGTCTTGTATGCTTGTATAGATGGTTCATCAAAGTAGCATGTTTATCTAGCATATGTTGGCCATATCTCAGCTTGCTTTTGGTGTTGTTTTGCCATGCTATACCTCCGCTTTAGGTTGGTTTGATAGCATCTTGCATGCTTCGCATGCTTGTAGTGCAATCTTACATGCTAGCATAACATGCATCATGCGTTTGGGCCATCATTCTTGCATGTTTTGGCTCAACTCCAAGAAGCTTTTAGCCTTGTTTTACCATGCTTAAGCTCTGATTTGTGTTGTTTGGGTCATGCATGCCATGCTTTGTATAGCCATAGTGCATTCTAGCTTGTTAGCTTTGAGTGTCCAAGCCACTAGCATGCATTGCTTGGACCATTTTCATGATTTGGCATCATCTCATATGTGATTTCAGTCCATGTAGTGTGGTCATACACTCACATCTTTCACTCTTTCGATGCTTTGAAGAGTTGGTGTTTTATGCCTTAAGAATGGGTCATTATGCATGCCATTTTGGTTAAGCTTGTGAGTTGCCATATCAATGTGTATTTGGTCTTGTTTTGCCATAATATAACTCTGATTTGTGTTGGTATAGCCACCTCATGCTTGGTCTTAGTAGGTGTAGAGTAATCCTCCCTATTGCCCTCGCATCATCCATGTTTTAGCCCTTCATACTAGCTTGTTTTGATTGTGCTCCATGCATGTTTTAGACTCATTTTGGTATGATCTAAGACTGTTTTGGTTGTCCTTAGCCCTTTGGGGCTTGATTCATGTGGCCTTGGTACAAGCTCTTTGGCTAGCCTTAAGCTTTGAACCTCCTAGCATGCTATGCTTGTATTATGTGCATGATTTGGCATCATTCCTCACATGATTTCAGAGCTTACTTCATTGCCACACTCTCATATTTGTCATTTCTTGATCGTGTTTGAGAGTTGTGCTCCTTTGCCTAGTTAATGGGCCATTGCATGTGCATGCATTTTTTTTCACTTTTTATGCCATCATTTCATCATTTTGGCCACTGATTTGGGCATGATTGAGGTCTGTCCATTTTAATTTAAGTCCATTTTGCATGTTGTCGCATGCTTATTGCATTGCTTGGTACATTGCATGTTGTAGCATGTTGTTGCATGCTTGTTCCATTGTATTGTTGTTGCATGCTTGAGTTACAATTCATGTTTTCATGCTCATATTGCATTAGCATTGTTTGCATGCCATTAGCTTTGTTAAGTTGTGCATGCATTGCATTGTGTTTGGTTTGGATGTCAAGCCAAACACGAGGAACGAGAGACGTTTCATACTTAAAGTGATCAAACGTGCCGCAATTCTCAGTCGCCGACCCTCCTGATCATGCATGATAGAGGTTAAGGCATTTATGTGTTTTTGTGCATTCATTTGCCATTGATTTGTGCAATTCGGCCTCTTTGGTCATCATGCATCGAAATGCGTGATTGATGGCTTGAGAGTCGAGCACTGTACACCTTTGAGCCTTAGACATGATAAGGGGTGTAGTTGCACATACATTTTCTTGCAAATACATTGCCATGCTTCTGTTTGTGCTTTGTTGCAGCAAAAGGAGAGTTTGTAGGAAGAGATGGCCGATCGGCTATAAAGTGTGCCAATCGGCTATCAACAATTGGCCGATAGCCTCAAAATTGGTCTATGGCCATTATCCTCTGGCTGATGGCCACCCCTTTTGGCCGATGACCTCTCAGCATGTCCATGAGGTGGATCAGAAGTGTTTTGGAGATTAACATAATTTTCAGAGGGGCATAAATGTGCAAACAGAGGCAACATGAGGCATGGTAACAGATTTCCGAGCAAGGCGACCGAGCATGCATCATTCATCATTCCGAGGAAAAGCTGTGGCAGCTTGATTCAGTTTCTTTCTTTTCTTTCTTATTTGGTTTTGCAACTAAATTAATTTGCTTAATTAGTTAAGGTTTTGTAATAATTAATTAGCATAGCGTAGCTAGCTAGTTAATTTATTTGGACCTTCCGTCGAGAGGGCCGAATTTTGTAATAAGCGTGCATGTGTGTGATGAATGTCTTCAAACCCCACGTCTTTCTCCCTTTTACTTATCCACTTACGATGGTTAGTTCTAGGTCGTATTTTGATTAGCATCCTTATGCTTGCATGTTTGCATTCATCCATCTGTCTTGTATGCACCGGGTTTGGCACATCATACAAACCGCATTGTATTTCAATTCATTTACTTGAATACGTGTTCAATAGCATGTTATCAAGTTGCATCTCATATGCCATCTTAGAATAACCGAGCCTATTTCTAGTTGGATTTTGCATGTGTTGCATTAGCCATCTTAACATGAACTAGGATCATGCATGATTTCTAACTAGTTGTTGTTTTGGCTCGGAGTACACTGTAAGTGTTTATGCATTAGCATCTTGCATGAGTGTGAGTGTTGCAATGATAGCATGCTTGCCATGAGGCTAACTGCATGAATGTCTATGGATGAAGGTTGGATTGCTTGAATTGGAATAATTCATCAAAATGTGCGTTTTAAGCCCACTTGGGAGTGGCAAATCATGTTGTTTTCTAAGCCCACTCGAGAGTGGCAAATCCACGTCTTAGCCTACTTGCGAGTAGTACCTTCAAACCATTTTCAAACAAACAAACATAAGATGTTTTGTTCCAACTTAGGCAATTTAGTCTATACTTGTATGCTGTACGCATCACGTAGTAATGATAGATTAATAAACTAGAATAAGAACACATGTGCTTTCAAAAACAAAATATCATGTTAGTAAAGGCCGATCTTTAGATCGGGCGAGCAGGGGTACTCATTGCATGACCTTCCCCTCTCGTACCCAAGTTCCCGAGCCGAGGCAACTTTGGTGATGACGGACACGTGGCCTTAGGCACGAGTCAGGGTTTCCTAAATTTCCCAAAATAAAATATTTAGGTAGGGACTTTGTATCTGGCAAAGCAGTCCATGTTTGGCACTTTTTTATAAAAATCAGTTTTCCAAAACGTTTTGCCGGATTTGGACTCTTTGGTGATTTATCAATCTTGTATTGCACTTTGCAAGATTAGATTCAGAACCGTGACATCGAGTTTGAACTGTAGTAGCTAATGAACAAAACGATTTCGCGCCTTCGCGCACAGAGCCGGGACGTTCGGGCATGTCTACAACATGCAATATCAAGCTTAAATGATCAAACCAGCTCTGGATAGAGCTAAATCATGCCAAATAGTAGCCAACACATGCTGAAATTTAGGTACAAAAGACAAGAAAAATATGCGCACATGTTGGCTAGCAAGCAAGACACAAAGCACAACTCTCAAAAGCAATGAAAGGGTGGTATATATGAGAGTGTGACAGTGATATATGCACTGAAATCACATGCAAAACAATGCCATAGCATGCAAATAACCCATGCAAAGCATGTTAGAGACCTTGAAACACAAAGCTAGTGAAGGCCTTTACACTATAGCTATACAAGACTAAGCTCATATGACCAAGACCACCTAAAACAGAGTTAAAGCATGCTAAATCAGTGACTAAAACATACTGAGATCAAGTCATAAGAAGGTAGAAAAACATGCTCACATGCTAGGCCAACTACACATGCAAACAAGACACAAGGAGGGCAGGCCACCCCCTCATCTTTTGGACCTAAAAACCATCTTTTTACCATTGAAATTCCCTTGAAATTTAGTGGTTGAAAGGCCAAGAAAAGGGTGTTTCAAAAGCTTTGAAAGATGGCTCAAAAGACTTTACAAGCCAAATAGCAAAGGGAGGAAACCACCCCTAACTAAACAAGGTTCAAACCACCATTTTAAAACCTTAAAAATAGAGTTTTTTGGAGGTTAAAACTAGCCTCAAAGTAGCATGTAAAGATGACTAAACAATAAACTAAAGCAAAGCTTAAAGGGACAAGTCCTTACCCTTGAAGCACAGCAACAAACAACACAATTTTTGAGCCAAAACCAAGCTTAAGATCTCAAACCAAGCCTTAAAGAATCTCAGCTCCAAGGTGAAGGTGTTTGGCTAAGGGTCTTAGAACAAAAGTGTAGAGAAAACTCACTTTCAAGCACTAAAGAGGAAGACAGAGAGAATTCTAGAGAGAGAGAGAGTGAAATTTTGCTCACAAATTTTCTGAAGCCTCAAAATGGGGGGAGACCCCCCATTATATAGAAAAATAAGCCAAAAGCTTGGCTTCATCCTTCCATACACGTGTATGGAGGATACACTCATTGATCAACAGCTGGCACAACTGGCAAATAAATATCTGAAAAAAGGAGAAAAATGGCCGTTGGCCATCAGTAGTGGTTGACCGGCCACACATGTAGCCGATCGGCCGTCAATGTGGCCGATCGGCCACCATTGATAGCCGGCAGGCACAAGCCATGGCCGATGGGAACTGGGGATGGCCGACACGCCACCCTCTCCTCCAGATTCAAAGCAACAATCTCTTGGTCCACAGCCAAGCACAAAACAGACAAGTTGAGAGGCTCCATGGCAAGGCACTCAGCTGAGACCTTCAGAGACTCAAAACGAACACGAGCGAGCATAATCACCTGGTGTTCAAATAATGATGTCCAAGTCTTAAGGACAGTAAAACAATGGGGTGTCTATACGTGGTACAGTAGTCTGGTATATTTCCTCAGAAAGTTGTCTGGGTTTGTAAATTGTTTCTTTTGAAAAATGTAGCACCCTAAAATAATTAACATTGCCCCATTACATAACAGTGTTAGAATAGATCAACAATCTCATATTTTCTATTCATTATAGCTTTGATCATTACAAAAGATGGCATATGCAATATATATTCACAAATCCTACATCCTGAATCTATAGCATATGTCATGAATACATGGTAAACAGGAAATTGAAATCAAATAAAAAATGTCCTAGTGGCATACAACTTTCTAAGATAGTGATTGGTTACAGCAAAATGAGTTTAAACTCAATACAGATAAAGCCCGAGGCATAAACAAAATAATTACATCAAGAAACCAAAAAGAAGCCTTAAGCTCTGAGTCCTTCCAAGCTGTGTCCTTGGCGGAGGCATATCATCAGTGCTTGAAAATTATTTCCACATAGGGTAAGCCAAAGCCTAGTAGAGATACTCTAACACAACATATAAATCTTAGCAAAGTCATAAGGTGAATGCACATGCGTTCTATTTTCTAAACATTTCTCGTTTTCCATCTCAAAACAATGCAATGCCAGATTATATGTCCATTCGGGAAAATAATCTTTTTATACAGAAAATAGGGCAGTGGATACAGAACACTGAGAATCTCTAGATACATGTTTGCTAGTATGCAATACAAGCATTACCAAAGCCATTTTATCGGTACTAACCAGAAGGATCGGCATCTAACCACGCAAGTTTTTGGACTTTCACCACGGACACACAGGCCAACATCATAACCATAACTACACCCTCTAACCAGATTCACCAAGGTATTCATCATTTTTTCTCAAAATCAAGACATTTACAAGGTTCAATATGAAATGACGCTCAATGCACAATGTATGAGAAATTAGTTTTAATTCAACCTAATCATCATGCAATGTCTACAGCAATCAAGACTATTCTCACACTGATAGTCCAAAACAGATATTTCTATTTCATAGATAAATTCAATTCAAAATATATAATTTTATCAATTACAATGGGAGTGATAATACATATCCAACTCTACCATCATTATCAACATAAACCTTGTTCCAATTTCACAATATCCAACAGTGTTTTCAACTTTCCTTTACAATCTCAAAATATTCAAAATTAGAGCAAAACCCCATTTTCTCACAAAGCCAATTTTAAGAAAAGATTTTCATCATCTCAACCCAAATCGTCCATAACCAATTTCCCCCAACCATTTTCAAGAATCAATTTGGAAAACCCCTCTTTTGATTTCAAACCAAACCCTAGGTTTTACCAAACAATCTCAAATAAATAACCCTTTTTAAATAGCAAATAACTAAGCTAAAAATCATATAAAAGAGTCAAAGAAATCCCTACCTCAAAGTAGAAGACACGAAGGAAAGATGGGTAGAACTTAGCGGTGTCAAAAACACTAGATGCTCCAATCAAAACGAAACCCTTGACATGCTCAACGTTTTTCTCCAAGGGACTAAGGTGATGCAACTCATGGATTGAGAGTATTTGGGATTAAAGATCAAGAACTAGAGAGAGAGTGAGAGTAGGTCTAGGGTTTTGGAATGTTTAGAGAGAGAGATGAAAAAGTGACTGAAAGGGCTATCTCTCAGACTGATATATGCACAGACCACTCGAGTGCAAGAATGGTCGCTCGAGTGATAGACACAATAAGTAACTTCTCTTGAGCAATCAAAACCATTGCTTGAGCACACAACGACGCCTTCCTAGTAGTTCATACCTATAAAAGTTCGCTCGAGCGCAAGAAGTGTCGCTCGAGCGCAGATATCAAACTCTCAGTAGTTTTACAAATGGTAATAAACTAGTCCAGCGCATGAATGGTCACCTGAGGGAAAAAGCCAGAATCTAGGCAACAACTCTTTTGAAAAACTAACTTACCAACCTATTTTAAACGCAACCAAAACTCCTAATAGCCAAACTTAACAAACAACAAGATGGAAATGAGTTGAACAATAGTTAAATATGTGGGTTCTCGGATTCAAAAGTAACAAATGAGTCAGGTCTAAACTAGAATCTTTATAAAAAATAAATTAGGCATTTTGGAAAACATATTGCTAAAAATGGCCAAAATGAATGAAAAAGTGCCAATTAAACATTTGAAAAATATATTTAAGAGTCCAGAAAATCATATGGCCAATATGAGTGTAAGGAAAATTTGTCATTCTCCATTCCTAGTTTGATGCTCGGAACGATCTTTAATTTCTTCATTGAGAGTTTTTCATAGATCACTCAAGTCTTAAGGTCGGTAAAAAATGGGTGCCTACAATTAGTAAAAGATCCTACAATTTATTAATCCAAAAAAATTTAAAATTTTATTTTGTTTATGTTTTTCAAACAGAATTAACTCGAAAAGTTTTTCAAGAAATGGAATAGTTATCTAGATTTTCTTACTTATCTTTTATAATTGTCATATGATTATCTTTATCTAGTATTATAAGGCAAACTTTGTT
Source organism: Camellia sinensis (assembly GCF_004153795.1). Classification (NCBI taxonomy): domain Eukaryota; kingdom Viridiplantae; phylum Streptophyta; class Magnoliopsida; order Ericales; family Theaceae; genus Camellia; species Camellia sinensis. The sequence goes on from NW_021025892.1 coordinate 668,591, forward strand.
GATAATTTATAATTGATTATCTTTAAAAATTTGTAGATAATATACATAAAGAACCTAATTTTTAATTAATAAGATGAAAATATTACAATTATCGAATCAACCTACTTTTTTTGGGTAAAAAGCACTTAACCCTGCTATGGTTTTGGGCTGCTGTAGATGACCCCCTTGATATTTGAATATATGTGGACATCTCCCATGTTGTTTTGGATTGATGTGCAATTGTTACCTTTTTCATCTAAACAAATGGGAGTTATGGTGCATGAGCTCATTTCACATGTATGGCTTTGTTTGACAGCTTTCCCTTAAAAAATGATTTGTCCAAAAGACCAAAATGTCCTTAGCTTCACTATGTAAAAGAAGGCTATCAAATAGTTGTTATACTTCACCCAAATTGATATGCAAGAATAGCACATCCTGGCGCTACCTTTCATTTATTATTATTGTTATTATTTTTAAATTTGATTAGTTTTCTTTCTATTATATTTTTGTATCTTATTTATTTTATTTTTATTTATTTAGATATTTATTTGTTTAGTTGTCTTCCCCTCTATTGTGCCTTTTTTATTTTTTAGTTTTATTGTTTATTTTTGTTGATTAATTTTGTTTAAACTTTATCATACAATTTGTTAGGAATATTTGACATGTCTTCTGCAATTGACATTGGAGGGGAAACACTTGATTTGAGGTATCAAACATAATTGTGTGGTTCTGGCAGAAAAGCTACCATTAGAGTGGCGGAGTCTGAAAAGGCTAGCAATGGAAGATTGTATTGTGTGTGTGAAACCAACAATTGTAAGTACTAGGAAACAAGGGAAGAAGTTGATAGGCCAAGATCTGGAGATGCTGCTAACTGTGGAGATTATGCTTTCTTAAGATCAAAGGTGATGGTGTTGGAAGCTAACCAAAGAGCTGTGAAGATGAATGTGATGGGATACTTTATTTTTATTTTTATTTTTTATGTCTATGTCTGTGTTTGTCACTATATCTTTTTTTTTATTCATTTATTTATGTATTAATTTTTTAAAATAAACTTTTAAAGAAAAAAAACTATATAAAAAAAATACAGAAACCAAACATAAAATATAATACAAAAAATAAATGAATTATAGGATTTTCAAGAAGTCTTGTTTGATTTTCGCATGATATCTCTAACTGTATTAGTGAAAACATCATATACTTAAAATGCACAAAATTACTTGTCACTATATCTTTTTTTTATTCATTTATTTATGTATTAATTTTTTAAAATAAACTTTTAAAGAAAAAAAACTATATAAAAAAAATACAGAAACCAAACATAAAATATAATACAAAAAATAAATGAATTATAGGATTTTCAAGAAGTCTTGTTTGATTTTCGCATGATATCTCTAACTGTATTAGTGAAAACATCATATACTTAAAATGCACAAAATTACAATATATAGAAAAACAAAAAGTAAGTAATTGCATAAAACTAAAACTACTTTAAGGAAAAAAAAAATGAAATTGTTTGAAATAGAAAATGATTGATTTATTTATTTATTAAATTTTAAAAAATAAACTTTAATGAAAACAAAGAAAACTATATTAAAAAAAAATGAGTATAGAAACCAAACATAAAATATAATGCAAAAAATAAATGAAATATAGGATTTTCAAGAAGTGAGACTCACAAACAAATTTTGTAAAATCTTATCTATTTATATATTTTTTGTGTATTTTTTTGTACTTCTAATCCTGATAATGACATTGAAATAGTCTGTACTTCTTGCATTAGGTCCATCTAATAGTTTTAGCAAACATAGATGTAATTAATTTCATAACACAAAACATAAACAATTGTGAGACAAAGTATCTAAAAAAATGAAAATAACGTTCGATGATGATGTAAAAGCACATCTTATAACGATTATGGTTTAGACCCGACTTGTTTATTATTTTGGATTCAATTTCCTTGTTTTATTTGGTTGTTTATATCCTTATTCATCTTACTCTTGATTGAGTTTGGTCGTTTGGATGTCTCTGTTGCATTTGGAACAGGTCGAGAGTTTGTTTTTCAATAGAACTGTTGCCCAGATTTTGGTTAGTTCGTTCGAGCGGTCCTTTGGTCGTTCGAGCGCTCTTTGAGGACCTGCAGTGTATTTGCAGGTCTGCAAAAGCATTGAGAGGGTGTTTTGTTTTGCTCGAGTGGTGTTTCTTGTGCTCAAGCGGTCTTGGCTCAAGCAGCCTTTCTTGCATTTGAGCAGTTATCCTTTGTCTGCAAAACTACTGGGAGGTGGTGTTCTTCGCTCGAGCTGTCACTTTGTTCGCTCGAGCGGTCTTACTTATTGTTTCTGGTTGCTTGAGTGGTATTTTGGTCGCTCAAGCAGTCTGTGCATATATCAGTTCGTAACAGCCACTTTTTGAGTCACTTTTTCATATCTCTATCTCTCTCTCTCTAAACATTTCAAAACCCTGAATCTAGACCTTTTCTCTCTAAAACTCATTTTCAACCTCCAAATACTCTCAATCTACTAATCTCTATATCCTAGTCCCTTTGATAAAAAGGTAGATCTCACGTAGAGCTTCATTTTAATCGGAACAAAGTTGGTTTTTGGCTTCGTTGAGTCTTCTCCACTCTCTTCCTTGTCTTCTAGCTTTGAGATAGGGATTTCTCCATACTTTTGTATGGTTTTTAACTTGGTTATTTGATTTTCTGAACAATATTATGATTTGGGGATTCTTAGACAACCTAAGGTTTTGGTTTTGAAATCAAAAGAGTGGTTTTCAAAATGGTTTCTTAGAAATGATTGTGGGTTGTAAATGTGGTTGAGTTGTGATAAAATAGTGGATTTTTATCCTTGGAATTGATTTATAATGAAATGGGGATTTTGCCCTAAAATGTGAATACTTGATTTTTGTAAAGATGAAATGGAAATGATGTTGGGTTTTATGGAATTGGAATGATGATGATGATAATGGTAGTGGAGTTGGATATGCTTTATCATTCCCATCTTGAAATTTTGAAAAGTTTATCTTTATTGAAAATTATCTATCTATTTAGAGATATCTGGTTTGGGCTATCGGTGGAGAATAATTATGATTGTTGTAAAAATTGAATGAGATTTAGGAGAATTAAAACTAATTCCCCATCCATTCGCATTCAGCATTGTTGCATACTTGACACATTGAAAATGTATATTGTTTTGAGAAATATGGGTGAATACCTTGGTGAATCTGGGTAGGGGGTGCGGTTGTGGTATTATGTTGGTCTGTGTGTCCTTGGTAAAAGTCCAGAAACCTACGCGGTTAGGAGCCGAGCCTTCCGGTTAGTACCTGTAAAAATGACAATTGGTAGTGCTTGTGCAGCCTACTGGCAGACACGTACTTAGAGATTTCTAGTGATAGTATCCATTGCCCTGTTTACTGTTGTAAATAAAATGTTTTCATGAATTGTGATATAAACCTAGCATTGAATGGTTTTGGAAAGAAATATAAAATGCTTTGACAAGAGTATTGCATATGCATTCACCTTATAGCCTTGTAAAGATTCATACACAACGTTAGAGTATCTCTGCTGGGTTTTAGTTTACCTTATGTGGAAAACCATATTTAGGTGTTGATGATATGCCTCTGCCAAGGCCGTTGCTTGGAAGGACTTCGAGCCAAGGGCTTCTTTTTATTATTGTTGTAATTAGTTTGTACAAGTCTAGGGCTTTATTTGTATTGAGTTTTAAACTTACTTTTGTTGTAATCAAGCATCGTCTTGGAAAATTGTAGCCAATAGAGCATTTGTAACACCCCAAAATATTATACAAGAACAAACCACAACAATGTGTAGTGAAATACGATAAAGCCATCTTTCCCATTGAACTAAGGTTTATAATTACAATCCCAAGGTCAACACATCAATGACAATTCAAGTCCATCAACAAGTTCAATAAGCTAGATGACTAAACAAAAGAAACGACCTTTAGGCACACAAATTTCAAGGCATTGCCTTATACGATAGCTTTAAGTCATTACAATTAAATATCCTTTAGCCACAGCTCCCAACCAAAAACAAAATGCAAACTCTGAGTCATTGCGGTGGTGGCACATCACCAGTTCCTGAAAAGTCAGATAGGGTTGAGCTATATACCCAGTAGAGATACATTTAACAAAGTATCCAATCATTTGAACACGTACATGGCACAAGGTGGGGCGGGGCGGGCGGGGACAGAGAATTTTATGGCTTCAGAGATCGGGAACAAGGAGTGTAATCCCCACCCCCGCTCCGCCCTATTGCCATTCCTACTAATGAGTACTAGTTTGCCCACCTTATTTGTTTGGCTCTATAAGATGAAGGGGACTAAGAGTATGGTGGGATTGAGTAAGGAGATTATTAGTGTGGTGATATTAGATTGGAAATGTAAGATAAAGAGTATTTGTTTGTACGCTACCAGATTATATGGTGTTTGATAAAATTGAAAACTAAACACTAAAAATTAAGTATTGAAAACTGAATACTAAATTTTTAAACTAAAAAACTATTGGATAAATATTTAAGTGCTGAACTAAAAATAAATTGTTTAATATTATAAGAACAAATTTGAAATTTATTATTTTGAAATTGTATATTTCAATTTTTATTTGTAATGGTGGTGGTGGAAGAATGATGATGGCGGCAGCGGTGGTGGTGGCGGCACGGTGGTGGTGATGGTGATGACATGGTAGCGGTAGCGGTAGAGAATTGATAGTAGTAGTAAAATGATAGTGGTACTTATGACACCAATGACAATAGTGATGAAAGTGGTAATAATAGTGGTGGTGGCGGCGGCAGTGGTGGTGATGGCGGTGGTGGTAGTGACAGTAGTAGTAGAGGTGGCATGATGATAGTGGTTGTGGTGGTGGTGTTGAAGAATTTATAATAGTGTATATCAATAATTATATTTAGTATTTATAAATTAAGTCATAATTAAATAAGTTAAATTTCAGACTATATTTTAAGTACTTAAATTTTTAAGTGATATCAATTAAAATTATGAAACAGACTTAATTAATTATCACCCAATATATTCAGTTTTAAGTACTGAATTAGGTTATCAAATACCCTTTTAAGAACACTATAGATAGTATTAACAAAAATTAATATTTTTTATTTTTAGTATTTTATTAATATTATAATTTTTTGGTACTTTTTTAAATCCCCCTTAATTTAGAGACACTTAAAAATATAAATTTTGAGTAAAAATCTTTTAAAAATTTGCTAAATATATAAAATAAAATAAAAACCATATATTTTTTAGTATTTATTAAAAATTTTAAATATTTCTTTGACAAATAAATTAATTGAAAAAAAATAATATTAATAATCCATCTTACTTAATAAACTAACCAATGCAACTTTGGAAAAAAAAAAAAATTTAAAATTAAACTATATGAAATTTCAATAATACCCTTCTTATACCCCTTTTATTTGAAGTAGGACAAGGGATATAATGGTCTTTCAACAATTAATCCATTCACTCAATTTCTAATCCCAACAACCTCATGGCTTTGTTAGTCCTACAAATAGGGAGATTACTAGTCCTAGGGGATAGTTCATCTCCTTACTCGTGGCCCAATCAGACGCCCTTTAGGTGGGTCTCACGGACTATTAATTCAATCTCCCTCTCCAAAGAGTCAAACAAACATATTTGTGCTACTATTTAGTGTGAAGGAACTAGAAAAAGGATTATGAGTGTTGGATCTAAGTTTGTCCCTAATTCTAACATATTTTGACATGGCCGAAACACATACATTTGTGGTAGACAAGAAGCATGATGACAAAAAATCTACTATTGGTGGAGATTAAGGTTTGCCTCAGGACAAAGATAAAAATAAAGGTCGACGACAATATGTTCAAAGTAGTTATGGAAATAAGCCAAAACATACATAAGATTCATGCCTAGTTCTTCATCCCCATATGAAGCCTAAATTTGATAAAGCCAATATCGTGATCGCATATTCCTCAATTTCGTTTGGATAACTCACTCAGCTTGTCCAACAAATGAATAAATTAGAAACATCACCTTTCACATGTTAATTCAAAATCTGTCTCTATTGCTGATGGTACTTCATCCCCATAGGTCATGGTAAATTCAATTTCTTTCAAAATCATCCTAGTTCAGAAGCTCTTTATATACCCTCTTTGCGTACTAAACTTCTGTCAGTTGGAAAAACTAGAAATTGTGATGCTACTTTTTCTTCTACTTTTATGGTAATTCAGGATCATATCACAACAAAGATGATTGGTAAGGGCATGTATTCTTGGGGCTTATACTTGCTTAACAAGGATTATAAAGCTCTTCAAGTTACTTAATTGTCAATGTAGTAATGTTTGGCATTTCTAACCTATCTGTTTCCCTCTTTATCAATTGAGTCTCGTCATTGTGAGGTCTGTCAATTTTCTAAGCATACTCGTCTTGCTTTTCCTATTTCATTATTTTAAAATCTGTTAAACATTTTGAGTTCATTCATTCGAATTTGTGGGCCTTACTCCAGTCGATTCTTATGATGATTTTAAATATTTCTTTATTTTTGTTAATGATTATTCTTGTATTACATGGCTTTACTTACTGAAATATAAAACTGAAGTTTTGCATGCTTTTTAAGGATTTTCATAATATGGTTGTTAATCAGTTTGATAATCGTATTAAGATTGTTTGTTCAAATAATGGTACCGAATATATCAAAGGCATTCAATGACTATCTCAAGAGCGTGAGAATTATTCAGTGCATGACATTATATCCAACCTCCACCAGATCAGGTTTGCTGTCTGATTTCTGATTATTCAGTCTGAAATCTGCTGCTGGTTCTTTGGCTTATGGTCTTTGCCATGGTTGGTTTCTTGCCAACTGTTGGGGGATGGTTAGCTCTGTTGATCAGCAATGTTAGCAATGTTATTGCTTGCTCTGTTAGCAATGTTATTTCTTTATTTTTGTTAATGATTATTCTTTGCTATTGCTTGCTCTGTTAGCTCTGTTGATCAGCAATGTTAGCAATGTTAGCTTCAGTTAGCTCTGTTGTTAGCTACAGTTTTGGATCCCCTCTGTGCTGTTGTTGATGTATCCTCTTACTTCCCCTTTATTGATGTATCCTCATACTTGAATGACTCATTTCATTAATAAAGCGTCATAGCTTATCAAAAAAAAAAAAAAAAAAAAAAAAAAAAAAAAAAAGAGAGCGTGAGAATTATTCATCACAGGAGTTATGTAGGGACTCCTTAACAGAATGAGGTAGCTGAATGAAAAAATTGACATGTTTTCGAAATGACCCGATCTATCATGTTTCAGATGAATTTCCCTAAGTAATATTGGTCTCATGGAGTTTTTGCTACAACACGTATGATAAACAGACTTCTTAGTTGGGTCTCCTTGCATTTAAGTCCCCCTTTGAAATTCTTGAATCTCACAAACTTGAATTTCCTCACTTGAGAGACTTTAAGTGATTATGTTATGTGCATATCTTTACTGCAAATCAAGACAAACTTGAACCATGTGCTACACATTGTGTACTCATCTACAAAGAAAGGATACAAATGTTATGAACCTAAAACTCATAGGTCGTGTTTTTTTTTTTTTTTCATGATGTCTACTTTGTTGAGACTAAAGCTTTTTTTCAAACTCCATTATGTGGTGACTCACTGTCTCGGTTCTATGGGTGTTTTACTGATTGATTTCTCTTCTAATTGCTAATCCCAATTTGAATCCGAGTCCTAATGTAGTTCCACAATTCCTGCGCTTGATAATAGTACTCCTGAAATGCTTGATAATGGTTCTCAAACTGAAGTCATTCAAGAAGCTCATTCTGATAATGATTTGTGTCGGTTCTTTAGAATTCATTGCCCACCAACTAAATTGAAAGCTTTCATCACTTATCATGATACACCATTTCCTATTCAGAATTGTTTATCTTATAATAATGTTTCTCAGTCTTACTCTACGTTTTGAAGAAGCATCTCTAATACCAAATAATGTACCAGTTTTCTAGAAGCTAGTGCTCAACTTATATAGACAAAAGCTATGAGGAATAGCTCCAAGCTCTTGGAGAAAAGAAAACTTGAAATATTGTCAAGTTGCCTAAAGGAAAAAAACCAGTGGGATGTCAATGGCTGTATAAGATCAAATACAACAATGATGGAACCATTGAGAGGCACAAAGCAAGGCTAGTTACTAAGGGGTTTACACACACCTATGGATTAAATTATTAGGAAACTTTTTCTTCTATTGCCAAAATGAACATAGTTCGAGTTCTCTTATCAGTAGCTATTAATCAAGAGTGGTTGTTATTTCAGATGGACATAACAAATATGTAGAGATTTAGGAGGAGAGATGTACATGAAGCTTGCACTAGGACACCAAAAAATTTCAAGAAGGTTTACGCCACCCTCGGTTAACACCATCTCCTACGTAGGTTGATAGTTGACACCACCCTCAATTAATACCATCCCCTGCTTGGGTTGATGGTTGACACCACCATCGGTTAATACCATCCCCTGCTCGAGGTGATGGTTAACACCGCCCTTGGTTAATACCATCCCTGACTCGGTTTGATGGGTAGGACAACCATTAGTTAATACCATTTCCTTTCGAGTTAAAGGTTAACGCCACCCTTTCCCTCCTCTCGTATTGCATCATGTTTGGAGTTTGTTTCAAGGTTCACCTTTGTTGACTGTAGTCAGGATTGGAGTTCCCTATTGTTGTGACTGTTGGTCACGTACGAGTTTGGCTTTGGCCTTTGGTTAATACCATCCTTTTTGGGTTGAAAATTAACACCACGATTCCCCCCTCTTGTGTTGCGGCGTATTTGGGGCTTGTTTTGAGATTCACCTTTGTTGACTATCAGTTAGGATTGTAGTTCCCTATCGCTGTTACTGTCAGTCATGTACGAGCTTGGCTTCGACCTTTGGTTAATACCATCCCCATTTTGGGCTAAAGGTTAACACCACCCTTCCTCCTTCTCGCATTGCGACATGTTTGGGGTTTGTATCGAGGTTGACCTCTGTTAACTACGGGTCAGGATTAGAGTTCCCTATCGCTATGATTGTAGATCACATGTGAGTTTGGCTGTGGCTACCCTTTCTCCTCTCGCGTTGCGGCATGTTTAGAGTAAGTCGTGGAATTTCCCCTCGCTGTGACTACTAGTCACGTGTGTGTTTGGCTTCAGCCACCTTTTCTCTTTTCATGTGAAGCGCGTTGGGACTTGCTTTCTTCTTTATAGTTTTTGCATTGTTTAGCATGCTTCATGTCATTTGCATGAGGTCCTCCTTTTTCTTTTGCCATCTTTGCAGCTTTATCTTTCTTTCACCTCGTCACCTTCTGTGGCGTTCATATCATCAAACTTTTCAAAACTCTGACAGTGTGGTATACATAAGCTCAACTATCAAACCCTGGCAGTGCGTGGCATATAAGCCCAACTTTTCAAATGTATTTCGAGCATGACATTTGCATTTTGCCTCTGAACTACACTGGTTTGATTCCTTGCGGAAGGATACATAGGCAACCTTCAGGTTCAATCAATTGCATTTTTGTTTTGTTTGTTTGGCCAAGTCTTGCAGCCTCATCAAAAGGGTCGTCTTCAGGCTTTGACATTCACTCACTTCATGAAATGACGCATTGAGCTATGTCAAAGAGGAGCAACTGTAGGTACCTCATTTTTTTACCATCCTAAGACTTGGGCGGTCTTTCTTGGATACCCAATGATGAAAACAAGATGTGATCATCTAATGAATCTTTCAACAAGAAGTTTAAGGTTTGAGCCCTTAAACCATCCAAACATTTGTTTTGGCCAAAATGCTTTTCAACTAATGGAAATTTTTTTTTTTTTTCCAAAATGAGTTTAGTTATGTAGCTCCAAAGATTACCAATATGTCCCGAGGCTCATTATTTCTCAAACCAGAGTGTCATATATTTTCAAACATACTGCGCAATGGACACAACAGGGAATGAAGGGAAGAGATGAAATCCTCTGAAATACCTGTTTGTCCTTTCGATTTGTTCTAACTCTACCCTGTTGAGCCGTTGATGTAATTTCTGATTGGCTGGACATCATGTGATGGCCAACTTAAGATACATTCACCCAGACACTAAAGGGTACGAGCAGCCGAATTGTTTGGGTGTAGAGAGTTTTTAGGAATTTCATTTTGCTGAACAATCTTTTCTCAAATATCTAAGATATTTACACCTGAGGCTTTATAAGTAGAGCTTGATAGCTCATTTCTAGGGGTTGGAAAATTGACCCAAGGCATATACAAGGCTTGAGGCTCTCTCTGTTTTCTCTCCTTCATCTCTCACGTACCTCCTTCAACTTTCAACAACCAAACACCATTAAAGCTTAATCCTAAGCTCCTCGCTAAGGTTCTTGGATATTCTAAGACACATTTAAAGGCTCTTGAGGGAACCAAGAGAGAGTTTGTAAAACAAAGAAGCTCATCCTCTTTAAGAGGTGAGATCTCATTGCACTTCTAAACCACTTTCCCCCCTCTTTTCCTTCATTTCTAACCCTATTCTTAGCATATAACTGTTGTAATCATGTAATAAGTCCTCATGGATGTGGTTGGGAGTAGAAATTAGCCATCTATGCATTGAGTTGATAGTTTTTCTTTCTTTTCTTGCTTTTCTTAGCTAAGATGTACTGTTGTGTATTTTGGAACCTTGTTGATGTGATTGGGAGTAGAAATTAGCCATCCATTCACAAGTTTGATATGTAGAATAGAGTTCTTTCCTTGTTACACATCTTTTTCTCACATATCCCATCATCTGGGCATATTAGTCTATGTGTCTCAACTCATGCTTGTCTCAACTCATGCTTAATGTTAATGAGTGATAGGGGTTGTTTCATAAGATTACTTGGATGATCCATGGGAGTTGATGTGGAAAAGATTGTGTTATTTCTTTTATTGAGTATTTTGGAAACAAGAGATTTTATGTCAAGAACATTGAAACCTCTCTTTTCAATCATATGTGAACATAGAAAGTGGTGGAAACACCCTTGTTCCATGAATAGAAAAAGAGTCTTCAATGTTTTTTTTTTTTTTTTTCAAAGAAAAGTTTCCACTAAGAAATGATATGCATTAATCTACCTTCTTCAATTAATAACATAGATTTGGATATTAACTCGCCCTTATTTACAAAGAGATGATGTAGGTTCCTATCTATTTCTTAGGCTCGAAGTTATTCTTGCTTTGATTCCCTTAATTTATTAATTTATTGCAAAATATCTATTGTGTATATCTGTTTATGCTATTATTAAAGGGTGAGGCCCATCTACTTCCTCCGTGAGTGAAAGATATGGAAGGGATGCGCACCCCTTGGAAGATGTTCTTGGTTTATGATATGAAATTTCTATACCAACCTAAATCTTTCTTGGAAGAAGAGCTCGGCTGGCCAGTTTTATATGCAGCTAGCCCATTCTGTGTCTGACCGGATGATCTTCCCAATATCAAAGAAAACAATTTTCGGGGAGTGCTCTCCTGGGTGATTCAAGAGCTGTTGGTTGAAGTGTTTTGTTTATTTAGTATGATTTATTACATCCAACAGTAATTTGGCTGAATTCATTCATGTCATAATATTTTCCCTAACCCCCTCATCTTTTCTTTTATTAGTTATTCAATTGTTGTAATAATCTCCCTCTCTCCTCCTTTCTTATTTGAATTTTTGTAATAATCTTCTAATTCCATGTCTTTCTAACCCTTTTATTTACGTGCTTTCTGTATAGCATCATGTCTTATTCATCACACTTATGTATTGCATTCATTCTTCATGCATTCTGGTTTGGGTCATTTGCATTTGTGGAGTTTATCATTTATGAGATAAATATATGCGCTACCCCATGTTTTGAGATGACACTAATGTCATATCTTTGTATAAGGACCTATAGATGCATGTCATGTATGTATTGCATTAGTTACTTGTATATAGGACCATGCATATACTCTAACCTATTCTTTTGGCTCACCTCGCAGTAGCAGGTGATCGTTTTTTTTGCTTTATCATGTTGTATGTTGTAGACACCCCATTTTTGACCGCCCTTAAGACTTGGGCGTTACTGATGGTTTACTTGGTGTTGAAAGTTGTGCAGTGCAAATGTTCGATTTCTTTGGCAAGGAGAGAGAGTCAAATCCCAACCTTACTCCCCATTTTGAACGGTTTTTAGACCTTAAAACCTTCTCTTTCAAAATATTTTTGAAAAATGATTCTACGATGTTCTGATGCTTGCATTTTGTTAAATGTTGCGCTTTTCGGTAAATCGAGCAAGGACAAAGTGGAAACGAATGAAAGAAAGATGAAATCTTTGAAAAATCTTTGAAAACATTTTGTTTAGGGGTTTGGAGTTGAAGAAAAGAGGAAAGGAGAGAAGAAAACTAGTTTGGAAGAAGTTCGGCATAAATCCGGGTAAGACCAAAACTGAGCGGCTTCACCAAACAGGTATAACTTTTTTCACAGTTGAAATTTGATGCAAGGCTGCCACCATTGGAAAGCATACTTTCGGGGCTTCAATTTGGACACAAGAATGACCTAAAAAGGAGTCCAGATGAAGGAGATATGCCTAGTTGAAGTTGGACCTAGAAAACAGAATTTTGCCTGTCGACCAGAAAAATGGGCTGCCGACTAGAAAAGTATTCAACCCACCACTTAGGTGGTCTACAAGTGGTCTGCAGTTGGAAAAAGTGGTCTGTAGCCATGCCACTACCTTCCTCTCTCTGTGCAGACCCTCTTCCCCCCCTTGCCGACCAGTTGTTCTTCCTGTAGACCACTTTTTCTGGTCGATTGACCAGTGTAAGTAGTTGGCCGACCACTTCAACTGGTCGGCAACTTTCCTGCACTTTCTACAGATGTTTTTCTTGCCAGTTGTGGCAACTCTTGGGCACAGAAAGCATCCTCCATACATGTGCTTGGAGCTTCAAACTTGTTCAACAAGCTTGATACTTGGTTTTCTATATAAGGGAGCCTCCTCCCTCTTGTCTGGGGTTGAGAATTTTCCATTGGAAATATACATACATCTTTATCTCTATAATTCCTCATTTCTCTCATATTTGTGCTTAAAAGTGCATTTTCTTCACACTTTTGCACACAAACACATAGTGAAACACCACACTCTTGTTGCTGAGGCATCTTGAAGTTGGTTTTGTGTTTTTTGGACTGCTTTTGATCCAAAAAGGTTGTTGGAGTTGCTTCCTTGTAGTTGTTGTAGAAGGGTAAGTCTCTAACCCCTTTAAAGCTTTGTTTTGATTAAGCTTTTGGCCCCATTTGCATGATGTTTTAGGCCTAACTTTAAACTACAAAAAGTTCTGATTTTTAGTGCTTAACATGTTTATTTAAGGCGTCTTTGGTGTTGGGAGTGGTCTACTCCCTTGCATGCCTTGTTTGCCAGGCTTTTGAGCCATCACTTTAGGCCTTTGTTTTAGCCTTTGTTTGGCCTCTTCACCACTGAATTCCAGACGAATTTCAGTGGTGGAAATTGTGTTTTGAGGTCCTAAATAAGAGGGGGTCATCCCTTCTCCTTGTGTCTTGTGTGCTTGCCTTGTTGGCTCATCAAAGTAGCATGTTTATCTAGCATATTTTGGCTCCATCTTAGCATGTTTTGGGCCTTATTTCAGTATGGCATACCTTTGTTTTGGCTTGGTAGAGTCACCCTTTGCATGCCATTTACACTTGTAGTGTAATCCTTACAAACTAGCCTTGTATGCCTCATGTTTTAGCATGTCTTGCTAGACCATTTTGGCTCTATCTCAGCATGGTTTTGGTGTTTTTTTAGCATGCCTTAGCTCTGTTTTGGCTTGGTTTCGTTACCTCATGCATGCATTCTACACTTGTAGTGCATTTCCATTCACTATCATAACATGCATCATGCTTTGGACCATCATTCTAGCATAATTTTGGCTCCACTCCAACAAGCTTTTACTCATGTTTTGGTCATGCATGCCTTGCTTTGTATAGCCATAGTGCATTCTAGCTCACTAGCTTTGAGTTTCCAAGCCACTAGTATGCATTGCTTGGGCTATTTGCATGATTTGGCATCATTTGATATGTGATTTTAGTGCATTTAGTGTGGTCATGCCCTCATGTCTTTCACTCTTTCAATGCTTTGGAGGGTTGGTGCTTTATGCCTTAAAAATGAGCCATTGTGTATGCCATCTTGCCTAAGCTTGTGGGATGCCATCTCAGTGGGTTTTTGGTCTTATTTTGCCATGATACAACTCTGATTTTTGTTGGTAAAGTCATCTCATGCTTGGTTTTGGTAGGTGTAGAGTAATCATGCTCATTGGCCTAGCTTACTTGATGTTTTAGCTTACCATGCTAGCTTGTTTTGGCTACACTCCTTGCATGTTTTAACCTTGATTTGACATGCTCTAGGACTGTTTTGGGTTGTCTTGGCCATATGGTTCATGTATTGCGTAGTTGTATTGCAATTGGCCTTGCTAGCCTTGAGTTTTGAGCCTCCTAGCATGCTTCCTTTGTGACATGTGCATGATTTGGCATCATTTAACATAATATTTCAGAGCATATAGCATTGTCATATTCTCATTTCTTTCACTCTTAGAGTGCCTTTAAGGGTTATGCCTTTGTGCCTTGCTTATGATCTAATGCGTATGCATGCATGCCTAGACTTTTGAGCTCCTATCCCAGCATGTTTTGGTCTTTGTTTGGACCTAATTAAGCTCTGTCCATAGTTGGGTCAGTCATTCGTGCCATGTATTGCATGCCTCTTGTGTAGTCCCTCTTGGTGGCCTTGTGCCTTAGGCCCTCTTGCATGTTATACTTTTGTTGTTTGAATGATTTGGCATCATTTCATACATGATTTTAGAGTATATAGTGTTGTCACACTTCCATGTTTATCACTTCTTAATCATGTTTGAGAGTTGTGCCCTTATGCTTAGTTGATAGGCCATTGCATGAACATCACCAGCTTGCCTTTCATGCCATCATTTTAGAGTATTTTGGCCACTGTTTTGGCATGACTTAGGTCTGTTCATATTCATTTTGAGTCCATTAAGCATTGCATTTTGTTTGCATGTTATTGCATAACATTGTATTTGCATGTTGTTTCCATGTGCATGCCTTGCATTGTGTTTGCATGCCATTTGCATTGATAGGTTGATCATGTTACACGCATTGCACTGTGTTTGGATCGGGTGTCAATCCAAACACGAGAAACGAGGGACATTTCATACTTGAAGTGATGAAACGTGCCTCATTTCTCGGTCGCCGACCCTCTTGATCATGCATGATAGAGGTTAAGGCTCTTATGTGTTATTTGTGCATTCATTAACATTGATTCGTGCAATCTTGGCTTCTTGGCCATCGAGCATTGCGATGCTTGGTTGGTGGCCTGAGAGTTGAATACTACACTCCCTTGAGCTTGAGAAATGATAAGGAGGGTGGTTGTGCACACATACCTTGCAAATACACTATCGTGCCCCTTCTTGTTCTCTGTTGTAGCAAACTGGAGTTGTGCAGAATTTTCCGGTCGGTAGACCAGTAAAACTGGCTGGCCGACCACTTTTTCTGGTCTGCAGCAAATGTAAGTGGTCTACAGGTGGTCTACAACACCAATAAGTGGTCGACAGCCTTCCTGGAGGTCCCCATGATGGAGTAGAAGCTATCTGGAAGCTTGTACAGTGTTCTGAAATCAAATGCAAATGGAGGCAAGTTAGGGCATAGTAATGGATTTTCGAACGAGGTGATCGAGCATGCATACACTTCTCGCCCTGAGGATCCTCTTTTACTGCTTTACTTAGCTTCTTTGCTTAGCTAGCTAATGCTTTGGTTTTGTACTTAATTAGTTAATGCGCTTAACTATTCAATTTGTGTTGTAATTACTTAATTAGTTAACTAGGATTTGTTAATTAGTTGTGACTTGTAATAAAAAGTAGCTTAGCTTAGATTAGCTAGTTTGTTTATTATTCGGACCCTCCGTCAAGAGGGCGTATTGTTGTAATAAGCGTGCGTGTGTGTGATGCATGTCTTCCAACCCCGCATCTTTCTCTCTTTTATTTACCAGCTTTTGATGGTTAGTTTTAGGGCATGTTTCAATTAGCATACTTATGCTTCACATGCATGCATCATTCATTCTGTCTTGCATACACCGGGCTCGGCGCATTATATAAACTGCATTGTACTTTCAATACACTTTCTTGAATACGTGTTTAACAGCATGTTATCAAGTTGCATTCACATGACATCTTAGAATAGCCGAGCCTATTTTTAGTTGCATTTTGCATGTGTTGCATTAGGCATTCTTGACATAGCTAGGAGCATGCACTGTTTTCTAACTAGCTTTTGTTTTGGCTCGGAGTACTAGGTAAGCTTTTACGCTTTAGCATCCTTGCATGTGTGTGAGTGACTGCCATGATAGCATGCTTGCTAGGAGGCTAACTGCTTAAGTAATTAACTGCATGAATGCCTGTGGATGAAGGCTTCATTGCTTGAATTGGAACAATTCATCAAAATGCAAGTTTAAACCCACTTGAAGTGGCAAAATCATGTTGTTTTTTAAGCCCACTCGAGGGTGGCAAATCCACGACTTAGCCTACTTGCGAGTGGCAACTTCAAACCATTTTTCAAACAAACACACATGAGATGTTTGTTCCAACTCGAGTGATTTAGTCTATACTTGTATGCTGTGCGCATCACATATTAATTCTAGATTAATAATCGGAATAAGAACGCATGTGTTTTCAAAAACAACACATCATGTTAGTAGAGGCCGATCCTTTGATTGGGAGAGCCGGGGTGCTCATTTCAGGACCTTCCCCTCTCGTACCCAAGTTCCCGAGCTGAGGCAACTTTGGTGATGACGGACACGTGGCCTTGGGCATGGGTCAAGGTTTCCTAAATTTCCCCAAATAAAATATTTAGGTGGCGACTCTAAAATTTGGCAAAGTAGTTCATGTTTGGCGCTTTTTGATTAAAATTGATTTTCCAAAACGATTTGCCGGATTTGGACTCATTGGTGATTTATCAGTCTAACATTGCACTTTGTGAGATTAGATTCAGAACCGTTACATGAGTCCGAACTGTAGTAGCTAGAACTACGATTTACGCCATCGCGCGTGGAGCGGAGTTCGGGGCAGTCTACATATGTGCATGTTACTTAGCATATTCATTTCTATCCCATAAGGCTAAATGCTTAGTTGGAATATCTCTATTTATGCTAGTGGATAGAGGTTGTGTTGCTTGTAGTGAAATTTAATTGATTCGTATCCTTTTGAGTTTGTACAAAAAGGGATTTTCCAAACAAATTGCACGAAATCAAAGAATAACCAAAATTCGTGGCACAATCTATACTTGATTGCCCCGTATAGTAACAGTAGCATTAAAAATGAAATAGAATATGAGTGTATATCCATTATAAAAGCCATATCATTAATTAATAGAGGTCGATCTTTTGATCTAGTAAGTGAGGGTGCTCAATCAATGACATTCCCTCCTCATACCTAAGTTCCCAAGCCGAGAGAGGTCGATCTTTTGATCTAGTAAGTGAGGGTGCTCAATCAATGACATTCCCTCCTCATACCTAAGTTCCCAAGCCGAGACACTTTGATTGTGATGGACAGTGACCTTTGGCACGAGTCATGGGTTTCCTAATTTTTCCAAAAGATTAGGTGACGACTATGAAATCTAGTAATGTAGTCAATTTTTAGCAAATATTTGCAATAAAATGAGTTTTTACAAAAGTTACAGGATTTGGACTCTTATCTTTTGTTTCACATTGGACTAATGAGACTAGATTAGAAGATTGGGAGTTTGAACTGTTGGATGCGCTTGGTAACCCCAAAGACATCCCACACTCATCATGAAGACAAAGTGCTCATATTCGTTGTAGTTACTGATTACCTTGGGATTCTGAGCGGCACTGTCTCTGATTTTCAATGGTTGGCCATCGATGGTTACTTCAGAGATCTATGCATCGTTGGCAATGATGTTAGGGTCATATGATCTTGTGCGCTTGGAGGACGAGGCCTTGACAGAGTCTGTAGTTGTTCTCTTCTCAGTAGCCCTCTAAGAGATGGGGATGTTGTCTTTTGGATCTTTCTTTTTCGATGATTGGGTTACAGTTTATTTGGCCTTTGCCTTGGACTATGCTTTGGCCTTCTTGATTCTTTTTGGTTTTCGGACTGAGTAAGAGACAGAGTGGATTGAATCGTGATAATGTTGGGTATGTCGCTAATATGTCATTAACAACAACAACTCAATTGGCCATTTCTTCTGAGGTAGTAGCAATTGTGACACTGTGTTTGATTTTTGAAAGTGCAATAGAAGGGTTTGTTAGGTTGTAGCTTGGAAGCTCAGAACCTCGGTGTTTCTTGCTTTAAGTCCTGGCTACTGGATTATCACTTGGTCGGCGTTGGGATTGGCGTTGGCGTTGAACATATGGAACATGAAGAGAAAGTGCCAAAGTAGATGGCTGGTTGGTTGGATTAGAGGTGGAGCCTTGGTTAGGTCGTAAGGAGGATCTTGGAGTTGTTGCCACTGTGTTCAACTCCAAGATGGAACGTCGGGGAGTAGAGACTTATAGGTGGCAATGTAGTTGAGCAGCAAAAGAGCTTTTTGCTCATTGATAGGCAGTCCAATGAGTCTAGTGAGGTTGGCTCTCTTGATGTATGACTTGCAGAATGACTTGCTGGATTGAGGATGTTCTATAAAATAGAGAGGCAAAAAGTTAGAAAATTAACTAAGTGTAAGATGTTGGTTTTAAATGATTAAAGTGTGCGATCTAGGAAACTAGTGCTTACCTTCGTGATCCCTCAAAATCCCTCTGGACAAAGGGTAGAGACGAATGTTGTCGTTTGGAGCAAATTCCCAATTGCTTGAGATGATGAGGTAGTCTTCTCCAACACCCTTGTTGGAGTCTGGAAGGTGAGCTATCAGCTTATAGGTAGTGGATCTGGGTTTAAAGTAGAAGGATGTGTCATTCTTGGATTTGAGGCCACCCATGGTATAATAATATTTGGACATGGGGAAGGGTCATCTTAGCGTTATGTCGGCGACACAACTCGACAATGCCGTTTATGATGCAAAATGTGTTTATGGCTAGTTACATGGGGTTTAGGTGGTACAAATGCATCATTTCTCGGAATAAGATGTTAAGGAGGAATTTTCCACCCTATACGAATGACACTACGGGGAAAGGCATGTAATCCTCCCAAGCATGATGGAATCATTTTCACTGGCTAATCTAATATGGAGATCATCTGGGATGTTGAATTCTCGATGAAAATTTGCTATCTTAGTTGGAGTGTTTACCCTCCATTTGTGTATTCCATTTTGTAGATAGTGTGTTCTTGGTGTTGTTATTTTTAACCTAGGGTTTTCAACGCAGAGAACTTGAGAATCTTAAGGACATTCTTGGAATTACGAAGTTTTTATATTTTCCTAGTTTGATTCAATAGCAAAACCCAAGTTTTGATCTAGATGTGCAAGAACAATTGCTAAAATGCAAAAAGTCAGGAATAGATCTGAAGGAATTCTAGGCAGTTTATGAAGAATATGTTGAGCAAGTTCGAAAACTAGAAAAATTGGGAATGAAATCTAAGGAATGGATGACTTACAGAAAGAGTCAGATGAAATGGAGGACGAATTCAAAATCACCAGAATGAGATGAGTCGTTTGATTGGAGTGGAAAGTTGATTCAGTCGTTGGAGGTTGTAAATAGAGCAATTGCAGTGGTGGAACTCAAATAGCCAACCATGGTGATTTTGGAGGTTTTAGAGAGAGAAAGTTTGAAAGTAAAGAGAGTTTGAAATGGAAAGTGAAAACATGGGAAGAGAGAGGGGGTTTTGATGAATTGGAAAAGATGGCAAAGGAAATGATTCAAATACCCTAGGAAATGTGTTTGGTTGATGTTAGCTGACCTCAAGCGACATGTGTTAAATATGAAGGGACATGTATGAATTGTTGAGGAGGCAACACGTCATCAAGGTGGTTTGACGGTTTTGAGTTTGATTTTGACTTCATAGATCTCGAATCTTGGAGTTCTTGAATTCGCAGGCGATAACCTCGACTAGTAGTGTGATCTCGGCTGAGATGTTGGATCTAGATGAGAAGGAATATAACACCTTGACTTGTAGGTTCACATGAGTGGTGAAGTTACTGCTCGACCGGTTATTTGAGGTTCCAAGTATTTCTTTTGTACACTAAGTGTAGGTGATCGCTCGAGCCACTAATTGGTCACTCGAACGAAGATGTGTGACTTCCAATACTTTCACTTTAGACCTGCAAAATTTCTAGGAGTTCGCATTCATTGCTTGAGCGATGAAAGGTTCGGTTGAGCTATCTGTTCGAGATCAGCCATTTAAAAATCGACTTTTGGATTCATTTCTTTCACTTTTTCTTTCCTTTCTCTTTCTCACTCCTCCTTTCTGAAAACCCTAGCTCCAAAACCCTAGATTTCATCTAGATATACCAAGAATCCATTCTACTTCCATGATTAAAGGTGTAGAGAAAGTTGAGAGCAATACTTTGGACTGTTTGGATCGTGAATTCTTTGTGGTTTCCTGACAGGGTCTTCATCTTTTTGCATTCATCCTTGAGGTAGGAATACTTTTAACCTTGTATATCTATATTTTGACTTGATTATGTGTTAGTTTTCAATATACATATTTGTGATATGAGATTGATGAACTGATTTAATGAGTATTGATAGGAAATGGGGTTTTGCTTCAATAACTTGTAATGTTTGAATAATTTTTTGATAACACAAACATTTACCCCATGAATCTTGAACTTGTAATGAATATTGAGAAAAGCCCTAAATTTCTCAAAGCCCTAACTGTTGATTTCGATTTTTAAAAGATAAATGGGAAGTGAATTGATGTCATGTAGATGTGTTGAGATATCTTGTAACGGGACAAGTTTAGGGATTAGTTGAGATGCTATGTTGTGTGATGTATTTGGTACCTGTGCAGGGAAATTAGGTGCCCACATTTCCGATCATGAGGGGACGATAAATGTGAGGAATGGTTGAGGTGTCCACGTGCCCGATCATGTGAGGACAATAAATGTGAAAAGTTTAAGGTGCCCACTAGACTATCCGTGTGAGGATGGAAATGTTGGAATGTTTGGAAAGATTTATATTCTTCTATATTTATGTAACCATATGAATTCATGTGAACAAAAGTTATGGATCAATGAATTTCGGGTTATGCATGATTAAATCAAATGTTTATGTACTTTGTTAAATGTATTCCCCTACTAGACAATTTTGCCCATTCCTATAATATTAACCTTTTGGGTCAAGACGATGGAGCACTACCTCATTGATTAGAGTACAATGCTAAACCTTTTGTGGAGCACAGATGCTCACTTGTTGTGCCTATTGTGATTAATTAATGAGCTAATGTGTCCAAGTTGTTTGTTTTGTTTATTATTTTGTTTGAAGGTTTGGAGAAATTGTAAGCCCAAGGCATCTTAGTATAGACCCTTCTCTATCTTTTTGAACTACATGTAATCTTATACTAAATGGGGACATGTGGAATGTATTGTGAATGGGTAATCAAATGGAAGTTCAATCAGAAAGATAAGTATTTTGAGCATCAGACTTATTCTATCTGTTACCATTATTCGCATATATGTATCAATTTACAATTACTATTTGGGAATGAAATGTATAAATGGATGATTATTTAAGGATGATTTGTTGGGGGCGTTATAACTTAGTATCAAAGCTAACCAGGCTTGAATACCTTGAGCTCATGAGATGTGGCTTTTGCCACAATGGGTTTATCATGCTAAGAATGGGATGTTAGTTGTCTTGCATACTTTATATGTTTATGTGACTATGCGGGTATGAGGTTGAGCTTCTAGGATATGACTTGTGTTCATTGCATTCATTGAAATCCTTTTGGAAAGGTACTTGATCAAAAAAATTTCCACACGGACTTCCTTTAGTGTCATGGAACTAGTTGTTATCTTAGGAGAGTAACTTGTAAGTGTTCTATGTGACTTTGTGTTTATGTGGTTTGCATTATGTAGATTAGATGCATGAGTGGGTTTATAGGTATGCGTATGTAACATGGGAAGTGATGTGTGAGTGTATGAATTGTGATCTTAATCTGCCCCTACTTTCATATATGATGTCTGGATGTGGCAGAGGCCGTGGAAGACCTCGTCGAGGTGGTCGGGGTATTCTGACCTAACAAGACCTCCCTTTCCAAAAAGAGGGGATTGGACAAAACAACGTGGCTGCACCACTGGCCCAAGATGCAATAAGGGCATTGGCTCGAGAGATGGTTAGGGCCCTTAGAGAGTCCATGGACATCCTTAGAGCCGAGCAAGTGGCTCAGACTATTGAGAAAGAGTCTAGAGCGTCTTTTCTAAAGAAAGAGTTTTTCCATTCAAATATTGTCAAGTTCCATGGCAGTGCTGAACCATTGACGGCTGATGAATGGTTAGATCAAATCACTAAATCTTTTGAGATTCTAGACATCCGTGAAGGTGAGCTTCTGGTAGCATTTGTCGCCTATTAGTTAAAGGGAGACGTTGGCCAATGGTGGAAGTACGCCAAAGGCTGTATCGAGCATACTTAGGAGGCGTTTTCTCATGCCTTTCAGGAGAAATACCTGCCTCCCACCGCAAGAGAGTTCATGGGGATAGAATTTGAGGAATTCGAGCAGTTTGATTCCACCATGGCCAAGTTTGAGGCCATTTTTACCAGTTTATCTCAATTTGCACATGACCTTGTGGCTATCGAGGAGCGTCGATGCCTGGAGTTTGAAAGAGATTGAGGCTAGACATTTTGATGACGGTGATGGGGATTATAATTCATGATTATGATAGACTAGTAGAGTCCGCTGTGCATGTGGATGTAATGTTGGAGGTAGAAGAAAAGAAATGAAGGCTTAAGAGACAAGGGTTTTAGAGCCTTGGGGAGAAACGAGGTCATCCAAGAAGACGAAAGGTTACCATCCTTTCAGTCAGCACCCTAATAGTCCAGGTCATTAGTTCTTATATCAGGAAAGAGTACATAAAGTACAGGGTAGAGTGGGGTCACATGTTACGGATGTGGCCAGCAAGGCCACAAGTCAGTTGTATGTCCACGAAGGGGTAGTAAACAACACCAGTCTTCAGCTTGTTTTCAGAGCCAGACCCAGGGTTGGGGTTCAACAACCCATCTATTATCAGTGTGGTCAGTTTGGGCATGTGAATAAGTTATGTCCTTAGTTAGCTGGGATGGCTAATGCTCTAGGATCCCGACTATCAAGGGGTTATTAATAAGGCCAGAGTTAGAGACAATTACTTTATCCTACTCAATCCGAGCAGTGATCTAGGGAAGTGCATGGGACCACTTCTACATCGTTTGTATCGCATGCCTCTAGCCAAGGGGTGAGCAAATTGAGCAGAGGCCTCAAGGACGTGTGTATATAGTCACCACTCCCAAATTATCATCTGGGCCTTCTGTTGTAAGAGGTACATATCTTGTGTTCAATAGTTGGGCTAATGTACTGATAGACACTAGAGCATCTCATTCATTCATGTCATCTATATTTGCATTTGTTCTAGGGTTAGAGGTTGATCAACTAAAGTCGTTGCTCATGGTAGAGTCATCGATTAAAGGTAAAGTTGTCTTGAAGTGGGTATGTAGTGGTTGTGAGATTGAGGTTGCTGATTGCTGACTTTCTTTCGACTTCGTTGTATTAGACATAATGGGTTTTGATGTCATTTTAGGAATGGATTAGTTATCTTACTATAACGCCACCATAGATTGCCACCATAGAAGGGTCACCGTATGTACACCAGATGGGAATTATTTTTATTTTCTTGGGATTAGAATGATAACTTGTTACCGCCATTGTATGACCGACAGGGTCGAGGCAAACTTAGTTTCTTTTTTGTGATTATGCTTGTCGAGAAAGGTAGCATGGTTTGAGGTATCTTTCCTAGAATGGTTTGCAAGTATCTATCTTCCTGAAAGACCTCACGAATTACCACCTCACTGTGAGGTTGAGTTTCCATAGACTTGGTGCATGGCACAACACCCAACTCCATGTCACCTTATTGGTTCACATTGGCCGGATTGCTCGTTTTGAAGGAGTAGTTACAAGAGTTGTAGACAAGGGCTTTATACACCCTAGCACCTCACCATAGGGAGCACCGGGTCTCTTTGGTAAAAGGACAATGGTTCTTTGCGGCTATGTATTGATTAACACAAATTAAATAAGGTCAAAGTTAAGAACAAGTTCCCGTTACCTAGAATAGATGACCTCTTCGACCAACTTAAAAGTTCCTGATGTTTTTCAAAAATTGACCTAAAGTCGGGCTATCATCAAGTGCGGGTGAAGGATGAGGACATTCCGAAAATGGCCTTTCATACTTTGTGATAATTCTTTCTGGGTGAGCACTTGAGCGGTGAAGAGACAGCTCGAGTGGAGATGTGAAACTTTTAGTAGTTGGTTTTATAGTCAAGTGGAAAGGAAGACCACTCGAGCGGTCAAGTTACCGCTCCAGCGAAGAAAAGAGGGCTTCCAAAATCTTGTTTTGCAGGCTAAAATATTGAATGTTTAAGTTCACCGCTCTAGCGGCCGGCGTGATTTCAACAACTTAAAAAGTTACTTTCTAGATCATTCCTTTCACTTTTCTTTTCTTTCTTCTCTCCTCTCTCTCTAGCTTTGAAAAGCCTAGCTATATCTCTCTAGAAATCTCTCATTACGCTAAGATCCAAGCTAAAAGCTCTTGCAAAAGTGAAGTTCACTTGGAGATCTTGGATTCTACCGATTGAATTTGGATTTTACGAATAGCTCCTTAATAACCTAGCTTCTTTGTCTTGATTCTTGGGGTAGGATTACTTTTAACCTTATGTCTCTTTATTTGGGGGATGTTTATGAGGTATTATTCTGACATTGATTTATGATTAATGTTTGAGTTTACAAATTAGGTTTTAACTTCAACAAAAGGGATTTCTCCCACATTTTTCTCAAAACTTTTATTAATGTTTATGGATTATGGAAATTTTAGTTGAGAAATAGCATTTAACATGATGAAGGGGTAGAAGTCCCAAATTTTAAGAAAACCCTAATTTTTGAAATTGAGGAAAGATGTAATTAAATGGATTTGGACTTCAAATCTTTAACTTGATGAACAAATTATGAGCTTGAGAGATATTTTGATTTAAGACTTGTGAAATTGGAGGCTCTTGAGATTTTATTTTGAATTATGAGGATTATCTCTACATAATTGCTTCAATTACTTGAATGGTGATATTTATCTTTGTTCACATGGATGTATAAATCCTTAGAAGTCTTAGAAAGATTGTTTAAGGGGGTGGTAAATAGCATGTGAGTCCGGGTAGGGAGTCGATTTTTGAAAGGGTTATGTATTGTTGGTACTCGCATGGGGGAAAGTATAGGTGCCCAATTGCCCTGTCTTGAGCTTATCGCAAAACGAATGTGGGAAAATATTTTTGGGTATCCACTGGTCCTTTCGTATTGTCGTTGGTAAAAGTGAAAAAAACGGATGATTTTGGGTGCCTATTCCCTGTCGTATTAATAGCCTATAAATGTTGGGATATTTTGGATGTAAACCAATATATATGTATGTATTGGGACTCTCCTTAGGGGTTTCATGGCGTATTTACCTTCTAGTGTTAAATTTTCATTTTGTGGAAGCTATAAACATTTTTTTGTATCTTTTTCAAATCGTTATCATGGATTTAATTAAATAAGTTTGATTATGATAATGCCATATGGATTTTTGAATAATTAGATACTTAGTTAAAAGTATTTCTACTGGGCATAAAGCTCATTCCTATCTAACATTTTCAAGACTTGGTGATGTGCAACCACCCTAATGAGGAAGAGGTGGAAATTTTTGTGTTGATTGGAGCATGAAAGCTCATGGATATATTATGTGGAAGCTCCAAGCTTACTTGTTTTGGGACCAAGTGTCCATTTTGTTGTATCAAGGCCTTGGCTTGATTGTTTTGTAAACCACTAAGGAATCTTAAATTTGTATCCTCTAACTTCTTGAACTATATAAATGGTGATATAACTAAGATTTGAATATGAAAGTTGTAATTTTTGAAGTGTAGTTCATGCGAAAGAGGGTTTTTGAGACAATTGTTATTGTATAATTTTGGGTTCGTCATGTCATGAGTAACGATTTTAATTTAAATAATATGGGTGCGTTACATACTCGATATGGTCACTATGAGTTCCTTCTCATTCTGTTCGGCTTAACCAATGCCCTTGCCACTTTTATAGGCCTAATGAATCGAGTCTTTTGAGATATCATGATAAATTTGTAGTTATCTTTGTGAATGACATCTTGATCTACTTACCCTCTAAAGGGGAGCATGAAGAGCACCTCCGTATTGTCCTACAGTTGCTTAGGCAATACTGATTGTACGCTAAGTACGAGAAGTGTGAATTCGAGGGTGGGGTTACCGTACACTCTTCTAAAGTTGAGGCTGTACAAAAATAGGAGCGACCTAAGAATGCCTCTGAGATTTGTAGTGTCTTGGGACTTGCCAAGTATTATAGGTGTTTTGTGAGAGATTTCTATACCCTGTCATCACCGTTAACTAGATTCACTAGGAAATGGGTGAAGTTTGTTTAAGGCATGTAAGAGATCTTTCCATGAGTTGAAGCTTAGATTGACTACCGTACCAATCCCAATTATTCCAAAGCTAGCTTTAGGTTACACGGTGTATTATGACATTTCTAAGGAAGGCCTAGGGTGTGTTTTGATGCAAGTGGTAAGGTGGTGGCATATGGCTCCCGCCAACTAAAGAATCATGAGAGAAATTACCCAACACACGATCTAGAGCTAAGGCACTACTTGAATGGTGAGAGGTTTGATGTGTTTTCGGACCACAAGAGCCTCAAATAGTTGTTCTCCCAAAAAGATTTGAACTTACATCAAAGGAGAAAGATGGAGTTCATAGACAATTATTGTCATGACTTGAACCTGCCCCTAGAGGTTTGGATCATAACTGGCCAATAATCATGTGATTACCAACGACCTCAAACATTAATCTAATCATATTTAACTCTACGGGCCAGAAGTAGAAAGTAAATAATAAAATTTTGTCCAATGAGTAGTGCGTGTATGGCATAAACAGAAATATCTTATACGTTAATAACTCACAATCATACAACACACCTTGTTTAAACATTCATTTCTAACTGGAGTTACAAAGACTTAAACACAAAAGTATTATTCGTGATCTTACAAAACTTAAACTTCTTATAAACAAAAGATGGTCAAGTGTTACCAATAAAAAACAAAACAAAAGACAAAAGCCTCATGCGTGAGGCATCCTTGGCTGACTCCACAAAAACTTGGTATTACTCCACAAGTTCACTAGGGCAGGACATCCCGCTGCTCACCTACATACATATATATATAATGGAGTGAGCAAAAGCCTATTAAATAATATCAAAGTAAAGAGGTTATATAAATGAGTTCTAATATTAAACAAGATAAGTCTTGTAATAGTTTCATATCATAACAGAACGACCTTGGGTCCAATATATGACAGAGCGACCTCAGGTCCAACATATGACAGAACGAGCTCGGGTTCAATATATAGTAGAACAACCTTGGTTCCAATCATTTACAACTGTATAATGACATTTGGTCAACTCAGAATAGATATTCAGACTCATCAAATATTCGGAACAACCTTGGGTCCATCATATACATTCATGTTTCATCAAACACATTTGTAGATAGCATGTTGATCAGGCAGATAGAAACTTATTCATACATGCAAAATCATAGATTTAGAAAAACTTACCACATTAGGACATTCAGAAAATTGAGTAAATAAGAAAATATCTTTACTAAGATATTACTCACTATGATTTGGTTGCCGACATGTCCTCACAGAGATGGTCCTACGTAATCATAAATATACACACATTGAATTACATTGCTTAACCGGATTGTTCTTTAACTTATTCAATTCTTTTGAGTCTCATTCTAACCCCCAAATTCATTTCAAAGGTGCAATTCATGCCTGAGAATGTTTAGAAAGGGATGAGAGTTCCAAAATAGATAAAACTTGACTTTTCAAAATATGCTAAAACAAGATCGTTTGCATGAGCGCAACATTGGTGGCTCGAGCAAACCACATGGTTTGCAAGTACTGGATGGTCCAAATCTAGGCTTGATGTTTGCCCGAGCCAATTTGCAAAATAAAAGGCGGTCGCTCGAGTGGTGACTTGGTCACTCGAGCCAACCGCAAATGTCTGCAAAAATACTGGATGCGTGAAACATGCGCTCGAGTGACAAATTGTTCGCTCGTGTGGTGAGGGAGAATTCTAGATTTTCCAAAACAGAGTTGAACTTTAAAACTCGTAGTTTCAAATCATGAACTTGCATGGCTTGTACACAACTTCTTAAACACTTAAAAACGCTTCCATAAACATGGATACAAGACTAATTCTCAAAGCTCATGGTCAAACTTCATGAATTCAAACTCAAATGATCATGCATGTAACACTTAACTTCAAATTCCTTTCCAAAGTTTACAAGGACATGAAATCTAACTTCAAACTCTTATGAATCATGAGTGGATGTATGATATAACTTCTAATTTCAACATGGATAACATGAACCATGCTCAAAATCATGAAACTCTACTGTATTATGCACGCATGTATGAATTAACCTCCAATTCTTCATTCCAAGCTCATTTCTTACATTTAATCATGTAATTCTCATGAATATACATCTTGATGACTCAATTCACAAATTAAGGTTCAAATACATACCTAAGGTCTTCAATCAAGCTAAATTTAGCAAGAATCTTGGGTTCTTCTTTCTAATTCGCAAGCCTTCTAGCTAAATATTCCAAGATTTTCTCTCCAAATTGCTTTCAGTCTCTCTGTAGAATGTAAATCTCATAATTTTAAAGTGTAGAATGGGCTTAAACTCTCAACTTAACACACACACACACACACACACATATATATACATATAATTAGATTAGGGTGTTAATTAGGTTGAAGCATTAAGTAATCACACTTAATTCTAATTAGTTTAATCCAATTAATTGAATTTGAATCAAACCTTCATTAGGCTCTAAAAATTATGCCGATCTCAATAAACTAACCAATTTCGGTTTCTAAGGCAATTAAGACCTTTAATTTCCAAATTATAATAGAAATCACAACAGATATTCCTATGATTAACATATATGAATCCAAAAATCATATAAATAGATAATTAGCATTCAAATTCACACTAAACACTTAAATAACATTTAAAATTAATGATTAAGAGCGTAATACGTAATGAGGTTATTGCAATTACGATTTTGTGTTGCACTACCACCTAGGAAAGGCCAACGTAATGGCCGATACCTTGAGTAAGAAATCTATGCGCACTATGGCTAGCCTTACCATTACAGAGTAAAAGATGTTGGGTGACATCGGTGAATTTGAGTTGAATCTTAGCAAGTCAACAGAGCATGCTACTTTGATCACAACCATTACACAACCTACACTTGTTACACGAGTTGTAGAAGTGCAAAGAAATGATCTAGAAGTGGAGACAATCAGAGATAAAACCTCCAATGGGAATGAGGAAAAGGGTTTGATGGTGCATTCCGATTTGAGTGTCTAGTATTTAGATCACCTTTTTGTGCCAAAATCTTGTAGAGATGAAATACTTTATGAATTCCATCATTCTCGCCTTATGGTGCATCTAGGATACACAAAAATGTACCATGACCTTAGCTGTCAATTTTAGTGGAAAGGTATGAAGCGAAATGTAACCTTATTTGTGTCTAAATGTCTAACTGACCAACAAGTCAAAGCAGAACACCAAAAGCTAGCCAAGTTGTTGCAACCCTTACCAACAGTTGAGTGGAAGTGGGAGCATATCACTATGGATTTTGTTTTAGGTCTTCTTGGAACATAGAGGGGTAATGACACAGTTTGGGTCATCATGGATCGACTAAGTAAGTCGGCCCATTTTCTTGCTATGTGTATAAGGGATTTGGTACACTATTTGGTAGAGCTTTATGTTCGAGAGATTATCTAGCGTCACGGGGTTCTGGTGAGCATCATCTCAGATAGAGACCCTTATTTTATTGCACAGTTATGGCAGAGACTACAAAGTGTTATCAGTATGTGGATGCGTTTGGAGTTACCAAGCACGCCCAACAATTTAGACTCGTAATCTAAGATCTGATATCACTAATGCAATGTGACACAAAGAATGAGAGTTCAAATCTAGCAATTTTTATAGAATATCCATTTTTATTGCAAAACATTTGCCAAGAATGGACTACGTCACTAGATTTTAGAGTTACCACCTAATCTTATGGGGAAATTAGTAAACCTGTGACTCGTGCCAAAGGCCACTGTCTGTTATTACCAAATTTGCCTCGGCTCATGAACTTAGGTATGAGAGGGAAAGGTCATTAATTGAGCACCCCCTCACCTAATCAAATGATCGACATCTACTAAGTCATGATAAGGTTTTTATGATCAAAATATATTCATGTTCCAATTATTATTATTAATACTAACATTACTATCTGAGGCAATTAAATATAGATTGTGTCGCTAATTTTGGTTATGCTTTGATTTCATGTAGTTTTTTTGAAAAACCTTTTCATAGAAACTCAAAAGCATAAGGATCAATTGCATTCCAATACAAGAAACATAACCTGCATCCACTAGCATTCATGTAGATATTTCAATGAAGCATTTAGTCTCATGGTATAACAATGAATATGATAAGTAACACGCACATATAGCATGCTAAAGCAAAAAGACGCTCACCTAATGCTTCGAGATGAACCAAAAGAATATGTTATATACACATGCATAATCTTTTATGCACCTGACTAATGTGAGACACCCATAATATGCAGCTAAGGATTTAGTTACTACCATATGGCATGTGTATCATTTCAATAAATGAGATAGTGCATAGAACCACCTTTTGAATTGATAAAATCCACAAATGCAAATAAACGGAATCCATATGCATAAAAAATGGATGCACAACATACGTATGATAAATAAAACGTGATGCTATACAGAAAGCTTATACATAAAAGGGTTAGAAACAAGTGGGGTTGGAAGATTATTACAACAATTCAAATAAGAAAGGAAGGGAGAGAGAGAAAGAGATTATTACAACTCTTAATAAATAATAAAAGAAAAGAAGGAGGATTAAAGAAATTATTACAACATTGGATCGATCTAGTCAAACTATTGCTGAATCTACTAAATCATACTAAGTAAAACAAATTAACCATCTAGGAGCTCTAGAACCATCCAGGAGACCATCCTCCAGAAGTTGCTTGCTCTATTCTTCAAAACGTTAGCGAGCTATGCATAACAATGGCCCGTCAAATAGAAAAAAGACTAGCTGAACTTTTATTTCGTATAGAATCTGGGTTAGTGCAAATTTCCAGAAAAGAAACCACAGACACTTTCTAAAGGGTGTTCATCCCTTCTACCTCTTCCTTCCACAAAAAACAACTTAAGGGGGAGGTAGATGGGCTATAACCTTCCACAATGATATAAACAGATATGTACAACAGATATCTTGCAATAAAATCAACAATTAAATGGCTTAAAACAAGAACAATCTTAAGCCCAAGAAATAGATAAGAACCTGCATCATCTCTTTGTGAATAAGGGCAAATTAATATCCAAATCCATGCTATTAATTGGAGAGAGCAGAATAATGAAAATCATTTCTTGATGAAGGTTTGTTTTCAAAACAAGGGATTCATCAAAGCCATTGAAAACTCCTCTCCTATTCATAGAATAAGGATGTTTCCACCTTTTTTTATGTTCACAAATGATTGAGAAGGGAGGTTGCAACACTTTTTTACCCAAAATCTCTTGTTTACTTCCAAAAACAATCAATAGTAAGGGAAAACACAACTTTTTCAACATCAAATCCCCAAAATCCCCGAAGTGATCTTATGAGACAACCTTTTTACTCATTAGCGTTCAGCATAGGTTGAAACACATAGATTAATATGCTTAAGGGATATAATAGGTGAAGAATAAGTGTGAAACAAGAAAACAAAAGCTATTGTATTTAATTGCTACTCCCAAATGCATCCACAAGGGTCCAAATACATAACAACAATGAAACTAAACTAAAGAAAGGGAGAAAAGATGGATAAAGCTATCAACTCAATGGATTGGTGGCTAAATTCTACTCTCTCCATGTCCATGAGGACTTACGGCAATTACATGATGCAAAATAGAGTTAGAACTGAAGAAAGAGTAAGAGAAAAATGGTTAAAGATGCAAAAATTCACCTTTTAAAGAGGGCGAGTCCCTTTGTTCCATACTCTCTCTTGGTTCCATCAACAACTTTTAGAGATGTTGTTTAATGTCCAAGTCCTTCAGCCAAGAGCTTATGATCAAGCTTCAATGGAGTTTTTATTTTTTATTTTTTATGTTAGAAAATGAAGGTGGTAGGTAAGGAATAAAGAAGGGCGAGAGAGAGGTCCGAAGGCTTGTATAAACTGTGAGCCAAATTTTCCAACCCTTTGAAAGAGCCTGCCCAATTCTATTTATGGAGCCTATGGTGTAAATATCTACGATATTTATGCAAAGTGTGTTGAACAAGCTGAAATACACGAAATTGCAATGTACCTAGAACATTCAGTTGGCCATTCCATTTGGTGATCGGCTGAGTGCCATTTTGATCAACCATCAAATGTTGTCTAGCCAGTCAGAAAGCACATCATTAGACTAACAAAGTAAGGTAGGCCTAAACTGAGAGGAGAAACAAGCATTTCAAAGGATTTCCATTCACTTCTACTACATCTGTTGCTTTGTTTGTTTGTGTAGAGAAGTGGTTTTGGAAATACTCTTCTGATCCTGGGAGACACTAATGATCCTCTTCTAGACACCTGAAAAGGAATAAACACTCCGGTCGGGGGTGCCAGAATTAGCACTCCGACGGACAAGTCAGTCTTTACGCTCAAGTTTACTTGTATTCTAAACTAAGCACAATAGTTCTCACTTGCCTCTCTCTGATGGGTGATCCCATATTTATAGTATTTTCTTTGGACCTTTGGGCTGGGCCCATCGTTGTTCCGTCACATGTACCTCTATTCGGCGTCAGTTTTGTTGGTTGGGATACTGGTTATATTATTCGGCTCCTTGATTGGGTGGGGTATATGCCGAATATAGGTTACGTTTTGGACCGGACACGCTCATCCGTCCCTATAGATCTAATAAAATCCGGCTCCCACAATTGCCCCCCAAACACCCTACTATCATCAATTAGTCAGCGTGTTTGCCATTTAGCCTGGGAAGTCAAAAATTCGATGGTTAACCCTTTTCCCAATGCGTGTCAGAATGCACACACGTTTCTTTGTCATCGTAACTCTTTCCCGCCCCTTCGTACACTATTTCCATTTAATATGATTTGAAATTGCCTCTTCGAGTTTATGTCCTGGCTGTTCAAAAGATATCTTGCTCGCTCTCCAGTGCAACTCTATCTCTTCATGGCTTCTACAACTCGTTTTTCGCTTTATCTCCTGTAAGTCTTCTTCTCCTTCATTTTTGATCCCACTTCCTCATTGGCTTTTAACTTTCCGTAATCCTTGGGTTTGGCTTAAAAAGAATGGCAAAGCATCTGAAAGAGCTCCTTCGACAGATCGAATCTCCGGCTTTCGACGCCATTTCTCCATCCCTGATGACGTCCATCTATCATTTTCGGCAGACAACATCATTGATATGCAGAAGGAAAATGAGAGCACAATCGTCTTTCCTCTCTTATCAATTGCTGAGGGCAGAGTCCACTTTTTTTTTCACCCACTTTTGAGGGCCATTCTTAGATACTAGGGTCCGATCCCTTCCCAGCCCAACGTCAATTTCTTTCGTATCATAATGGGGATCATAGAACTAAATCGTCATCTTAGGACCAATTTATGTATTCCTACCATTCGGCACTGTTACGCCCTTGCCAAATCTACTGGCCGGCTAGGGCGCTACATTCTTAGAGCTAAGGATACTGATCATCACTTAGTGACTATGCTCGCTAGCTCTGGCAAGCGTGTCGACGACGTGATGGTCGTTGTCCGCGGCAACTGGGAGTTCGGTGAAGGCGAAGATCGTCTAGACCTTGTGCCGAGGAAAAAAGACGAATTAGGTGGCCGATTAGATCACTTTGGTCTTCATATTTGCATGTATATGTATTCGGCACTATGTTCATCTTATCATTTTGTTTGTGCTGGCAGCAATTTGAAGAAAGTGTTGGTTTCAGACAATGACATCGTGCTCGTAGAAATCAAAACCACACTACAGTTCATCGGCCGTCCAAACCTTCGAAAGCAAGGGAGGGCAGCCCACATTCTCCTGCGGTACGAGCTGACTTACACAACGTTCTCGGCGGCAGACAACATTCCGATCGCGTGAGGTGACAATCAACTTGCTGCCTTTATCTTCCCCAGCTTCAAAAACTTGAGGCAGATCGGTTTAGAGTCATCTGATTCTGAACACGCGGAAGAACAAGTGGCCGAACTAATCACCGAGGATTCGGACCGATCAGTCGCGGAAGTTGACAAAGCGATTAATTCAGCCTTTGAGGAAGCCAGATTGAACTATTCTGACCCTTTGTCTGCATCAGGCTGAGGGGATGCCTTCGAAGATATTTTTTCGAACTTGGGAGACCTTCCCGACGATTACTCTGAAGATATGGCTGGGGAAAATCTTACGTAGATGGCACGGAAGAGGAATGCTGAACGCATGGCCACCCGAAAAAAGGCCGAGGCCATCCATTCCGGATTTGTCTCGACTGAATCTGTTCAACCTACTGTTGTAGAGGAATCGGCCCAGGTTGTCGTCGTCGAGATGGGAAAGGACGTCGAGCGCCCGATTACAGAAGAGCGGCTGATTTCGGAGGATTGAGGCGTAAAAAGAAGCGCCAAGGACAAGGGCGGCTCCGAAGATGGCCCTGTTGATAAATGGCCACACGTAGAGTAGTCGGCTGTGGTTGCTCCTTTCATCGTTGAACCAAAGATAAAAAAACATGCCGATCTCCTCCGAAGCGTCGGCTTTGAAAGATCCAGGTGTGGCATTGAGCTTGGCTGTCGCGGTCTCCTTGCCGGCTGACATGGCGACCTTTCGTGCTGAGCCGGACTTGGAAACAGTAGCATTAGCTACTCAGTCGGCCTTTATGGTACGTGTTTGTCCTTGGAATGTGATGATCTTTTGGTTTGCATTCGATGTTTTTTGGAATGTGATGATCCTTTGTTCTGCAGACAATTGAAAGGATCACCGAATTAGGCTGACGCCAGCGTGACGTTGTTGAAAGGATTGGCCGTTTGCAATCGGAAGTTGATGGCCAAAGGAGCAGGGCGGAGTTTGAGGCAATGAGAGTCGCAATGGAAAGTGCACGGGCGGAGGCTAAGAAGGAAAGGGCCAGGACTGCTGATCAACTCAGGTCTGATACCGAGGAGAGGGCAAACGCGAGTGAGGAATTGCTCAAGTTAGCCAAGGAGGCACTTGCGAAACTAGAGGCCGAGTTGGAAGGGCTGAAGCAGGCCAAGGAAAAAGCCGAATCTGAGGCTTCCGCGGCGTTCGAGGTTGGGAAGAGCGCCGCTTTTGATGACTATGTAGAAGAAGTCCCTAAATTTGAGAATCGGGGATTCAGACACGGCTGGCTCAAAGCCCTTGTTGCCGCTGGGGTTACATTGGCCATGCCAATTCCGTACAAGCAAGTGGACGTTGAGCTGCTTGAGTCAGATCTTGAGACTTGATTTGGGTGATATTCTAGTTTTGTTAGGCTTTACTCAATTGCAATGTATGTTTTTTGTTAGTTGACTTCCATCTTTTTGGATTTTCATATGTAAAATGTCCGCTGCTAGCGCCCAATTTATGAATGAAAATTTTATACGCTCTCAAATTATTTCTCGTATTGTTTGCTGTATGAGTATATAGTTAGGAGAATCAACAGTTAGAACAAAATGTCAAGCTTACGTAAGACGGCAGACTTAATCAGCCGATTAAAATTAGGGATCTGATTTAATCATAAACAAAATGATTTTATGACTACTGTTCAGATAAATCGATTCGTGGAACGGCTGGGGCACCCAAGCTGTCTAGATTGATGAATCTGCCCTTGGCCTAGCTGGTTCAAGAACGTAGAACGCCTATTAACACGTTACGTATGAATCTTGTACTGGAGAATCAATTCGTGGAACGGCTGGGGCACTCAAGGTGTCTAGATTGATGAATCTGCCCTTGCCCCAGCTGGTTCATGATCGTAGAACGCCGAATTAACACGTTACTTATGAATCTTGTACTGGAGAATCGATTCGTGGAACGGACGGGGCACTCAAGCCGTCTAGATTGATGAATCTGCCCTTGTCCCAGTTGGTTCATGATCGTAGAATGCCGATT
Organism: Camellia sinensis; assembly: GCF_004153795.1. Taxonomy (NCBI): domain Eukaryota; kingdom Viridiplantae; phylum Streptophyta; class Magnoliopsida; order Ericales; family Theaceae; genus Camellia; species Camellia sinensis. The sequence continues at coordinate 704,914 of NW_021025892.1, forward strand.
ATCAGTGGTGGATGGGGCGATTGGGGCATATGACTCAGTCGGCGTTGGGCTATTGACGCTTCAATATTAATGAGATTGCCTCGGAGGTGCTGCCCTCGTAGGGAATAAATGGGCGTGTATTTCGTGAACGAGGGTCCTATTTATGTGCTTAGTCAGCAACTCAGTCCAGCTCTTGGAAGAAGATTAAACAAGTGCGAATGTCAAATAAGCTTTTCTTCAACAGTAGAGGTGAAGCGAAGACGCTAGCTGAGCTGGGAGGTGCCATGAGTCGAAGCAATGAACCTTCACGCGCGGGTAGTAGGACTTCGAGGGATCGGGAGAGACACCAATCTCCTCGTCATCGAAGTAGGTCGCCCATGAGGGACAAACAGCCACAGTGTTAGTCTCCTTAACCTCGTCCTAGAAGGGAATCCGACGCGACTCCTCGCCCATTGAGTTTCGCGATCTTCATGGGTAATAGACCAATGACAGAGGCGGATTCGATCATTCGAGATCCAAATGTGGCAGTTGAGTTTGTTCGACAGATTTTTCCACCCGAAGTTCAGCAGTCGATGGTAGGTCGGCCGAACTTCGAAGTGTTTCGTGAAGGAGTTCACGGGGCGGTGAGGGGATTGTACACGGCTTATGAGATCGGCATGCATCTCTGCGCCGCTTGCTGCGACATAGAATAGAGAGATGAACGCATTCGGAAGTTAGAAGCTCGCGCCGAGAAGGCCGAGCGTGAGCTAAGGAAAATCAAGTCTGCCGGGCCCCAAGTAACCAGCCACCCCAACCCGGTTGTCAAAGAGAAGGTTACTCAAAGGCTGATTAGTGATGCGATCGCTGATCGTAACACTGCTAGCATGTTCGCGATTGAGATTGCGAGGGCTACGACCTATGAAAAAGGCCCACGATAGCCGAAAGGTCGAAATTTAGAAGACCATGGAGAAACTCGCCGAAGAAGTCTGCCGATGTGAAAATCGTGGATTTAGGCACGGCTAGCTCAAGGCACTTTGGGAAGCTGAGAATCTCCAGGCGACAGGGTTGGATTCGGAGTTTCCATCGTACCAACAGAATGATTTACCCTTCTCTGCTTTCGAAATTGAGAAGAGTGATAATGAAGAAGCCGCCGAACCGAAGAAAACCTTATAATGATTACGTAGATTGAATGAAGAAGCCGCCGAACCGAAGAAAACCTTATAATGATTACGTAGATTGAAAGTGAAATTATATATTTATTGGCTGATTTTAATAAAATGCTTGGTACACATGTTATTCCAATGTGCGCACATATTACGTTTATACGGCTTGAACAATCTAATTTGAATAGTACATTGTTTATTTCAATTTTGCCTATTTCAACTTTGTTTCGTTGTAATTTTTATTCAGCACACGTGTATTTCAACTTCGGAGACGTCACGCGCCGAGGGCGCTCTGAATCCGGAGGCTTTTTCGGCCCAAAGACGTCGTGCGCCGATGGGGCTCCGAATCCGGAGATTGTCAGCCCATCTTTAGTTACCGTTTAGATAACTGGGCCATTTTAACTTTGAAAAGCCAAAAATTAGTACATGGAATGGCTGTGGCCAATATCGATCGGCGTCCGTCTTTTGGAGTTCAGTGTTTAATGAAATCGCCTCGGGGTTACTGCAAGGTTTAGAAACAAATCGCCTCGGACTCTTTGCGCCAGTAACTTCACTTACTGTGTTTAGACTCGATTTAAAACAATTGCGTTGCGTGGGGTTAGATAAGTGTGAATGTCAAATGGAGTTTTCTTCAATCAGCAGAGGAGAAGCTCGAACTTTGGCTGAGCTTGATACTACAATGAATCATAGCAGAGAACCCACCCGTGCGAGAGGTAGGGCGTTCAAAGAACGGGAAAAACGTCAGCCCCCAAGTCGTCGAAGCAGATCACCCCGAAGGGAGAAACAGTAACGGGGAAGTTCTCCGTAACCGCGACCGAGAAATGAGGCCAACGTAGCGCCGCGACCGTCGAGTTTTACTATTTTCGTGGGGAATTCCTTTCTTGTCCTGGATCTTGGCCTTGACGTTGTCTATGGTGTCAAAGCTCTCCACCCCAAGGGTGATTGTCTCGCCGGTGTGAACATCGTGGATTCAAGCTCGGTCAGATCAAAGCATTTCAAGCTGCGGATGCTCTCCGAGCAGTGGGCGCTGTGCCAACGCGACCACTTCCCCTTTTTCGCCTTCGAAGTTTGAGAAGGGTGAGGACGAAGGCGACACCATATGAAAATAGATATTGTAATGCTCGAACGCGGATTGCATTTTTGTAATTATTGTTTAATCGAATAAAATGTGTTATTTTAAAAGTTTATATATCTCGTTCTAAATTTTTTATGCTTAATTAAGCATCTTATTTCGAATGTTGGCACATTTTATTTTGTTCATGTGGTTGTGCCGGCTTAACTTGCATATCCCTACTTTAATTAAGCATTTTTTCATACGGTCCTTGAGCGTCGCCCGATGGGACACTATTTGGTCAGCTGAATTTGGAGGCTTTATTGGTCAAAGATGTCATATGCCGATGGGGCTCCTAATCCGGAGGCTTTAATCGGCCAACTGTGATATCCACGAAGGGTGCTCTGAATCTGGAGGCTTTTTCGGCCCAAAGACGTCATGCGCCGATGGGGCTCCGAATCTGGAGACTTTAGTCGGCCAATCGTGATATTCACGAAGGGCGCTCCGAATCTGGAGGCTTTTTCCGTCGCAGCACTTTTTAATTATATTTCGCAGTGGGTGGGATTACAACTTTTCAACAAGAGTCCTTGCATTTCAAAAGTGGAATGTGTACATGGCGAATCATTTAGAACTAGGATAATTCCCCACAAGTCGGGTTTAATGACAGAATTTTCGCAAGTGCGTTGGGTTCCAGGGCCGTGGCAGACTCCTTCCTGACATATTTCTGAGCCGATATGGAATCTATCCGATAATGGCCATCTCAGTCAGGACCCAATTTTCCATCAACCGATTTCTTGTCATCCGGAAGTACCTTCAGGATCAACTCTCCCGGTGTAGCGACGCAACTGAACGCGTTGATTATGCGACTTGGCAAGCTGCTGCTGGTATCACCTAGGGCTTTCGTGGCTTCAGTGGAGTTAACTTGCGACTTGGCACTTCAGTGGAGCTGACCTGCGACTCCGTTGGTGTCTTTCCATAAAGGAGATAACATGCTTCTGCAGATTACTGGGAACCACGGATTTGCTCAATGCCGTGTTCGGTCGGGAAGCGTAGCAGTTGAGGATAGGTGCTTGGGACGGCCTGAATAGTATGCAACCAAGTTCGCCCCATGATGAGATTATACGGAAAAGGGAGCTTGAAGACCATGAATTCCACATCCACTATTTGGGAGCCCGCTCGAACGGGAAGTGTGATTTTCCCCAACGGGTACTCCGGATTTGCATTGAAGTTGAATAATGGATGAGGAGCCGGAGATAGGTCTGATTCGTTAAAGCTGAGTTTGATGAAGGTCACGTAATACATAACCTCTGAAGTGCTCCTCTGGTCTATGAGGACGCGTTCAACGATAAATTGGTTTACGTGTAGTTCAATGACGAATGGATCAACATGGGGGAGTGTGATGCCGATAAGATCGGAATCGTCGAAGATAATACTCGGAGCTTCGTGGGGCTGTTTCGTCGGTGTGCGTTGCTTCTGGGGGGTTAATTGAATTGCGTATATGGTAAGAGGCGTTGGAAAGCTGTATATCATATGAATGACGCCGAGCGGAGGCGAATCCTGCCGAAGGGCAACTGTTTTGATTGCGCTCTTTCAGACATGTTGCTGGAGCCGACCATCTTGCACCAATTCCTCAAACTGGTCTTTCAAAGCATAACAACTATCCGTATCATGGCCATGATCTTTGTGATAGTCACATCGCCTATCCTGCCTTCTCGTGTCAGGAGGTCCCACCATTTTGGACGGCCATTTGAAGAACGAAAGATGTTGGCTTTTGGACATAACTGAGCTGATTGGCTCTGACAGCTCCGTATATTTCCTGTCGGCGCGCTTTGTGCGCCTACTATCAACTTGCAGTTGCTCATTTACTCGGTGTGAGCATTGATCGCTTGATCAGTGAGAATCCCGTTTCTTGTCTAGTTTAGCCCGTTATCGTGGTTCGGGGCTCTAAGGTGGCACGGAACTAATTGGCTGGGCAGTTTTAGGAGGGGCCGTTTTGTTGGCCATGTGTCTGGCTTTAACCTGCAAGGTGTCATCTTCCACTTTGCAGTATTCCTCTACTTGCTTCATCAACCGCCAGACTCTTTTGGGGGGTTTTCTAGTCAAGGAACTGCGGAGGGCACTATCTGGATGTAATCCAATATTGAAGGCGGTGATGGCCATGGAGTCATTGCAAGCGTCATCAACAAGATCAAAGCATTCCCAATATCGCGCCGAATATGCTCTTAGTGTTTCTCCTGGCAGGATTTGCATTGCCCAGAAAGAGTCGGCTTGTTTCGCCTGGACCTCGTTAGTGATGAATCTGGCCCTGAAAGATTTCTATAATCGGTGGAAGGTTTTGATCGAAGCCAGCTCCAGTTTATAAGACCACCTGACAGCCAATGGTCCCAAACTACTGGGAAATATTCGGCACATGAGGGCCTCGTCGTCTGCATGCAATGTCATGGCTTGCTTGTAGTGGTGAATGTGGTCGGTGGGGTCTGATTTGCCGTCGTACAAGGTGAATGATGGTGCTTTGAATTTCTTGGGTAGTACTACCTTTGCAATCTGTCGTACGAAAGGATCGTGTTGATCTTCGTCCGAACTGTTCTTTCGTTGCTTGTGTCTTATACGGGGACTTTCTTCAGAAGAACTGGTAGTTTCAGGTCGTCCCTTCTTCCTGGGCTCCGGGGATAACGAGTCGGAGTCGCTATCAGTGTCGTTCTGTCGGGCTCGAGGTCGTCGACCACCTGCCTTCGGAGATCAATCCAGATTTAGGCATACAACTTGTTTGGACTTCGCCACTTCCAAGGCCAAATCTTCACGAAGACGTTCATTTTCTACGATCATGTTCTCTAACCTTTGTTCGTTTTGCTTTGCCTGTTCCATGATCGCTTGCATTGCTTCATGCTCTGGAGTCGAGGGTGAGGTGAAGTTCAGAGCCCGTCTTACGGGGATGGTGTCCGGTCTAAGCATGTTTGGTGGAGTGAGGTCATCTCTCTGCGTGGTTTTATGAGTGACTATTGGAGGGTCCTCCATCACACCCGCCATGGATATGCTTGAGTATTCCCACAGACGGCGCCAATTATGGAGAAATGGTTTTGGAAATACTCTTCTGATCTTGGGAGACGCTAATGATCCTCTTCTAGACACCTGAAAAGGAATAAACACTCCGGTCGGGGGTGCCGGAATTAGCACTCTGATAGACAAGTCAGTCTTTACGCTCAAGTTTACTTATATTCTAAACTAAGCACAATAGTTCTCACATGCCTCTCTCTGATGGGTGATCCCATATTTATAGTATTTTCTTTGGGCCTTTGGGCTGGGCCCATCCTTGTTCCATACATGAGGGCCTCGTCGTCTGCATGCAATGTCATGGCTTGCTTGTAGTGGCGGATGTGGTCGGTGGGGTCTGATTTGCCGTCGTACAAGGTGAATGACAGTGCTTTGAATTTCTTGGGTAGTACTGCCTTTGCGATCCGTCGTACGAATGGGTTGTGTTGATCTTCATCTGAACTGTTCCTTCTTCGCTTGTGCCTTATACGGGGACTTTCTTCAGAAGAACTAGTAGTTTTAGGTCGCCTCTTCTTCCTGGGCTCTGGGGATAACGAGTCGGAGTCGCTATCAGTGTCGTTCTGTCGGGCTCGAGGTCGTTGACCACCTGCCTTCGGAGATCAATCCAGATTTAGGCATACAACTTGTTTGGACTTCGCCACTTCCAAGGCCAAATCTTCACGAAGACGTTCGTTTTCTACGATCATGTTCTCTAACCTTTGTTCGTTTTGCTTTGCCTGTTCCATGATCGCTTGCATTGCTTCATGCTCTGGAGTCGAGGGTGAGGCGAATGTGGAGAAGTGGTTTTGGAAATACTCTTTTGATCTTGGGAGACGCTAATGATCCGCTTCTAGACACCTGAAAAGGAATAAACACTCCGGTCGGGGGTGCCAGAATTAGCACTCTGATAGACAAGTCAGTCTTTACGCTCAAGTTTACTTATATTCTAAACTAAGCACAATAGTGCTCACATGCCTCTCTCTGATGGGTGATCCCATATTTATAGTATTTTCTTTGGGCCTTTGGGCTGGGCCCATCCTTGTTCCCTCACATGTACCTCTACCCGGCGTCAATTCTATTGGCTGGGATACTGGTTATATTATTCGGCTCCTTGATTGGCTAGGGTATATGCCGAATACAGGTTACGTTTCGGATCGGACACGCTCATCCGTCCCTATGGATCTAATAAAATCCGGCTCCCACAGTTTGAAAGAACACAACACTTTAATTTTGAAAAGATGAGCCTCAGGATGTATTGGTAATGTTTGGAACTGCACAACTAAATCCATTTTGAAAAAGGTTTTTTCACTGGTTGAAAAGTACTTTGGCCAAAATTGGTGTTTGGTTGGTTTGAAAGCTCAAACCTTAAACTTCTGGCTGAGGACTCAGAAGGACTAGCACATCTCGTTTTCATCATTAGATACCCAAGAGAGATCGCCCGAGTCTTAAGACTAGTAAAAAATGGGGTGTCTACAAGGTACTCAATTGACTTTTAAAACCGTTTATCACTCTCAAACTGACGGTCAGTCCGAGTGCACTATTCAAATCATAGAAGACCTGTTGAGAGCTTGTGTTTTTGACTTCAAAGGTTCTTGGGAGAGGCACTTGTCCCAAGTGGAATTTGCTTACAATAATAGTTACAATGCTATCATTGGGATTGCGCCTTTCCAAGCCTTATATGGCGCCCATGTAGATCACCAGTATGTTGGACCGAGGTAGGGGACTCACCTATGCTTGGGCCTGAGTTAGTTTGTGAGACCATTGAAAAGGTGGCTCTCATTCGAAAGAGATTGATTACAGCTCAAAGTTGACAGAAAAGTTATGCCGACTAGAGGAAAAGACCTTTATCTTTTGAGGTTGGTGATCATGTGTTTTTGAAGATATTGCCTAGGAAGGGTTTTATAAGATTTTGTCAGAGTGGAACATTGTCGCCTAGATTCATTGGTCCCTTTGACATCAAAGATCAGGTAGGAGAAGTGGTCTATCTCCTTACTGTACCACCACAACTTTCTAGAGTACACAATGTATTCCATGTCTCCATGCTTTGTAAGTATGAACCCAACCTTTCCCATATCTTGGATTGGATGATTCTTGAGATGGATGAGAATGCCGCTTATGAGGAGAGACCAATAATAATCTTAGATTTTCGAGAACAAGTTTTGATGGGAAAACCATTCCTTTAGTCAAACTGTTATGGCATCATCACGGGGTAGAAGAAACTACTTGGGAACGAGAAGCTAAGGTTCCTAGAAAGTACCTAGATTTGTTTAATGATGTGTAATTATATTATGATAACTTTCCTTGGTATTATATATATAGCATATGTGAAAGAGTAAATAGATAGAAATGTTTTCTTGGCAAATCTACACACGATATCTTTATTCGAATTATATATTTGATTTTACTCCATTTGCTGGTTTCATGGTTATTGTAGTTATTGTTATGTTTATAATTGTCATCGTTGGGATTGTTAGGTTTGTTGTTGAACAGGAATCACGGATTTTCGGGGACGAAATTCTTTAAGGGTGGGGGAGAGAGGGGGGGAAGGTTATAACACCCTATTTTGTCAGTTGACTCGAGCAGTGGACTTATCGCTCAAGCAGTTATTTGAGGTTCCCTACTATTTCTTCTATAATTGAGTGTAGAGTGAGACCGCTCAAGACGTCAATTGGTCGCTCGAGCGGAGATGTGTGACTTCCAATAATTTCACTTCAAACCTACGAAATTTTTAAGAGTCCATGTTCACCGCTCGAGCGGGGAAAGGTTTACTCGAGCAGTCTATCCATGATTAGCCATTTAAAATTTGACTTTTTGATGCATTTCTTTCACTTGTTCTTTCCTTTCTCTTTCTCACTCCTCCTTTCCGAAAACCCTAGCCTCAAAACCCTAGATTTCGTCTACCTATACCAAGAATCCATCCTAGTTCCTTCATTAAAAGTGCAAAGCAAGTTGAGAGCAATACTTTAGACCGTAGAGTGAGACCGCTCAAGCCGTCAATTGGTCGCTCGAGCGGAGATGTGTGACTTCCAATATTTTCACTTCAAACCTACGAAATTTCTAAGAGTCCATGTTCACAGCTCGAGCGGGGAAAGGTTCACTCGAGCAGTCTATCCATGATTAGCCATTTAAAATTTGACTTTTTGATGCATTTCTTTCACTTGTTCTTTCCTTTCTCTTTCTCACTCCTCCTTTCCGAAAACCCTAGCCTCAAAACCCTAGATTTCGTCTACCTATACCAAGAATCCATCCTAGTTCCTTTATTAAAAATGTAGAGCAAGTTAAGAGTAATAGTTTGGATCGACTGGTTCATGAATTCTTCGTGGTTTCCTCATTGAGTCTTCATCTTTTTGCATTCATCATTGAGATAGCAATAATTTTAACCTTGTATATCTATATTTTGAATTGATCATGTGTTAGTTTTCAACATACAGATGTGTGATATGAGATAGATAAATTGATTGGGCTTTCCTTCAATAATTGATAATATGTGAATATGTTTTTGATAAAACAAACAATTACCGCATGATTCTTGGATTTATAACTAATATGGAGAAAAGCCCTACATTTCTCAAAACCCTAACTATTGATTTTGGTTTTTAGAAGATAAATGGGAAGTGAATTGATGATATGTGAATGTGTTGAGATATATTGTAATGGGACAAGTTTAAGAATTAGTTGAATTGTTATGATGTGTGATGTATTTGATACCTGAGTGGGGAAATTAGGTGCCCACATGCTTGATCGTGAGAGAATGATAAATGTGGGAAATGTTTGAGGTGTCCACATACCCGATCGTATGAGGATGATAAATGTGAAAAGTTTGAAGTGCCCACTAGCCCATCTGTGTGAGGACGGAAAATATTGAAATGTTTGGAAAGATTTATGTTATTCTATATTTTTATAACCATATGAATTCATGTGAGTAAAAGTCTTAGATCAATGAATTTTGGGTTATGCATGATTAAATCAAATGTTTATATACTTTGTTAAATGTATTTCCCTACTAGGCAATTTTGCTCATTCCTATAATATTAACCTTTCAGGTTAAGATGAAGAAGCACTACCTCGTTGATTAGAGTACATGACTAAACCTTTTGTGAAGTATGGATGCTCACTTGTTATGCCTATTGTAATTAATTAATGAGCTCATGTGTCTAAGTTGTTTGTTTTGTTTATTATTTATTTTTTTGAACAAAACAAGAGGTTTGGAGAAATTGTAAGCCATTAAAGCATATTAATATAGACATTTCTCTATCTTTTTGAACTGCATGTAATCTTCTACTAAATAGGGACATGTGGAGTGTATTGTGAATGTGTAATCAAATGGAAGTTCAATAAGAAAGAGAAGTATTTTGGGCATCATGCTTATTCTATCTATTACCATTATTCGCATATATGTATCAATTTATGATTACTATTTGGGAATGAAATGTATAAATGGATAATTGTTTGAGGATGATTTTATTGGGGCATTACAAGGAACATTTTGATTCTTAAGTCTTGAGAAGTGGACACATAGGAGTCCATGATTCTTGAAGCTGATAAGTCATGATCTCGGTTGGATGAGTATCCTCCAGGATGTTGTTTAGCCGACATGTTAGAAGGACAGACAATGTAGGTTCTGTCACCTCAATTTGTCAAGGTAATAAAACCTAGGGGCAGTTGTGGAGATATATTTTTGAGTTGTCCACATGGCCTAGTTGGTTAGCCAAAGCGCCATGTGGAGTGCTCTTGGATTGCCGAGATATGATGCGATCATATCGGAGTCCGAGATATTCGGATAAGGGACAGGTGTCCTAGATGATGTTAGACTACTTTCTTAGGTAAAGATGGACTCTTGAGAGAGTTGGTTCTAATCTAAATAGAAGGAGTCCTGGATAAGTGATATCCTTGTAAGGGATAGAGTCCTATGAAGTAAGGCTTTTAGGGGACGAGGGCACTGTTCATTATAAATGGAAGGCACCCCCGTGGGTCTAAGGTATATTTTGACTTTAGAGTTGTTTACCTAAGTCGAGATATTTGTGAGATTATTTGACTGACTTGATCGTCGATGTACCCCTAGGTGGACAAGCCACCGGTCTCTGTTGCCTTCTTGTGTGCAAGTGTTGGGCTTATCTATCCTACCGCATGCTCTTCAGATTTTTTCCTGAATCTCGGAGACAAGATTCGATTAGTGATGAGGTTAGATTTCAACACCCACAAGCTGGTACTGGTGCACTTTCTAGTAATTCAGAAAGGTCATTGTTTTGATTAGCTTCCCAACTGAAGAGTTATCTTCTATACCCTAAGTTCCAACCACCTAAACCATTATCTTTGCCATCAAAAACATCATGGACAGATAGATCCTTACTCTTAGAAAGCATCCATTAATCATACCAAAACATGCATCTCATCCCATTGCCTAATTGAATTGAAACATTTGACAAAAAAAGTTGAAAATCCTAGGGTTATTTGTAGCTACTGATAAGGTATCCCTCCAAACTCTTGATAATCTTCTTTGACTACCCAACAAAAGACTCCACTTGCATTTATCCCTGTTCTCACTAGGATACTTGCTGTAGATAACATCTTTCCACAATGCCTTCTCTACCATCCCAAATCTCCACCACCATGTAGTCACTCCACTTTTGACCGTCCTCAAGACTTGGACGTCACCGTTTGAACACTCGGTGATCATCCTTGTTTGTGTTCGTCTTGAGTTCCCGGGGGCCTCGGCTACGCGCTTTGCCTCAGGATCTCTCGGCTTGACTGTTTTGTGTCTGGTTTTGCACCAAGAGCTTGTGGATGTGTTCCTGAGGGAAGGGGATGGCCTGTCGACCAAAGCTCCTGCCCACCGGCCACCTTGCTTTTCAATCGGCCAAATGTGATGGCCGGCCGGCCAGTTTGACTGCCGGTCGGCCAAGTGTGGTTTTCAACAGATATCTCTGTAGACAGCTGGCACAGCTGTCATTCTAGGCCATACCCCAGCCCATACCTGGACGTGGGTGTTCTGAGGAGCTGCAGATTGATATATATCTATATCAATCAAGCTCTCTCAAGAAAAAAAGAACAAAAAAAAAAAAGGGAAAATGAGGGGATACAACTTTGAGCAAAAAAAATCTCTCTCACTCTAGATTTTCTGCCTCTCTCTCTAAGGTTTAGGGCTTGTTTGTGCTCAAAAGTGCATTTTCTTTGCACTTTTGCACAAAAACGCCTAGTTCTCTACTACTTTTATTGAGCTGAGGTCCTTGGAGGTGATTTTTGGGGTGATTTGAAGCCTTTTTTTGGTCCAAAAGTTGCTGATTTGCTGCTGTGCTTCAAGGGTGAGCTTTTTACCTCTTTTAAGCCTTGTTTTCATAGCTCGTTTTGCCATATTTGCATGCTGTTTTACACTTACCTCTCAACTACAAATTTTTTTGTTTTTAAGTCCCTAACAAGTTTGTTTGAGGTCATTTTGGTGTTGGGGGTGATCTACCCCCTTTTCAGCTTTGTTTTGCCTTGTTTTGGGCCACTTTTGTTGACCTCCGAGCTGGTCTTTTCTTAGCCTTTTAACCACTGAATTCTAGAGGAATTTCAGTGGTGGGGATGGGGTTTTGAGGTCCCAAATGGGTGGGGTTTGTACCCCCTCCCTTGCTTTTGTCAGTTTGTGTTACTGGTTGACTAAATGAGCATGTGTTTCCATCTTCTTGAGTCCTTGTTTGAGCATGGTTTTGTGAATTTTTAGACCTGCCTTGACTCTGTTTTTGCTTGGTTTGGTCACTCCTTGCATGCTTCTAATACTTGTAGTGTAATCCTACTTGAGGCTCACCAAAGTGACATGTTTCTCAAGTATGATTTGGCTCCTCTTCAGCATGTTTTTGGTAGTATTTTGGCATGTCATAACCCTGTTTTACATTGGTTCGGACACCTCTTGCATGCTCCATGTACTTGTAGTGCAATCCTCTCTCTAGCCTTAATGTGTATCATGTGTTTAGACCATCATTCTAGCATATTTTGGCTTAGCTCTGAGAAGATTTTGTCCATGTTTTGCCATGCTTTAGCTCTGTTTTGGGTTGGTTAGAACATCCCTCATTTGCTTCTTGCACTTGTAGTGTAAATCATGCTTATTGGCGTACTTTGCTTGACATTTTACCCTTTCATTCTATCATGTATTGCTTGTGTTTAAGCATGGTTTCGGCATTGTTATGGCATGCTTAGGGACTGTTTTGATGCATCCTTGGTCACATGACATTGTTGCATGCTTGTTGAATAGTTCACGGTTTGCATAATATGACATGCTCATGTTGCATTAGTCTTGCTTGCATGTTTGCATCCCATCCCTCTTGATCAAACATGATGGAGGTTGGGGCCCCTTTGTATGTTTTGTGTGCATTTCATTTTACATTGAAATTGCATACTTGGCCTTTTGGGCCATCATGCATCAAAATGCGCAATTGATGTCCCAAGGGTCGAGGGCCACGCTCCCTTGAGTCCATAACATGATAGGGAGTGTGTCAATGCATACATTTGCTTGAAAATTCCATGCCATACATTGCTTGCCCTCTGCTGCTGTCAACTGCAGGTTTCAACAGGAATATTTGGCCGGCCGGCAGTGTTGAGTGCCGACCGGCAAAGAATGTTTGGCCGAGAGTGCAATATTTAGCCGATGAGAGTATTCCCATGGCCGGTAGTATATTTTTTTGGCCAGTAACATTCCACAACGCTCAAGGAGCAGTTCTGGGGACTTTCAAAATTTTTAGAGGGGCAAGGCAGTATAAACAGAGGCAACAGTGCTATGGCAGTGAGTTTTCGGGCGAGACGAGTCAAGCATGCATCATTCACGCATCCCAAGGCAGGGCTGTGGCCACCTTCTTTCTGCATTTAATTTGTTAATTAATTAGAAATTCTGTAATAATTAATTTAGTAATATTTATTCGGACCCTCCGAGTGAGGGCAATTGTGTAATAAGTGGGCGTGAGTGTGTGTATGTCTCCCAACCCCATGTCTTTCTTCCCTTTTATTTACTAGCTTTCGATGGTTAGTCTGGGCATATTTAAATTAGCCAGGTATTAGTATGATAACATGTTTGCATCCATTCATTCGTCTTACATGCACCGGGCTCGGTACATCATACTAACTGCACTTGTATTTCAATTCCAAGTGAATGACCTGTTAGTTGCAGCATTTTCACATGCCATCTTTAGGATAGCCGAGCCTATTGTAGTTGCATCTTGATGTGTTGCAATTAGCCATCTCAACATGAACTAGGATCATGCACATGATTACTAACTAGCTTCTGTTCTGGCTTGGAGTACTCGGTAAGCATTTATGCTTTAGCATACCGCATGCGTATGAGTGTTGCCATAATAGCATGATTACATGAGGCTAGCTGCTTATGTGATATAACTGCTTGAATGCCGTGGATGGAGGTTGAATTAACTAAATTGGGATAACGCATTAAAACTGTGAGTTTTAAGCCCACTAGATAGTGACAAAATCATCTTTTCTAAAGCCACCTGAGGGTGGCGAAATCTACATTTTTAGCCTACTTGCGAGTAACAAACCATTTTCAAAACAAGCATGAAATGTTTTTGTTCCAATTTAGGCGATTTGTCTATACTTGTTTGCTGTGCGCATAACATAGTAATTCGAGGCTAATAACCGGAATAATAACACATAACGTTTTCAAAAACGGATATGGGGGTGCTCATAGCTGACCTTCCCAATCGTACCCAAGTTCAGGAGCCAAGGAAACTTTGGTGATGACGGACACGTGGCCTTAGGCAAACGAGTCAGGGTGTCCTAAATTTTCCAAAATAAAATATTTAGGTGGCGACTCTGTATCTGGCAAAGCAGTCTATGTTTGGCACTTCTTTCAAAAAATCTGTTTTCAAAAATGATTTGCTAGATTTGGACTCTTTGGTGATTTATCAATCTCACATTACACATTGTGAGATCAGATTAAGAACCGACAACAAAACGAGTCCGAACTGTGACATCGTGGGCCCGAGGGCGCGTCTACAGTTTCTGACGACTCTGCTGGGGAGTTACTGAGCTTGACTCGAACTCGTGATATCCTGTTTTGATTTCATTTATGTGTCTCTTTGCATTGCATGTGCATTGGTGCGCTTAGGAACACAGTGTTTGTCATCTGCCATTCCTGAACGGTTTGCCGGAGGCTTGACTTTGTCAAGGCATGCCATAAGGCTGACCGATTGTGGGCTCTGACAGTATGGGAACACAAACCCCGGTTTTACCGGGGCACCCTTTTCGACCATTCAACTTAGTGCATATCGAAATCCATAGTGACTTTCCAAACTAGGACAGGTTGCTTACCCGATGTTAGGTTGTTTGAAAACTGCTGCGTGCATAGTGAACCCTAGCTCCTGACAAAAATAGGACAAGGAAACCCTACCCCAACTTAGGGGTGTTTTGTCTCTCCTTTACTTGCTACGTGTTTTTAGAGTGTATCTATGCAGGGAACACACATATCAGTTCGTAAGTCTGAGTGTCAGGCCTGCGGGCATAAGTGTTTTTGGGAATCAGTCATCTACGGGTATCAGATTCAAACTTAGGGGCAACGATTTGGAAACAATGATCAGTGATTAAGGAATAGTACATTCGGCTTGTTGGTAGTTTGTTGTGATACCCAGGTGTGTGTTGTGTTTATTTTACGTTGTTACGCTGTCCAATTGTCTGTTTATTTATATGCTTTATTTATCTTTTTACTAGGTAGTCGAGCACAATTGCTTCTGACCTAGTAGATATTCCCCAAGCACTCTGGATTAGAGGTCGTCGACTTCATCGATTTGAGGATTTGGTAGATGGACAACCAGTGCACCACTCTTTACCCCCGGTTACTAGGCGGAGGACAGCTAGGCAGAGGGCATCAGTTCAACAGTCAGTACAGAGGGCTTTGTCTACCCCACCTGTGTACAGTAGGGATCAGGATTCTACTTCTCCCGCAGAAAGGGAACATATACCGATAATTCATTCAGAGCAGAACAGTATGGCCAATTTGGAGGAGATGGTGCGCCAGCTCCAAGAGAGTATGAAATTGATGCAGCAGGATGCTGTCCGACAGGCAGAGTTTGCCAAACAGCAGGCCACGGTTATGAATGAACAAGCAGAGTTAATCGTGAGGTTACAGCAGCAAACCGGAGCATCTGCTTCGCAGCAAGCTCCTCCCCCGCCAGGAATTCCAACCCCTGGGGAAACAGCTAATGTTCAAAATGATACGGACATTCCCATGGGACCACCTCTACCCCCGATCCTACCCCAAATCCAACCCCAGTTATCGAAAACACCCACCAACCTATCGGACTCTCCCTTTGAGTTCGAGACAGTCCCCACAGCATTGAAGTTGAGCAAGCTCGAAAAGCTGTTCAAGAGATCCCAAGGAGTCAAGACCATCCCTGACATCGAAGATGGATATACTGACGCAACTGTGACGCTGCCTGACAGATTCAAAATGCCGCACATTGATCGATTTGATGGGTCCGGGGACCCCATGGTGCACCTGAGATTGTTTTCAAACATCTTAAGGCCAATGGGCCTCAGCAGACTTCAGAAACTGTCTCTGTTCGGCCGAACCCTGGTGGCGGCCCATATGGTATGCCAAATTAAGGAAGATGATGTCAAGAGAAACTGGGCGAGATGGCTGAGCCTTCATTACGCAACTACTCATACAATACAACAGATCGAGATTACAACCCCGTGGAATCTCGAGTAACAACACAAGAGCCAAAACGAGATTTCTCCAAATTCGTGACCAAGGCTTCGATGATGACCTTAAGGCCTACAGACAAAGACCAGATTCAGATGATTGTGCACAATCTTCAGCCGAAGTTGATGCAAAAGATGATTATACTCCCCTTCTCTATATTTTCTGATCTACATGAAATGGGGGTGCAGATTGAGGATGCCTTGAAGCAAGGCTTAATTGATAATGACCGGGAGCAACCCCAAAGAACTTTCAACCGCAACACTAATGCAGGCCCGAGTGGTACTACAACTACAAGAGCCTCCGAAGTGAGCATGGTCACCACCACCCCCCCTCCAAGAACCATGGCAGCTGCGCCATTCTCCGGCGCGTCCAGAAGCCATACCCAAACAGGCAAATACCCACCCAAAAACACAAGAACCTTCGCTCCACTGTATATGCCCCTATCCAAAGCTTTGGGGGTTTTAATCAGAAAATGGCATTTGAAGCCCCTAGAACCGCGGCCCTTACCAGAAAGACTTTTCCCTACCCAAAACCCAGGCAAACATTGCGCATTTCACCAACAGCACGGTCATGACACCGATCTGTGCTTCCGATTACGTCATGAGATTCAAGATCTCATCGATAACGGGGTGATTCTACCTCCCGAGAAACCCAATGTTACAACAAACCCTCTCCCCACACATAACCAAGCTCCACCGCCTAAAAGGATCAACTTCATCCAAACTGCGGTCGTGCCTTACGATCCTAGCATCTATATCACTCCTTCCCACCTGCCTAAGCCGGAGGTATTCCTTCTCGACTACACCGACTTGTGTATGATGGACATCTCCATGACCTGACCTAAGCCAATGATGGTGACTATCAAGAACAGAAGAGAGGAGATCCCAAAGGAGAAGATGGTTGTTGAGTCAGAGTCTGCAGAATCTGGGAGTCGTGTTGAGAAGACATGTAGTCCGAGTGACTACATTTCATCAATAGGCCAGGATGGGCCAAATGTGGAATTGCCAACAGGGGGAGAACTATGTGTGATCCAAGGGGATAGTCTAGGACAGGGAACAGATGATTTAAGGGCTGTGGAAGAGGACCTTGCCAATCTCCAATTTTACAGTGACCAAGATCCAGGGGGCGCAGCGGTCAACTGGTTTGATTATGAGGAATCAACAGAGGCTACTGGGTGGTTGGATGATCAACCGGATATGGTGGAAGAGTTCCAACCAGGACAGGGTCTGGCAGGGGTACGAATGTTGGTGACAGTCGAGAGAGTCGGAGAACAGAATACATCACCGGAGAACGCCAGTGTCAAGAATTTCGCTCGGGATTGGAGCATTCTGAATGCAGGAATTATTGATCAGCCAGCTGTGTTGATACGGTCGGAACAGGAAAGATTTGAAGATTCCGCGAGAATCAGAAAGGCAAAGGCCCATGTGGGGACTGAAACTACTGTGTGCACAGGAACAGAGAATGCTGCGAGCATAGGGATGGAAGGTACCGCGAGTACGAGAACAGTCATACCAGAGCTGGACAGGTGTCTGTCGACTGCTGATGGAATGTGGTGGGAAGATGAGGATTTATGTCTTGCCCACACGGATGAGGATTGGGGGAATAACCAACCAGATGATACCTGGTACATCGGCAAAGTCGATCATATGACTAGGAGTGGGCGGTATTTCAAGCCCCCACATCTAGATCAGCCAGAGGCGTCTGGGAAAGATAAGGAGGCAGAGAAGCAGAAACAAAAACAACTTGAAGAGGAGGCTGTGCTCAAACAGTTAAAAAAGATACAAGCAGACATCTCTATCTGGGGACTGCTTATGGCATCACGAGTGCACAGACAGGCTGTCTTATCAGCCATGGACAAGGCAAAGCTTTCGATAGAAACCCCGCCAGAACAGCTAGTATGATTAGTTTTTCCGGGAGGGGCTACCCTAACGCTGACTTTCTCTGACAAGGAACTGCGAACTGAGGGGGTAAACCATAACAAACCACTCTACATCTCTGTGGAGTGTAAGAATAAATGGATACCGGTGGTTCTTGTTGATACCGGATCCGCCATCAACGTCTGCCCGGCAAGGACAGCGTATGCGATCGGCTTGAAAACCGTGGACTTTTTACCAACAGCCCAAGTAATTCGGGCATACGATAACACAAGTAGAGAGGTGCAATACTCATTGAAAATTCAGCATGACAACGCAGGCAAAGTGGTGCATGACAATGCAAGTAGAACAAGCATAACAGCACCAAGGACTGAAAAGGAGGGGCGAGGCTTTCTGGGTAAATTGCAATTCATAAGATGGTTTATCTCAAAATTAACCTTGACTTGTGAACCACTTTTTGAGGTGTCTACACCAGTCTTGGAAATTGAGCACGGTATGGAGGATGTGTTGTTATCCGGTTTCACCTTTGCTGAGGCTCGGGTCGTGCAAAACATCTTGGCTATTAATGAGGGAGTATATGTCAGTGCTCAATCAGTGTACCTTATGAACAAGCTTCAACACATCCCCGGGATGGGATTACGAAGGAGCGGCCAGAAGGGCGTCGCAGCATTGGCCGAAGTGCCACATAACCCTCATACCTTTGGCTTGGGTTATCTGCCCACCAAGGAGGATTGGGTAAGGAAAGGAAAGGAAATGGCTGGAAGAGCCAGAGCGAAACAGATGGGGAAGCCTTTTGAGTTGATGCACCGGCCCATCCAGGGTACCCTAAATGGACGCTTCGTCCAGGAGGGGGAAGATTTTCCATTCTGTGGTTTTCTGGAGCCGTGGCTGAATGCGGAGAGGAAGCGCGTACCGGGGTTCGAGATTTTCTTTGACCTACAATTATCTGGGGACGATGTTGCCGAAGAGCAGACAGACCCGACAGTCGAGGCTGAGCATAGTGGGGAAATGGAGTCTGAGGACACCGAACTTGAAATGGGGGTAGCACTGGCATGTCTACTTTCAGATCCTCCGATCCAACAGAAGTGCTTGGGGGATAACTTCTCGGTGACCTTGATCAGGAATGAAACGGCTGCGGGCCTACCATCAACTATTTTGGATGCATCCATCGCGCCCTCTCTCGTTTGGCAATACGAAGAGGGATTTTTGTCGAACAGCGCCGGGTCAGGTAGTGAGCCGGAATCTGATTCCACCAAGTCTTGTGAGTCAGAATCAGGTTCCAGCTCGACTGAGCCTGAGTCTGGTATTCCTGAGGGTGATAACCCGGATGCCACAGTCCTGTCCAGGTCGTCTTTTTCTTTCTCCTTTGAGTCTGCTGTAACTAAAGAATTGGACGGTTTGGAAGTACTTAATGAGAATAATGTGGATGTGGTTTCTGAGTACTTTTCTGTGCCTTTGATATGTTGCTTAAATCAGGACTTTCAAAATTTTGACGAAAACGACGAGGGAGAAATTCCTCCGATTTTGCAACGATTAATTGATCAAGAGCAAGAAAGATTTGTTAAACCTTTAGTTGATGAAATCACTACTGTGAATATTGGTACTGAGAAGGACCCGCGGCTGGTCCAGGGATTTGAACAGAGCTAGTCCAAAGGACGACTTCCCCTTGCCACATATTGATGAGTTGGTGGATTTCATGGCAGGGCATGCTTTGCTTTCATTTATGGATGGCTTCTCAGGTTATAATCAGATAGTGATGGCACCTGAAGATCGGGAAAAGACTGCTTTCACCACCCCGTGGGGGACATACTGCTACAGAGTGATGCCGTTTGGGTTGAAGAATGCTGGAGATACATATCAACGGGCCGCGACCAAAATATTGCATGACATGATCCACAAAGAGGTTGAGGTTTACGTGGACGACATGATTTTCAAGTCCAAGGAAAGAGAGGGCCACTACCCCGCCTTGCAAAAGTTCTTTCAAAGGATCAGAGAATTCCGGTTGTGTTTGAATCCTCAGAAGTGTACGTTTGGTGTTACAGCAGGAAAAATACTAGGGTTTCTTATTACACAGAGAGATATCGAAGTCGACCCTTCCAAAATCAAGGCCATCCTAGAAATGCCACCACCAAGGACTGAAAAGGAGGTGCAAGGCTTTCTGGGTAAAGTGCAATTCATAAGACGGTTTATCTCAAAATTAACCTTGACTTGTGAACCACTTTTTGGTCTCCTGAAGAAAAGAAAGAAATTCCAATGGGACGGCCGATGCCAAACTGCTTTTGAACAAGTCAAGAAATACTTACAGAACCCACCCGTGTTGTCACCGCCAGAACCGGGAAGACCGTTGATATTGTACCTTTCAGTAACTGAGACTATAATGGGCTGCATGCTCGCACAAGAATCGGAGGATAAGGTGGAGAAGGCCATCAACTATTGAGCAAAAAGATGCTGGATTACGAGACCCGTTACACTCCGATGGAGAAGGCTTGTTTGGCTTTGGTATGGGCTACCAGGAAGTTGCGGCACTACCTATTAGCTCACTCTGTAATGTTGGTTTCACGACTCGATCCCATCAAATATCTTTTTGAGAAACCGGCACCTACGGGTAGGCTAGCTCGTTGGTTGCTGTTACTTTCCGAATTTCATCTAAAATGTGTGACACGCAAGTCAGTCAAGGGAAGAGCAGTGGCAAAGTTCTTAGCCAATCATCCAGTGGAAGGGGGTGAAGCAGTTGAGTACTTATTCCCAGACGAGGCCATTTTGCACGTCAAATATGAAATTTGGACGATGTATTTTGACGGAGCGTCAAACCAGTACGGGTATGGGATAAGAGTGTTGTTGATAGCGCCCGACAACTCCCGTATTCCTCTAGACTTCAAACTCCGGTTCAAAGTCTCGAACAACGAAGCAGAATATGAGGCATGCATTGCCGGTCTAGAAGCAGCCCTGGAACTAGGGGCAAGACGGTTGGACGTCATCGGGGACTCGAACCTTGTTGTGCCTCAAGCAAAGGAGACTGGAAAGTCAAAGAAGAAAAGATGATGATGTATCACCGGACCTTGGACTTGTTAATTCCTCGGTTTGAGAAGCTAAATTTTGCTTATCTACTAAGAGAGAACAACAGGTTCACAGATTCTTTAGCAACTCTATCGTCCATGGTAGACATCCCGTCCGGAGTCCAGATGCGTCCAATCATCATTGACCAGAAATTTGCGCCAACCTGCGAGTCGATTGCCGCCATAGATAAGGTTCAGGACGAAAACCCCTGGTATTACGACATCTAGAACTTCTTGGAGAAGGAAATGTACCCACCGGAGGCAAACACCAAGGATAAAAGGGCAATCAGAAGAATGGTCGTTCAGTTCATCATCAGTGGAGGTAACCTGTATAAGAGAGGTCATCTGGGAATGCATAAGCTGTGTGTAGAAGCTGAGGAATCAAAGCGCCTGATGGAGGCCATCCACGGAGGAGAATGTGGGGCACATATTAATGGGGTAATGCTAGCGCAGAAGATCCTCAGACAGGGTTACTACTGGTCCACCATGGAGGAGGATTGTATCGGCTTTGTTCGGCGATGCCACAAATGCCAGATCCATGCAAATCGCATGAACATTCTGCCGTCGAAGCTGTACAATATAACTTCACCGTGGCCATTTTCAGTTTGGAGAATCGATGTGATCGGGGCTGTTACTCTGAAAGGGTCGAATGGGCATGAGTTCATCCTGGTCGCGATAGATTACTTTACAAAGTGGGTCGAGGCCCAATCTTATGCGGTGTTGAAGGCTTCACATGTTACGAAATTCATCAGAAACAACATCATCTGCCACTATGGGGTCCCAAACGAGATTATTTCAGACAATGGTTCCCATTTCAAGAAGGAGGTGATTGATTTGTTAAAGAAATACAATGTGGCTTTTCATAAGTCGTCCACATACCGGCCACAAACCAACGGAGCAGTTGAGGCCGCCAACAAGAACATCAAGCACATACTGCAGAAAATGGTGGAAACCTACCGGGACTGGCCAGATAAGTTGTGGAGCTACATATCAACGGGCCGCGACCATGATATTGCATGGCCGCATGGAGAAACGGGAGGTGTAACAGGGTACGACCCATCGTTCTACCTATCAAAATTGAGGTTTCGTCATTGCGAGTACTGGCTGAGTGTCAAATAGCCGAAGCAGATTGGCAGCAGAGCAGGTTTGAGGAACTCATGCTCTTTGATGAGAGAAGACTGAAAGCATTGTACCATGTTCAAGGTTATCAGCGCAGAATTGCCCGGGCTTTCAACAAGAAGGTTAAGTCCAGGAATTTGAAAGAAGGAGATTTGGTACTCAAGGATAATCGAGCTCCCATCCATGACCCAAGGGGCAAGTTCAGACCCAATTGGACTGGTCCCTACATCATTAAGTCTATTTGGTCGGGTGAAGCTGTCGTTCTGATGGACTTAGATGGCCTAGAGTTCTCCCAACCGATCAACATGGACAAATTGAAGAAATATTACCCCTGAGAGGCTCACTAGGCCGAAAACCCGAAAGGGCGACCTAGGCAAAAGTTAGAGCATGGAAAATTAGAAAATATAAAAACTGAGCTCGCAAGGTTGAAAATCCGCAAAGGGCGGCCTTGGCAAAAGTTAGAGCGTAAAAGGAGAGCGAAAATACTCGAGTGAACCCAAGCCTGAACTACGTAAGGCTTGATTCCCATATTTGGGATACGTAGGTAGCTTCATCCTGAAGTTCAGCCATAAACACTTCCCTGATCAACCTTGTCCATTTGATCGTCTTAGGCCATCTTTTCCTATTCAACATCCAAGAGCTCAGTTATGATCTCCGGTGCAGTGCTTGGTAGACTAGGGGCAACTTTCCAGTTGCTGGGATCCGGGGTTTGTGCATCTCAGTGACAGATCTCAGGCGTGTCTAGTTCTGATCCATATCGAAAATATTTTTGAAAATTTTTCATAAAAGCTGACTTTGTTCAAATTAATCTTTTTACAACTAAGACCATCTCTGGACCAAAACGGAAAATTTTCAGTACCACAACCTTTAAGTTCATTGATTTCAGTACAGAGTCTTCCTGCTCTTGCATACAAATTGAAGTTGCTTTTTATTACATTCATAAAGAAAACTTGAAAGTACTAATAAAGCAATAAATCCGGGGCATAGCCAAGTCAGGTGTTCCTACGCCCCCTCCCAGAGCTGGTCGAAGCCCTCGGTGCCAAGCTGGGCCCGATCTGTGCTTCCTTATTAAGCCAATCTATGCACTCATCAAACAAAGTACAACTGAAAGTAGGGGCGGGGGCCAGGAGTTCTCTTGTCCTCCACGCTGTGGCCTGTCGAACAAGCTGCGCACCTTGAAACGGAAAGGTAGCAGGATATTCTATCCCCTCTGCGGGGCAAATCTGGTCATGGCCGAACTGGCGTCGGAACCGGAATGGGAAATAGAACACACAGTGAGTAAAGCCAATCAACTGAATCCCAATTTGTCGGGACATGTTGTACCCCATTGTCGGTAGATTGAGCCAAGGGCACCGCCAAGCAGTGACGTCAGCAGATAAATTGCATATCCAGTTGAACCACCAACCCTCATCAAGGGCGTCAACCAAACGTTGCCTGAAGAAGTAGCCGCGAGCTGTGTATGCTGGGCAAGAGTCCACAACCTGCAACTTGTCTATTAACCACACCTGGGAAGGGATGAAAAATGAGAGAATAAAGAATAGAGAGATGTACGATGAGAGAAAAAGTGAGAAAAGGGTTTTGTGAGAAAATGAGTTTGAGGGCCGAGCGGCGTGAGTAGTACACATGTGAGATTGGGTGGGAAACTTTACCTGCAGCAATAATGGACTCCCCGCAAATCTAGTCGTCTCTCGACGATAAAAGGCGTCAAACCCCATCAACGTCTCAGTCAGAGTCATGACAACGCAACTCTTGCCCTCTTTCAAGCCCTGGGTAACCTCGATCAATCGAACGGAGCCTAAGACAAACAGAAAATGAGAGAGCATGCACAAACAGAGGGCGTGTCACCGGAAGCCTTGCCAATGATGGTCGTTGCGATCGCTGGCATCGGAAAACCGATAGATCAAACTGGGAATGTCCAGCATTCTGTCATAAATCAGAGACCAAGCGTCACGCATAGTGAGTCCACACATTCGCCCTAAGGTTTGGGCACGGCCAAAATTAAGATGGGGCAGGATCTCCTCGTCACGCTCAGATTCCAGTAAAACTCGAAAATCTTCAAAGGTAGGACACACTTCTTGCCCGCTAAAGCTAAAGACATGTGTCACCGGATTCCAAAACCTTGCCGCCGCATGGAGAAATGGGAGGTGTAACGGGGTACGACCCAGAGTGAATAGTGCGTTTATGCCAAAACCCCGGAAATTCAGCTTTTTCGAGCTATCCAAGTTGTTAATCCAGGACGAGAGATTCTGGGCAAGAAATCCCGCCATTTCCAGCAAATCAGTGTTGAATTGAGTAGAACTACGAAGCTAAGGCCTTTTGTAGGAGATAAGGTGTGAGTGGAGGACAGATGTCAAAGTTCTGGTGGTCCTAGAAATTTATGGCCGGCCAGCCAAATGTAGTACCGACCGGCCACTACTTTTGGCCGGTGATAAGTTATCATGGCCGATGGCCTCTACCCCTGGCCGTTGGTCTTCCTCCTTGTTCTATGAATTGTTTATGCTGAGGATTGGGAATTCTCCCACCTCCAATGCCCTCCGGTGATCGATTCTTGAGGAGTCATGCCTATTTGCTTATCGAGTTGTCGTATATTTACTTATCGAGTTATGTTTCACTCCCTTTAGGTCTTTGATTTGCTTATCGGGTTGTACTCGCACTTGTTTGGTTGTATCGAGTCTCTCTGTTTTGCTTATCGAGTTGTAAATGGGTTCACTACCTGATTATTACGATGCGAACACTCTATTTTCAAACGAATTTCATTCACATTGTTATGTGATCCCATGCGATGCGATACATAGAAAGCACAAATGTAACACCCTATTGAACAAAAATAGCAGTTTCATTTCCATCACGTGTTTTGCGAAAATATACCGTTTTGAAAAAATGATAACAAACCCTGCCTGAGCAGTGCAATGTGCTTAACTACTAGTAAAAAGGAAAGTAAAGCAAAAAGAGAGTAGGGTAGCAAAGTATCAGAGTTGATACCGGTAACCCATCCCTTGAGGTCAATACATCTCTCGCGCCTTTGTTGGGATCCATTGTTTGGTGTGGCACCTCAAGTTTCTCAAGGCAGTGCAAGGAAGTACACCTTTGAAACGTCTGTGGACCTCCGAGTTGACCTCAAATTGTGTCTCCTATGAGTAATGCTCCGTGCGTGCGAGGAGCATCCCCTCCCGTATCCTTTGTGTATCTTGTGAACTCCACAAATCACTTCAATTATAATGTATTGCAGTACTTTGTATTTCGACATCTTGGATAGCTTACCTTTACCATATTTCAAGTTCCTTTCTATACACATTGCTTGCGTAGACCGCATGCTTTACTTACATGTGTTCAAGTTCCTTTCTATACACATTGCTTGCGTAGACCGCATGTTTTACTTACATGTGTTCAATTTCAAGTTTCTATACACATTGCTTGCGTAGACACGTATGCTTTACTTACATGTGTTCAAATTTCTTCATACACATTGTGCACGTCGTCACGTGTTCTTTACTTACATGTGTTTGTGCCTTCACAGCATTGTTATGCGCCCCACTCGACTTGCGTTGTCACGCACTTTCGATTGCATTATTAGGCATGTTGCTAACAATATTATACCTGTTAAGTTTGCTTTCTTTGCAGGCACAATATTGTAAGTACGGTTCATTTGAGGCTGGTGCAACCAGACGAACCGCACAGGTATTGTATCCTCCGAGCGAGAAGTATTGAGAATTACATAATTCTCTTACATCCTTTCTGCATTGTAGTGTAGTTTGGTGTATGCTAGCTTAAAACTGTCGCATGTTATGCTTCGTTACAGCTTTCTTTGCATGATCATAAGTTATGCTCGGCTTGGTGCATTGTCTTGCATTCTGCCCCTGCCCTCGGGCACATATCTTTATCTGCAGCTTGTATGCCTTGTCCAAGTCTTCGGCCTTGTCAAAAATGGGTCCTCCGGGTTGACATTCACTCCCGTCATCTTATGACTTCTGAGTTCTGTCAAGAGGGGCACCTGTAGACACCCCATTTTTGACCGTCCTCAAGACTTGGACGTCACGTTTGAACACTCGGTGATCATCCTTGTTTGTGTTCGTCTTGAGTTCCTGGAGGCCTCAGCTACGCGCCTTGCTCAGGATCTCTCGGCTCGACTGTTTTGAGTCTAGTTACACAAAGAGCTTGTAGATGTGTTCCTGAGGGAAGGGATGGCTTGTCGACCAAGCCTCCTGCCCACCGGCCACTTGCTTTTCAATCTGCCAAATGTGATGGCCGGCCGGCCAGTTTGACTGCCGGTCGGCCACTTTGTGGTTTCAACAGATATCTCTGTAGCACGCTGGCACGCTGTCATTCTGGCGCATACCCAGCCCATACCTGGACGTGGGTGTTCTGAGGAGCTGCAGATTGATATATATCTATATCAATCAAGCTCTCTCAAGAAAAAAAAAAGAGAAAAAAAAAAAAGAAAGAGAAAAGGAGGGATACAACTTTGAGCAAAAAAATCTCTCTCTCTCTCTCTCTCTCTACATTTCTGCCCTCTCTTCTAAGTTTAGGGCTTGT
The DNA here is from genome assembly GCF_004153795.1 of Camellia sinensis. NCBI lineage: Eukaryota > Viridiplantae > Streptophyta > Magnoliopsida > Ericales > Theaceae > Camellia > Camellia sinensis. The sequence goes on from NW_021025892.1 coordinate 731,382, forward strand.
TTGTGCTCAAAAGTGCATTTCTTTGCACTTTTGTACACAAACACCTAGTTCTCTACTCTCTTTATTGAGCTGAGGTCCTTGGAGGTGATTTTTGGGGTGATTTGAGAGCTTTTTTTGGTCCAAAAGTTGCTGATTTGCTGCTGTGCTTCAAGGGTGAGCTTTTACCTCTTTTAAGCCTTGTTTTCATAGCTTGTTTTTGCCATATTGGCATGCTGTTTTAGACTTACCTCAACTAAAAAAAGTTTTGTTTTTAAGTCCTAACAAGTTTGTTTGAGGTCATTTTGGTGGGGGGGATGCTACCCCCTTTGAGCTTTGTTTTGCCTTGTTTTGGGCCACTTTTGTTGACCTCCGAGCTGGTCTTTTCTTGGCCTTTTAACCACTGAATCTAGAAGAATTTTAGTGGTGGGGATGGGGTTTTGAGGTCCCAAATGGGTGGGGTTGTACCCTTTTTTTGCTTTTGTCGGTTTGTGTTAATGGCTCCACAAAAGCAGTGTTTTTGCATCTTCTTGAGCCCTTGTTTGAGCATGTTTTGCGACTTTTTAGACCTGCCTTGACTCTATTTTTTGCTTGGTTTGGTCCACCCTCCCATGCTTCTAATACTTGTAGTGTAATCCTACTTGAGGCTCACCAAAGTGACATGTTTCTCAAGCATGATTTGGCTCCTCTTCAGCATGTTTTTGGTAGTATTTTGGCATGTCATAACCCTGTTTTGCATTGGTTCGAACACCTCTTGCATGCTCCATGTACTTGTAGTGCAATCCTCTCTCTAGCCTTAATGTGTATCATGTGTTTAGACATCATTCTAGCATATTTTGCTTAGTCTGAGAAATTTTGTCCATGTTTGGCCATGCTTTAGCTCTGTTTTGGGTTGGTTAGAGCATCCCTCATTTGCTTCTTGCACCTTGTAGTGTAAATCATGCTTATTGGCGTACTTTGCTTGACATTTTACCCTTTCATTCTAGCATGTATTGCTTGTGTTTAAGCATGGTTTCGGCATTGTTATGGCATGCTTAGGGACTATTTTGAGGCATCCTTGTCACATGACATTGTTTCATACTTGTTGAATAGTTCACGGTTTGCATAATATGACATGCTCAGTGCATTATTCTTGCTTGCATGTTTGCATCCCATCCCTCTTGATCAACTGATGGAGGTTGGGGCCCCTTTGTATGTTTTTGTGTCATTTCATTTTACATTGAAATTGCATACTTGGCCTTTTGGGCCATCATGCATTGAATGCGCAATTGATGCCCGAGGGTCGAGGCCACGCTCCCTTGACCATAACATGATAGGGAGTGTGTCCATGCATACATTTGCTTGAAAATTCCATGCCATACACTGCTTGCCCTCTGCTGCTGTCAACTGTAGGTTTCAGAGGAATATTTTGGCCGGCCGGCAGTGTTGAGTGCCAATCGGCAAAGAATGTTTGGCGAAGCACACATTTAGCCGATGAGAGTATTCCCATGGACGGTAGTATATTCTTTTGGCGGTAACATTCCACAACGCTCAAGGAGTAGTCTGGGGACTTTCAGAATTTTTTGAGGGCGCAGGCAGTGTAAACAGAGGCAACGGTGGCTATGGCAGCGAGTTTCCGGGCGAGACGGGTCAAGCATGCATATTCACGCATCCCAAGGCAGGGCTGGGCCACTTCTTTCTGCATTTAATTTGTTAATTAATTAGAAATTCTGTAATAATTAATTTAGTATTATTTATTCGGACCGTAATATTTATTCGGACCTTCCGAGTGAGGGCAATTGTGTAATAAGTGTGCGTGAGTGTGTTATGTCTCCCCAACCCCACGTCTTTCTTCCCTTTTATTTACTAGTTTTCGATGGTTTAGTCTAGGGCATGCTCAATCATATAGTATGGTAGCATGTTTCAATCCATTCATTCGTATTACATGCACCGGGCTCGTATATCATACTAACTGCACTTGTATTTCAATTCCAAGTTGAATACCTGTTAGTTGCAACATTTTCACATGTCATCTTTAGGATAGCCGAGCCTATTGTAGTTGCATTTCATGTGTTGCATTAGCCATCTCACATGAACTAGGAACATGCACATGATTACTACTAGCTTCTGTTCTGGCATGGAGTACTCAGTAAGCATTTATGCTTTAGCATACCGCATGCGTGTGAGTGTTTCCATAATGCATGATTACCAGGATGCTAGCTGCTTATGTGATATAACTGCTTGAGACTGTGGATGAGTTGAATTAACTAAATTGGGATAACGCATTAAAACTGTGAGTTTTAAGCCCACTAGATAGTGACAAAATCATCTTTTCTAAAGCCTACCTGAGGGTGGCGAATCTCACTTTTTATCCTATTTGCAGAGCCAAACCATTTTCAAAACAAGCATGAAATGTTTTATTCCAATTTAGGCGAATTGGTTATACTTGTTTACTGTGCGTATAACATAGTAATTCTAGGCTAATAACCGGAATAAGAACACATAACGTTTTCAAAAACTGATATCATGGTTAGATGAGGCAATCTTCAAATCGGGCGAGAGGGGGTGCTCATAGCTGACCTTCCCCAATCGTACCCAAGTTCCGAGGAGAGGCAACTTTGGTGATGACGGACACGTGGCCTTAGGCAAACGAGTCAGGGTTTTCTAAATTCCCAAAATAAATATTTAAGTGGCGACTCTGTATCTGGCAAAGCAGTCCAGTTTGGCACTTCTTTCAAAAAAATCTATTTTTCAAAAACGATTTGCCAGATTTGGACTCTTTGATGATTCATCGGTCTTGCATTGCACTCTGCGAGATTAGATACAGGATTGTGACACCAATTGAGTCCGAACTGTAGCATGAGGCCCGAGGGCGCGCTCTACACACTTTGATAATAGACAATGATTCACATCCCTTAGACTTCTAACCCCCTTACTCCATGCTTCTAGTGATTCCCCACCCAAAAAAAAAAAATGTCTAAAAAAAATGAGGCTTGGATCCTACCAACTGTTTAGCTACCCCTTCTAGTAATTTAAACAATGAATAAATAATATAATGGTAAGTTGTACAAAACAGACTTAATGCTGTTAATAACTTGACTTACTTGAATCAAATGTTTGTTTGTTTGTTTGTTTTGTTTTGTTTTGTTTGTTGTTTGCTTTGTTTGTTTGTTTTGTTTTTTAGATAGGTGCACAGTTAATTCTATATATATAATATTTAATATATTTATAACATAATTATTGATGGAGCAGGGCTTAGGATGCCCAGAGGCCTCAACCTATGGTTTTATAGGTTTCCCAAACAATTATTTGATTAGTTATCATCATAAATCCCAGCAAATAGACCCAACACCAAGCCCAATAGAGAACTCACAATAGTCAAGCCCAGGCACCAGCTGGGCATGTGTCAAACAAGAGCCTAGCCACGTGGCAGACAAAGATTCTCAAAATATGTTGAAACAGGCGCTAAGAATTAAATGCGACTGTCAAGGCATTAAATGCAAAAGACTTCTCACCTGAAGCATGATGAATGGCCCTGGCCGAAGGCAAGCAGGTGGCAGAATTTTGGCAATGGGACAACATGATAGACATGGAAATTATTGATAAGTGATACAAAGAATCTTTTGAGGGACGT
>NW_021025892.1:735020-752982 GCF_004153795.1 Camellia sinensis
TTAATTTAGTATTATTTATTCGGACTGTAATATTTATTTGGACCCTCCGAGTGAGGGCAATTGTGTAATAAGTGTGCGTGAGTGTGTGTATGTCTCCCAACCCCACGTCTTTCTTCCCTTTTATTTACTAGTTTTCGATGGTTAGTCTAGGGCATGCTTCAATTAGCATATAGTATGGTAGCATGTTTCAATCCATTCATTCGTATTACATGCACCGGGCTCGATATATCATACTAACTCTCTCTAAGGTTTAGGGCTTGTTTGTGCTCAAAAGTGCATTTTCTTTGCACTTTTGCACACAAACACCTAGTTCTCTACTCCCTTTATTGAGCTGAGGTGCTTGGAGGTGATTTTTGGGGTGATTTGAAGCCTTTTTTTGGTCCAAAAGTTGCTGATTTGCTGCTGTGCTTCAAGGGTGAGCTTTTTACCTCTTTTAAGCCTTGTTTTCATAGCTTGTTTTGCCATATTTGCATGCTGTTTTAGACTTACCTCTCAACTAAAAAAAGTTTTGTTTTTAAGTCCCTAACAAGTTTGTTTGAGGTCATTTTGGTGGTGGGGGTGATCTACCCCCTTTTGAGCTTTGTTTTGCCTTGTTTTGGGCCACTTTTGTTGACCTCCGAGCTGGTCTTTTCTTGGCCTTTTAACCACTGAATTCTAGAAGAATTTTAGTGGTGGGGATGGGGTTTTGAGGTCCCAAATGGGTGGGGGTTGTACCCCTTTTTTTGCTTTTGTCGGTTTGTGTTAATGGCTCACCAAATGAGCATGTTTTTGCATCTTCTTGAGCCCTTGTTTGAGCATGTTTTTGCGACTTTTTAGACCTGCCTTGACTCTATTTTTGCTTGGTTTGGTCACCCCTTCCATGCTTCTAATACTTGTAGTGTAATCCTACTTGAGGCTCACCAAAGTGACATGTTTCTCAAGCATGATTTGGCTCCTCTTCAGCATGTTTTTGGTAGTATTTTGGCATGTCATAACCCTGTTTTGCATTGGTTCGAACACCTCTTGCATGCTCCATGTACTTGTAGTGCAATCCTCTCTCTAGCCTTAATGTGTATCATGTGTTTAGACCATCATTCTAGCATATTTTGGCTTAGCTCTGAGAAGATTTTGTCCATGTTTTGCCATGCTTTAGCTCTGTTTTGGGTTGGTTAGAGCATCCCTCATTTGCTTCTTGCACTTGTAGTGTAAATCATGCTTATTGGCGTACTTTGCTTGACATTTTACCCTTTCATTCTAGCATGTATTGCTTGTGTTTAAGCATGGTTTCGGCATTGTTATGGCATGCTTAGGGACTATTTTGAGGCATCCTTGGTCACATGACATTGTTTCATACTTGTTGAATAGTTCACGGTTTGCATAATATGACATGCTCATGTTGCATTATTCTTGCTTGCATGTTTGCATCCCATCCCTCTTGATCAAACATGATGGAGGTTGGGGCCCCTTTGTATGTTTTGTGTGCATTTCATTTTACATTGAAATTGCATACTTGGCCTTTTGGGCCATCATGCATTGAAATGCGCAATTGATGCCCCGAGGGTCGAGGGCCACGCTCCCTTGACTCCATAACATGATAGGGAGTGTGTCCATGCATACATTTGCTTGAAAATTCCATGCCATACACTGCTTGCCCTCTGCTGCTGTCAACTGTAGGTTTCAGGAGGAATATTTGGCCGGCCGGCAGTGTTGAGTGCCAATCGGCAAAGAATGTTTGGCCGAGAGCACAACATTTAGCCGATGAGAGTATTCCCATGGACGGTAGTATATTCTTTTGGCCGGTAACATTCCACAACGCTCAAGGAGTAGTTCTGGGGACTTTCAGAATTTTTTGAGGGGCAAGGCAGTGTAAACAGAGGCAACGGTGCTATGGCAGCGAGTTTCCGGGCGAGACGAGTCAAGCATGCATCATTCACGCATCCCAAGGCAGGGCTGTGGCCACCTTCTTTCTGCATTTAATTTGTTAATTAATTAGAAATTCTGTAATAATTAATTTAGTATTATTTATTCGGACCGTAATATTTATTCGGACCTTCCGAGTGAGGGCAATTGTGTAATAAGTGTGCGTGAGTGTGTGTATGTCTCCCAACCCCACGTCTTTCTTCCCTTTTATTTACTAGTTTTCGATGGTTAGTCTAGGGCATGCTTCAATTAGCATATAGTATGGTAGCATGTTTCAATCCATTCATTCGTATTACATGCACCGGGCTCGATATATCATACTAACTGCACTTGTATTTCAATTCCAAGTTGAATACCTGTTAGTTGCAACATTTTCACATGTCATCTTTAGGATAGCCGAGCCTATTGTAGTTGCATCTTTCATGTGTTGCATTAGCCATCTCAACATGAACTAGGAACATGCACATGATTACTAACTAGCTTCTGTTCTGGCATGGAGTACTCAGTAAGCATTTATGCTTTAGCATACCGCATGCGTGTGAGTGTTTCCATAATAGCATGATTACCAGGATGCTAGCTGCTTATGTGATATAACTGCTTGAATGCCTGTGGATGGAGGTTGAATTAACTAAATTGGGATAACGCATTAAAACTGTGAGTTTTAAGCCCACTAGATAGTGACAAAATCATCTTTTCTAAAGCCTACCTGAGGGTGGCGAAATCTACATTTTTATCCTATTTGCGAGTAGCAAACCATTTTCAAAACAAGCATGAAATGTTTTATTCCAATTTAGGCGATTTGGTCTATACTTGTTTACTGTGCGTATAACATAGTAATTCTAGGCTAATAACCGGAATAAGAACACATAACGTTTTCAAAAACTGATATCATGGTTAGTAGAGGCCAATCTTCAAATCGGGCGAGAGGGGGTGCTCATAGCTGACCTTCCCCAATCGTACCCAAGTTCCCGAGGAGAGGCAACTTTGGTGATGACGGACACGTGGCCTTAGGCAAACGAGTCAGGGTTTTCTAAATTTCCCAAAATAAAATATTTAAGTGGCGACTCTGTATCTGGCAAAGCAGTCCATGTTTGGCACTTCTTTCAAAAAAATCTATTTTCAAAAACGATTTGCCAGATTTGGACTCTTTGATGATTCATCGGTCTTGCATTGCACTCTGCGAGATTAGATACAGGATTGTGACACCAATTGAGTCCGAACTGTAGCATGAGGCCCGAGGGCGCGTCTACACACCACTTTGATAATAGACAATGATTCACATCCCTTAGACTTCTAACCCCCTTACTCCATGCTTCTAGTGATTCCCCCACCCAAAAAAAAAAAATGTCATCAAAAGAAATGAGGCTTGGATCCTATCCAACTGTTTAGCTACCCCTTCTAGTAATTTAAACAATGATAAATAATATAATGGTAAGTTTGACAAAACAGACTTAATGCTGTTAAATAACTTGACTTACTTGATATCAAATGTTTGTTTGTTTGTTTGTTTTGTTTTGTTTTGTTTTGTTTTGTTTTGCTTTGTTTTGTTTTGTTTTGTTTTTAGATAGGTGCACAGTTAATTCTATATATATAATATTTAATATATTTATAACATAATTATTGATGGAGCAGGGCTTAGGATGGCCCAGGAGGCCTCAACCTATGGTTATTATAGGTTTCCCAAACAATTATTTGATTAGTTATCATCATAAATCCCAGCAGAATAGACCCAACACCAAGCCCAATAGAGAACTCACAATAGTCAAGCCCAGGCACCAGCTGGGCATGTGTCAAACAAGAGCCTAGCCACGTGGCAGACAAAGATTCTACAAATATGTTGAAACCAGGCGCTAAGAATTAAATGCGACTGTCAAGGCATTAAATGCAAAAAGACCTCTCACTCTGAAGCATGATGAAATGGCCCTGGCCGAAGGCAAGCAGGTGGCAGAATTTTGGCCAATGGGACAACATGAATAGACATGGAAATTATTGATAAGTGATACAAAGAATCTTTTGAGGGACGTTTGGTAACAAGTGATATACTCTCTCTCTCTCTCTCTCCATTTTCAATACTCTCATAATTTTCCCAGAGTAATACTCTCATAATTTTCCCTGAGCTCTTACTCTGGTCCTTTCTTCATCTAACTTGATTGTTGGAGGGTCCACATGAAGGAGCCATCCCCGTTTCAGAACCTTCCTATTGGACTTGTTGCAGGTCTATCTAGGAGGATGAAGGTCAATCATCTTGTAGAGCATTTCAATCAGTCTGACCCATCAACATCGATCAAACTACAGAATCAGCTGCTGCCATCTGTGGGAACTTACTCCGGTTGATAGTTGTGTTCATTGTCATCGGAAACGGTTCCATCCTCACCCACCTTCTAAATTGGAGTAAATGGTTACGATGTGATCCACGACTTCACAATGCCATGCTAGCAATCCTCAGGCTGAGTCCTCTAACCCAAACAACCCACTTCCATATTTCACAGAACTTACTAATAGTATCAACCGCTTGGCTGAGCGAAACCATGCTTTGATTAACGCTTTGCTCTAGCATGACCCACCTGCTCCTCCTCCTCCAGCACCACAAGACATTCCTCCAAACCGAGAACAAACCCAACCCACCACCACCAATACCAACAACATGCCTCCCAAGGACCGTTTCTCACACCCTTCGTCCCACAAGCTTAACCGTCGAACCTGGAGGGCTTGCATTCCCCTCCTCAGGGCTTGTAGCCTCATTGGGAGGAGCCTCACCTTTTCCATAATCGTCATCCACCATGGTATGCTACCATCCATGAAGGAGAAGCTAGTAGTGTATAACCCTTACTTCATGTAAGAGGAGACAATGTCCCTATTTGGGATGAAGAATTGTGAGCCATGAAACTCCAGCTTCAGGGGGTCATGTAGAACCTGTATAACAAACCTTCCCCTACTGTCAACTCCCTCTCTGCTGTCTCTATTAGAGACAAACCCCTACACCCCAAGTTCAAAATGCCATTGATCGACACCTTCGATGGTACAACTGATCTGGTTGACCGCTTGGAAGCATACCAGATGCTTATGGTCCCCCATGCCTTTCCTTATGAGATCATGTGTCGTGCCTTTCCCGTTACGTTAAAGGGGTCGGCACGACTCTAGTTTTAGTCAGCTCCAACTAGACTCTGTCACTTCTTTTAACCAGCTGACCAAATCCTTCTTGAGCCATTTCATTGAAGCTCAACATCAATGACACCCCGCGACTCACCTGCTAAATATTTGACAAACGGAAGGGGAGTCACTACGTAGCTTTGTCACTCGCTTCAATACAGAAGCTTTATAGGTTGAGGAGAATGATGGCAAGGTCATTTTAACAGCCTTCATGGCCAATTTACGCACTTCTAATTTCCGCTTTTTCTTCTCCAAAAATTGTCTGACGACCATGGCCATTCTCCTCGCCAAAGCCCAGAAACACATGAACAATGAAGATTCTTTAGCAGCTCACCAAGATTCTACATCCAAACCCTCGTAATCCAAAGAAAAGAGAAAAGTGCTTAAGCCCAGACACTCTCAATACACTCACGGGCCCCCTAATATTCTGACTAACCCCCATGCTCTGACCGATCAGCCCATTCCCATCCATCCAGTCGTTTCGAGTGATATAACCCTCTCAACTCACCCACGGAGCAAGTCTTAAACCAAATCCAACATGACTATAACCTAAAATGGCCCTAACCTTTAAAGTCTCCTTCCATCCAACGAGACCAATCCAAATATTGTCATTTCCACCGTGACCATGGCCATAACAGCGAGGAGTGCATCAATCTTAAGGATCAGGTTGAGAAGCTAATTCATTAAGGGCATTTAAATTGGTTCACCATAACTCGACCGCACCAAAAAACGAGAGCTAATCCCCTAAGGTGAAACGACAGACGCACTCCACCAAGGCAAGTTGACCAGCCTAGGCTAAATGATGATAGTGATGATGGTCGACCAACCCCACAAGCAACCCAAACAATGGTCTAAGCTAATCACCTTCATGGATGCAGATTGTACAGGAGTCTGATACCCTCATAACGGCCCTCTAGTCATTTCCTTTCTTCTCTCAAACTACAAAGTCAGGCCTGTACTCGTCAATAATGGCAACTCATCAGAATTAGCTTCCTCAATGCCTTCAAGTAGCTCAAGATCGGGGAGGAAAAGTTATCACCCCTGCAAACCTCCTTAGTTTGTTTCACAGGTGATTGGGTAACCTCTATAAGATCCATTGATATTCCAATCACTATTGGCTAATACCCAAGGCAGACCACGAAGATCCTCACCTTCCTGGTCATTAACTATCCCTATGCTTACAATATTATACTTGGGCCTACAACTCTCAATGCTTTCCAAGCTATGACGTCCATGTATCATTTGGCAACGAAATTTCCAACTGACCACGGGGTCAACATCGTGACGAGCAAGAAGACTGTACCTAGAGAATGTTATGTTGCTTTGTTAAAAGAGGTAAAGGTAAAAGAGGCCATGATCATTAAGGGCCTTGATGCTAGAGACAAAGAGGAACTAATCCAGAGGGAACAAGTGGAAGAATTAGTTGAAGTACCCATTAACCCTACTAACCCAAAGAAGACAACTAAGATTGATAGCCAGCTAAGCCCTCAGGCCAAGGCCGACCTTATAGCTCTACTAACCAAGCAGAATGATGTCTTTTCTTGGACTCATGAGGACATGCCAGGCATCGACCCTTTTATTATTACTCATTGTCTCAACATCAAGGCCTAATTCTGACCAGTCCACCAAAAGCAGCATATTTTCCATCCAGAGCATAACAGTCTCATCGTTGAAAAAGTGGACAAATTGTTGAAGGCCAAGCTCATAAAAAATGTGGACTATCCCAAATAGTTATCCAATGTGGTCTTGGTCCGCAAAAGTAATGGCAAGTGGAAACTCTACATTGACTATTCCGATATCGACTGAGCATATCCAAAGGACAACTATCCACTTCCCAGAATAGATCTACTGGTTGATGCAATGGCAGGCCATTAAACGCTTAGGTTTACGGATGCCTTTTTGGGTTTCAACCAGATCCTTATCCACGCTACAGACCAAGAACATAGTTCCTTCATTACCAATCAGGAGACCTACCATTATCGAGTGATGTCTTTCGGTCTGAAGAATACAGGGGCTACTTATTAACGATTGGTCAATATAATGTTCAAAAACCATATCAGTCGGAACATGGAGGTCTATGTTGATGATATGTTTGTCAAAATCAAGCTTGCCATTGATTACCTATCTAACCTACAGGAGAACTTCTAAACCTTACGCAAATACCAGATGAAGTTAAATCTAGGGAAATGTGTTTTTGACTTAGGGTCTAGCAAACTTTGGGTTTTATGGCTAGCCATAGTGAAATTGAGGCCAACCAAGAAAAGATCAAGGCCTTAATAGAAATGCAGTCTCCCAGAACAGTAAAGGAGGTTCAACGGCTCACTGGCAGAGTAGCCGCCCTCCATCGTTTTATTTCAAGGGCAACTGACAGGTGTCTCCCAGTTTTCAAGGTGCTTAGGAAGGCTACTTGAAATACCGAATGCAAGTAGGCATTCCAACAAATGAAATAGTATATGGCCAACCCTCCTCGCCTTTCTCAAACAATTCCAAGGGAGACCTTCTTCCTCTATTTGGCCATTTCCAACACTGTGGTTAGTGCTGCCTTGATCCGAAAGGAAGACTAGTCCAACACCCGGGTAACTACATCATTTGCGCGCTCAAAGGGTTAGAGCAAAACAATATCCTGTTGGAAAAATTAGCACTACCTTTAGTCATTGCCTCTGAGTGCCTCCGATCGTATTTTTTGGCCCACTCCATAGTGGTTCTCACAAAATAACCATTGAAGAAAGTTATGCAACAATCGGAGTCCTTTGGCAGGCTTATGCAGTGGTTTATTGAACTCAGTCAGTATGAAGTCTCCTACCGACCCTACACAGCTATCAAAGGCTAAGCCGTTGCGGATTTCATCCTAGAATTCACCAATGTCAACCCCTCTGAGCCTTACACACCGGTCAACACAATTCCTAAGGAGGTCGACCCCCACTCTTGGACTCTAAACGTCGATGGCTCATCTAGAAAAGAAGGAAGTGGGGTTGGGCTAATCCTCACTACCCCAGAAGGTGAAGATTTCAAATGTGCCCTCCGTTTCCAGTTTGAAGCAAGTAATAATGAGGCAAAATACGATGCTTTAATAGCGGGTCTCGGGATGGCAAAAGATATTGGGTGGATTGCATTCAAGTGTTCAGTGACTCGCCTAATCGTCAGATAGATAAATAGGGATTTTGACGCAAAAGAGGAAAAAATGAGATTATGTAGGGACACTGCTTTACCCCTCACACGTCTCTTCAATAGTTTCCACATCAAACATTTCCCACGGTCTGAGAATTCCCAAGCAAATAAATGGCTCAATTAGACTTAGTAGATCAGTCAGACCTCAGTCGCGGAGTCAAAATAGAATACTTGGCACACCCAGTAATTTCACAAGACCAGCAAGACATCCACCTACTTCAGAATGAACATATCCTATGGGCACAGGGCATTATCCAGTTCTTAGAGTAGGGAGTGCTTCCAGAAGATAAGAAGGAGGCAGATAAGGTCAGAGCTTGGTCGGCCAATTATGTTATCATTGAAGGCATCTTATATAAGCAAGGACTCTTACGGTTGTACCTTAGGTGCTTAAATGCTAATCAAGCCACCTATGTGATGAGATAAATACATGAAGGGGTTTGTGGAAACCACTCTAGGGGATAGTGTTTAGCCCATAAAATCCATCACACGGGCTACTTTTGGCCCACCCTCAACCAAGATACCAATGATTTTGTACTCAAATGTGACAATTGCCAACATTTTGCTAACATACCTTATACCCCTCCAACCAAACTGATCACACTTAGCAGGCCTTATCCCTTCGCCAAATGGGGAATCAATCTAATAGGTCCCCTGAAAATTGGGAAATGCTAGGTCAAGTTCATTCTGTTTGCCATTGATTGCTTCACCAAGTGGGTGGAAACAGAACCTGTTGCCAAGATCACCGAGTGGAATACCACTAGATTCATCAGGTAGTCCATTCTATATAGATTTGGAGTTCCTCAAGCCATCGTATCAGATAATGGAAAATAGTTTGACATTGCTAAATTCAAGGAATTTTGTGAGGAGCTCAGTATCAAAACTTGTTTTTCCTCTCCAAGCCATCCCCAGTCTAATGGGCTAGTTGAAGTCACCAACCGCTCTCAATCAAAAATTATCAAGACCGAGTTAAAGGCAACCAAGGGTCTCTGGGCAAACGAGCTACCAAATGTACTTTGGGCATATCGGATGACAACATGAACCCCCACAAGGGAGACCCTTTTTGCTTTAAAATATGGTGCCAAAGTGGTCATCTCTGTGGAGATTTGCCTGGTAGCCCCTCGAATAATGCACCTCAATCTAGAGCTAAATGAAGAGCTATGGAGGGCTAACCTAGACCTCATTGAAGAACTGCGAGACTCAGCCACGGTCAAGCTAGCTTCATACCAGCAAAGAATGAAACAACACTATAACAGCAGAGTCAGACCAAAGAATTCACAGTGGGAGACTTAGCCTTAAAGGAAGCAACTCTACCTACCAAAAACCCGGCAGAGGGCAAGCTAGCAGCTAAGTGGGAGGGGCCTTATATTGTCAAATCTAGGCCACACCCAAGCACTTACTATTCACAAGATATAGAGAGTAGACATCTACCTCATCCATGGAACACTGAGCACTTGAAGAGGTATTTTCAATAAAATGAACCCCTTTTTTCCATGTCTCATTTATTTTGTTGTCTTGTGCAATTTCGATCACTTGTTGTATTACGTTTCTTCAGTATAATGTGTAAATTAACCTAGGCGGGACTTTATATCATTTAGAAAGGCATTCAACTTATGTTATCTGTGTTGCACATTTTGTAAATTTTAAATTAACTGAGTCTAAAAGCCTCAGATAGACTGATCAGGAAGACCTCAGCCAGACTGAGTTTGAAAGCCTTAGCCAGACTAAGCACGAAGACCTTAGCCAGACTGAGTCCAAAAGTCGCAACCAGACTGAGCACGAAAACCTCAGCCAATGCAAGATTTCAGGCTGAGTATCCCAAACATCAATCTACCAACCAGTTATTGCGATCGTCCAATAGTCTTTTAACCAACATGTTGTGCCGATCGTCTGATTATTCTTTAAGTCCAAACCAACTCAGCTGACCAGCCTCAAAGTTCACTCCATACGCGATTTGTCCCAATTATTTTTGCTAAAACATGATAATTGGAGGGCTCAATGCCTTTAACATGCAAATTTTCTATTCAGTTCACCAATATCATTTGACTTTTTCAGTCTTCTCCAATACCAGTTAATTTTTTCAATCCAAAATTTTGCCCAGATATTTCAAATAATCAGAGAAAGAATGAGACAATGAACTTTTGTATTAACAAATTTCTGTAAGGAAAACTTTTTCACTAATTCATCACTATCTCCACCACTTACAATTTATGAGTATCTTTACAAAAAAAAAAAAAAAAACACCCACAAGCACAACAGACATAAGGCTTCACAAAATTTTCACAAGTTAAACAAACTTCACCTGTCTTAATACCCATTCATAGCATGAGCAAAGGATTTACAAAGCCTTTATAGAGAAAAACTTAATTACATTACAAGAGAGATAAAAGTTCAGGCTTCCCCCATCTCCTTCTTTCTCTAATAAGATCAAGTCCTCCTCATCCACTCATGCATCTAATGGCATACACGTGACATCTCCATCTCCAGGTTGGATCGGGTCGAAGTTGATGTTGGGAAAGGTCAACCCAGCTCTCTATTTAAATCTTACCCAACCACTGTCCCAGTACTCGCTGAGCAAATGCTTGAAGTAATCTGACTGCTTGAAGGTTCCTAGTATTTGGGCCTTTGTCTACCCCTCTATCATCTCCACCACCCTGAAACCAGAAGGCCTAGCACCATCATCCCTTTCCCTTGCTAAACTCATTGCAATAGCAAAATTTATCGTTATTTGGAACTTAGTCGACTGCATTAACTATTCAACTACCGTGGTGTAGAGGTCGGGGTAGGTAGTCCATTCAAAGGCCATAGTTTTTGCAAGCTTAGCACTCTTGGCCCTCTTTACCTCCAGGGTGGTCTTCTCCACAGCCAGACTTCTTGTCAACTCCGCAATCTGATTGTCTTTCTCCTCCTCCTTCCTCTGAGCAAGGTCATACATCTCTTCATTGTTGACAAGAGCCTTCTCTAATTGCTCTTTGAGCACCGAGCATGTGTTTTTAGTTTCAGCATTCTTCTTTTCCTCAGGCACTGTTTCAAATTCCAAGGTCGCAACTCTATGTCGTGCAATCCCCAAGTCAGCTGTAGTTTGACCCAGTTGAGCTTGAGCATTGGTTAGCTCTTCCTTCACATTTTTCAACTTCGTTGTCATCGCTTCCATCTTCTCCTTTTGTTTCTGCTTGACCAAATGCCCCTAAACAAGGGCCAGTACTTCCATTTTTTTTACATTCTAAGCATGCGAATGGCCTTTCGTACGGGCTCCTTGAGTAGCCTTACACCAACCTAGGATCTTTAGCTTGGCCTTTGCAGCTCAGATTGGCCTTTCTCTAGCTGTGCCCTATGTAGCTCGACTTTCCGTGCCTCCTTTCGGAAGACAAATAAGCCCTGCAGTATCGGACTCCTGCGGTTCTGAATCTGATTCCACAAGTGTAATGTGAATAGATAAACACCAAAGAGTCCAAATCCAGCAAATCTTTTAAAAAATCAATTTTGAATTAAATTGCCAAAAATGGATTGCTTTACCAGATACAAAGTTGCTACCTACATATTTTTTGAAAAATTTAGGAAACCCATGACTCGTGCCAGAGGCCACATGTCCGTCATCACTAAGATTGTCTCGGCTCGGGAACTTAGGTACGAAAAGGGAAGGTCATGAATTGAGCACCCCCACATACCCAATCAAAGATTGGCCTCTACTATTCATGATATGAATCTTATCTACATTATACGCTCCTGTTCCGATTTATTACGCTAGCATTACTATGTGATGCGCACACAAACAAGTATAGACTAACTTGCAAGAATTGGAACATTTGGCTCATGTTCGTTTGCAAAATTGTTTCGAATATGTACCACTTGAAAAAGTGATCCCATATAAACATAACTCAAATTATTTCAATTCAAGCAACTAGCCTTCATCCACAGATATGCAAATAGTTTATCAATTAAGGAACTGGCATCATGGCAAGCATGCTAAACATGACAACAATCACATTCTTGCAATATACTAAAGCACAAAAGAGCTCACCTAGTACTCCAAGGCAAGCCAAAAAAAAAAAAAAAGAGTTAGAAAAATGTATGCTCTAACTAGTGTGACATGACTAACGCAACACATACGATATGCAATTACTAGGCTCGGCTACTATAGACGTGCCCGAACGTCCTGGAAAATCCCGTTTTGTTCATTAGGCTCACTATTGTTCGGACTCAATGTCACAGTTCTTAATCTGATCTTGCAAAGTGCAATGCGAGATTGATAAATCACCAAAGAGTCCAAATTTGGCAAATCGTCTTGAAAAACTGATTTTTAGAAAGAAGTGCCAAACATGGACTGCTTTGCCAGATATAGAGTCGCCACCTAAATATTTTATTTTTGGGAAATTTAGGAAACCCTGACTCGTTCCTACAGCCACGTGTCCATCATCACCAAAGTTGCCTTGGCTCGGGAACTTGGGTATGAGAGGGGAAGGTCATGCAATGAGCACCCCCGCTCGCCCGATCAAAGATCGACTACTACTAAACATGATATCTTGTTTTTGGAAACACATGTGTTCTTATTTCGATTAATTAGCTAGAATTACTATGTGATGCGCACAACACACAAGTATAGACTAGATCGCCTAATTTGGAACAAAACATCGTATATTCGTTTGTTTGGAAATGGCTTGAAGGTTGCTACTTGCGAGTAGGCTAAAACACGGATTTCAATGAATCGTCCCAATTCAAGTAATCCAACCTGCACCTATAGGCATTCAGGCAGTTATATCACATAAGCAGTTAGCCTCATGGCAAGCATGCTATCATGGCAGTCACTGACACACATGCAAGGATGCTAAAGCATAAACACTTACCGAGTACTCCGAGCCAATGATCCTAGCTATGTCAAGAATGCCTAATGCAACACATGCAAAATGCAACTAAGATAGGCTCGGCTATTCTAAAATGTCATGTGAAATGCAACTTGATACATGTATTCAAATAGGAATTCAAATACAATGCAGTTAACATGATGCGTCGAGCCCGGTGCATGCAATACACATGAATGGATGCACGCATGCGAAGCATAAGGATGCTAATTGAAACATGCCCTAAAACTAACCATCATAAGCTGGTTAATAAAAGGGAGAAAGAAATGGGGTTTGGAAGACATGCATCACACACACGCACTCTTATTTACAACATTGCCCTCTCGGAGGAGGGTCCAAATAAATAATACAAAGCAGACTAATTAACTAACTATTCTAGCTAATTAATTATTGCACAACCAAAGTTGAAACAAATATACATTCTAAGCTAACAAAACACTGAAATGGCCTCGTGACGAGGGATGCATGCATGCTCGAATCGCCTTGCTCGGAAATCCATCGCGATGCCCTGATTTGCCTCTGTTTGCAATTGATCTCAGAAACTTGCACCAAGCTCCAGAGAGATGAAACTCCACCTTGGGAATCTGTAGGAGTGCTGCCGACCAGATATTGGCCTTGGAGACCACCTGCCGACCACTTTTTGTGGTGAAAACCAGAAAAAGTGGTCGGCCAGCCACTTTATCTGGTCGGCCGACCAGTTTTTGCTGCTAGTTTTTGGTTTTCTACAACAGAGGGCAAGAAAGGGGGCATGGCAAAGTATTTTCAACACATGTATGTGCGACCACCCTCCCTATCATTACATAAGCTCAAGGGAGTGTAGGTCTCGACCCTCGGGCCACCCATCACATATCTCGATGCATGATGGCCGAGGAGTCGAATTGCTCAACTCAATACGGAATGAATGCACATACAAACACCTAAAACCTAGAACGTCATGTATAGTCAAGAGTGTCGGCGACCGGGAATTGAGGCACGTTTCATCACTTCGAGTATGAAACGTCTCTCGTTTCCCGTGTTTGGACTAACGCCTATTCCAAACACAATGCAACAAACATGGCATGCACAATCCGACTCAATCATGCAACTTGATGCAATACGACTTAGACATGCAAACATGCAAGGGACAAACATGCAAACATGCAACTAGCATACACAATGCTATGAACTATATGGCATACACAATGCTTATGACACTAGCATACACAATGCACACGGTAACTAGCATATGCAATGCAATGAACATGGCATGCACCAATGCAATGATCGATCATGTAACAACATGGCATGCTCAATGCTATGAACCGCATGGCATACTCAATGCACAATGGACTTAAACCAAAATGGATAGGCCTTAGCCATGTCCAAATCAGTGGCAATAACACCAGGACTAAGGCACCAAAAGGCAAGACACACATGCACACATATTGGTCCACAAGCTAGGCAACAAGAACATAACCCTTAGGGGCACTCAAGGGGTGACAAAAGTGGGACCATGGCAAGTCTATATGCTTTGAAATGACATGCAAAGTGAAGCCATATCATGCAAATAGCTCAAATAAAGCATGCCAAGAAACTTGAAATACAAAGCTAGTCAAGGGCTTTACACTACAACCATACCAAGCAATGCTCGAATGACCTAAAGCACTCAAAACATACCTAATGCAAGTCAATATGGTAGCAAAAACATGCTAGGCTTGCAACAAAGATGGCAAGAAAGATAGGCTCCCGAATTAGCCCTCAAACAAGACATGAGGGCACAACTCTTAAACACAATGAAAGAGTGATAAACATGAGAGCATGGTAGAAGTTTATGGTCTGAAATTACCTACCAAATGATGCCATGCCATGCAAGAGGCTCAAATATGATATGCTACGGGTTCCATAGTGCAAGGCTAGCAAAGCCAAATGCACTATAGCTATGCAAAACCAAACATGCATGACCAAAACCAATTAAATCAGACCTCAAGCATGTTAAATCAAAGCCAAAAATGTGCTGGAGTGGAGTCAAAACATGCTAGAATGATGAGCGAAAACATCATGCACACAAGACTAGTAAGCACGATTTGTTCTACAAGTACATGGAGCATGCAAAGGACTACCAAATTAGTCAAAAAATAGAGTCATGACATGCCAAATGATGACCAAAAATCTATTGAAATGGAGTCAAAACATGCTAGAAAGACATGCTACTTTGATGAGCCACAAATGGGATTACACTACACATACAAGAAGCATGCACAAGATGACCAAACCAGCCATGGATAGAGTCAAGGCAGGTCCTAAAAGTCACAAAAAAGGGCCCGAACTAAGCCTCAAAAGTAAAACGACACATGCTCCTTTGATAGGCCAAAAACTCAAGCAAACAAAACCAAAAGAGAGGGGGTCACCCCCCTCTGATTTGAGGCCTCAAAACCACATGCCTACCATTGAAAATCCACTGGATTTCAGTGGTAGAGAGGGCATGCAAAGGATAGAACAAGAACCAAAAGGATGGCTCAAATCAAGGCCTAACAAGGCCTAAGAGGGGGTGGACCTCCCCCAATGCAAAAATGACCTCAAACAAACATCACAAGGACTAAAAAAAAAACTTGTTCTAGTAGGAAGTTAAGTTCAAATCAGCATGCAAATATGGCTCGGAGAGTAACCAAAAACAAAGCTTAAAGAGGAGAAAAGAGGGTTACCCTTGAAGCACTGCAAAACCAGCAGGTTTCCTAAGCCAAAACCAACTTTTGAACTCCCAGAAGACCCTCCAGCAACTCAGCAACAAGGTAAGAGTGTTTGGCTAGGAGGTTATGTGCACAAATGAAGGAATAACACTCTTTATGGCACAAAATATAAAGGGAGAGAAGAATATAGAGAGGGAGATGTATCTATCACCCTTAGCCAACTTTAGAACCTGAGACAAGAGAGAGAGACTTTCCTTTTATTGAGAAACAAGCACCAAGCTTGTTGAAGAAGTTTGAAGCTAGATGCAATCCCTCCATACACGTGTATGGAGGATGCAATCTGTGCACTCCAGCTGGCACAGTTGGCATCCACGACACCTGTAGAATATGCAGGAAGGCCGCCGACTAGTTAAAGTGCTTGGCCCGCCACTTTTATTGGTCGGCTGACCACTTTTCATGAGAAAGTGGTCGGCCAGTCACTTTTTCTGGTTAGCCAGCTACTTTTTCTGGTTTTTCAGGAAAATTCTGCTTCCCAGGTCCAACTTCAAATGGGCATAACTCCTTCATCTGGACTCCTGTTTAGGTCATTCTTGTGTCCAAATTGAAGCCCCGGAAGTAATCTTTCCAATGGTGGAAGCCATGCATCAAAATTCCAACTGAACAAAAAGTTATGTCTGTTTTGGTGAAGCCGCGTAGTTTTGGTCCTACCCGGATTCATGTCGAACTTCTCCCAAACTAGTTTTCTTCTTTCCTTTCCTCTTTTCTGCAAATCCAAACCCATAAACAAAGTGTTTTGAAATATTTTTCAAATATTTTATCTCTCTTTCATTCATTTCCACTTTGTCCTTGCCCGGTTTATCGAAAAGCGTAACATTTAACGAAATGCGAGCGTCGGAACATAGTAGGAACTTTATTTTCAAAACATTTTGGAAGAGAGGGTTTCGAGATCTAAAATCTTTTGATAAAGATTGTTTTGGTCCAAAAAGGGGTATGAAGTTGAGATTTGTCTCTCTCCTTGCCGAAGAAACTGAACTTTTGCCCTGCACACATTTCTCCACCAAGTAAACCATCAGTAGTGCCCAAGTCTTAAGGGTGCTCAAAAATGGGGAATTGGTGGTCTCCACACTGAAAGCAAGCCAATGATGGGGTGGGAAACCAGAAAATGTGGCCCACAGACCAAGAAAACTAGTTTCCCGACCAGAAAATCGGCTGGCGGGGAGAAAAGTGGTCTCCAAGGATAAAAGCTGGTTTCCCACCCTTGTACCATCAAACATGGAAAGTAAGGTTTGTACCCAAGACAAACTAAGACAGATGCAAGATGAGGGTTCGGGAGGCAAGACACACGGCCGGGAGCCCCAAAAACCAGCTGCTAAGCATCAAAAGTGGCGTACGATCACAAAAGTGGTCTTCCAGACCACAGTATCCCTCTAGATAGAGGAAACAAGGTGTGTTCCAAAAATCGTTCCAAACGGAGAATGTTAAGCTGTCCCGAGCCGAGAGGCGCACGGCCGACGGCTCCGAAAATCGAAATCTAGTCTCCAAATGGGAACAGTGGTCTACGACCACGAAAAGTAGTCTATGACCACTGAGAGATGGTCTACAAGACCTCTCCCTCCCTCCGGGAAGAGAAAACAAGACTTGGTCCGCGGACCGAGTCAAAGCACAAAGGGTCCCGAGGTCCGGAGGCGAGGCTCTCAGCCAAGAACTCCGAAACCTCGAAACAAGCACAACATGCGCAATCACCGAGTGCTCAATCGATGACGTCTGAGTCTTAAGGTCAGTCAAAAATGGGGTGTCTACAGTTGCCCCTCTTTGACTGAACTCGGAAGTCAAGAAGTGACGGGAGTGAATGTCAAAGCCTAGAGACAACCCATTTTTGGCAAGACTGAAGACTTAGACAAACAAACAAAATACAGATGTAGTTGGTTGAACCCGCATTGCAAGGAATCAAACCAGCGTAGTTCAGGGGCAGGATGCAAAATGTTATACAGAAAGATTTTGATAATTGGACTTATACGCTACGCGAAGCCGATTTGGTGGTGTGAACAGACAGGCGCACCTGCTGTTGTTAACCGATTTTGATAATTGGACCTATACGCTACGCGAAGCCGGTTTGATAATTCAGGATTTATGCAATGCGAAGCCGGTTTGAAAATTCGACTTATACGCTACGCGAAGACGATTTTGAAAGTTGGACTTATACGCTAAGCGAAGCCAGTTTGA
>NW_021025892.1:758367-807665 GCF_004153795.1 Camellia sinensis
TCGGACAAAATACTTCTGTTTTACTCTGTTTAAGAGATGCTCGTTTTCTTAATTATAATGCTAGTTTAATGGGAATGATGGAAACTGGTCTTAATAAAGGCCCCGTACATTTTAACTGTTTTCCTGATTTTACTTTAAGTTTAAGAGATCCACATATTCTCAAAGCATTAACACTGAACATTCAATTACATGGTGAATATACTGAAATGTTAGATTCTTCTCATAATATTGCTTTGATTTATCGTGTTCATTATAAATGTATGCAAACTAATTTAAATGTTCATGCTTTACATAAAAGTCCCAAAGATAAAACTTTACTCATCCAAAGTAGTAGTACTAATGAATCAAATATTAATATTCCTCACATGATTGAATGGAAAGATATTAATTTACCTGATCAATGGGTTACTGTCAATGAAAATTACAAACATAATCAACAACAATCTTCAATCCAAGACATTCAACATATCCAGCAAAACAATGATGGATCAGGTAATATCAAATTTAATCGAAGTCAATCTTCTCGACATAGTACATCTAGTGTCCCTTCCGAAATATCAACTGACGATGAAATATTTAACACTCCTCTATTTAGGAAAAATAGTCAAATCCATCTTGGTCCAACTAATTCAACTTCAACAAATAAATTAAAAGGAATTGATAATTCTACCACTTCCCAAATTAGTAAACCTGTTTATACTACTACCTCACATTTCCCTGAAGAAGAAATAGCTTCAAATAATTCCCCAACTCAAACTGATTTCGAAGGATTTATACCACCTGTCAATCCTCAGCTAATGACGATTAAAAAAGATTTTACTCCTAATTTAGATAAATTACTTATTGACTTCAAATCTAAAGAAAATAGATCTAAAAGACATGCTTATAGTGCTAAATATGATTCTGCTCAACAATCCCGAATAACTCGAAAATGGTATGATTTTATGGTTCAATATGGTTTCGAATTATCTTTCTTTGATTATCTGGATCAATATTACAAAAAGATTAATACAATCACTAAACATAAGTGGAAAACTTCTCCTAATACTTCGGTTAGTTCTAATCATCCTCCCTTAGAAAACATAATCATTGATCACCAAGGCTCTGAAGTTCCAGCCTCTCCTTTCAAATTACCTGGTACTGACCCTGAAATCAAAAAAGTTATTGAACAAAACAATTATACTAATCAATGTCTCAAAACAATTGGTAAACAATTAGATAAATTGGAAACTAATTTAGATGACCAATCTGCCAAATCAGCTAAAACTTTAGATCAACCATTACTTAATTTACCTAGTCATCGCTCTAAACGAACTAGCCTAGTTACTAATGATCAATCTACTGTCAAAGCTATTGAACAATTATTTACCAAATTAACTCCTAATGATACTTCTACATCTAAAGATAAAGGTCTTACTGTTTTAAATCAACAACCTATTACTAATACTGTATCTGATCAATCTGAAACTGACACTACTGATAATGAACTAAATCAATTAGCTCAACAATTTCAACCTACTACTCTTAATAAAATTCACTATCCCAAAGTTAATCCTCAAACTACCAAAAACTGGTATTCTAAACCTACTCCTGTCGACCTCCAATTCGAAGACACAAATATTAGTAATCAATTTTCTGTTTCTGCTAAAAGATTATACGAATGGAATATTGATGGTCTTAGTGAAGATCAAATCCTTCAAAAATTAAATCATTTATCCATGGTTGCCAATAGTTATCTTAGTAATTATCCCCAATACTCTCAACCTGAAATTGTTTCCTTACTAACTTCTGGTTTTACTGGTATGCTCAAATCATGGTGGGAAAAATATCTCACTGAAACAGATCGTGACTCTGTTATTTATGCCAATCAAACTGATGAAAATGGTCTCCCTCTTTTTGATGAATCTCTCGGATGTTGTCACCCTGATGGTATTAATCAACTCATATATACAATAGTTCGACATTTCATTGGTACCCCTACAAATATCTATTCTCGCATACATGATCAACTTAGTAATCTTAACTGTCCAACCTTAAGTGATTTTAGATGGTATAAAGATGTATTTACCTCTCGAGTCATGTTAAGAGAAGACTGTACTAAATCATTTTGGAAAGAAAAATTTATTAATGGATTACCTAGCTTATTTGCCCATAAAATTAGAGATGTTCTTAGCCAACCTACTAGTGTTATTGACTATGATAATCTCACATATGGTGACATAATTAGCACTATTCAAAAAGAAGGTTTAAAAATGTGTATTGATCTTAAACTTACTCAAAAAGCTAACAAAGATAAACATAAAGCTAAATATGAATTAGGCAATTTCTGTGAACAATATGGTTTACCTCCTGTTGCACCCTCTCGTAGGAAATCACACAAATATTCCAAACATAAATCATCCTATAAACATTCTAATAAATATAAATAT
The DNA here is from genome assembly GCF_004153795.1 of Camellia sinensis. Classification (NCBI taxonomy): domain Eukaryota; kingdom Viridiplantae; phylum Streptophyta; class Magnoliopsida; order Ericales; family Theaceae; genus Camellia; species Camellia sinensis. The sequence goes on from NW_021025892.1 coordinate 760,797, forward strand.
AAGAAGAACTATACACCTTCCAAATCCAATGATAAATTTTATACTAAACCTAAAAAGAAATATTACAAATCCAAATCCCATCCAAAATCTAAATCAACCAAAGATGTTACCTGTTATAATTGTGGTCAAAAAGGACATTATTCAAAAGAGTGTAATGAAAAACAAAAACTCAAAGACAAGGTTAATCAACTTCAAATTGATGATACCTCCAAAAATCAATTATATGAAATCTTTCAATTAAATCAATCTCTTAGTAATTCCTCTTCGGATCATCCTAGTACTTCCTCTGACTACCATTCACCTAGTAGTGATTCTGATAACCATATTAATCTAGGTTGTAATGATGTTTGTTGTAAACCGGTTAAACAAATTACTGTTCTTACCAAAAGTACTCAAGAAGAATCTGCTCTAATCGACCTAATTAGTAAATTAGACGATCCCAAGTTAAAACAAAAGTATACTGATAAATTAAAATCCTTATTAATCCATTCGGATACCAAACCAAAGTTTGATAAACCAATAATCACTCTATCCAAAACTTTAGAAAGATTTAAAACTAAACAAAAAGAAGTAGATTCCAAACCTAAATTTGACAAACCTATCATTAGTCTATCCAAAACATTAGAAAGATTTCAAAATAAACAAAAAGAAGTTACATTACAAGATTTACAACACGAAATCAATCAGATTAAACAAACAATCAAAGAATTACAACATAAAGATAAAAAATTAGAAGATGAAATTATTACTTTAAAACTTGATAAAAGTTTAGACAACTTCCAAACCAATGAACATGAATCCCCACATGAATCTGAACATGAATCTGATCCTAATCCGGATAATTTAATATTTGATAACCGATCACACCAATCTCAATCCAATAATCCTGAAGAAAAACGGTTAAGTCTAATCAACAAACTTTACATTCAAAAATGGTATTCTAAAATCAAAATAATTGTCAATGATTTTGAATTAGAATTAATTGCCTTAATTGATACTGGTGCTGATTTAAATTGTATCCAAGAAGGATTACTTCCTACTACATATTATGAAAAATGTCAAGAAAAATTAACTTCTGCTAATGGTACTAAAATGCATATCAAATATAAATTACCAAAAGTACATGTTTGCCAGGATAATATATGTTTTAAAACCCCTTTTGTTTTAGTCACTAATATGACTGATAAAATTATTTTGGGTTCCCCATTTATTTATCTATTATATCCCTTTACTACATCCAGTACAGGCATCACTACACATGTTTTAGGACAACCTGTTACATTCAAATTTTTATCTCCTCCTGAACTATTACACTTAAACCAATTAAAAGATTGTTCTATTTCTCATCAAATTAACCGCCTAACTCGGCATTTAAAATTTCTAAAAGAAGAAATCAATCACAAAAGAATTGATCAACAATTAACTAATCCAGTTCTTGTCTCTCAAATCAAGGATTTTCAATTAAAACTCGAATCAACTGTTTGCTCCACTTTACCTACTGCATTTTGGCATAGGAAAAAACATGTAGTTACCTTACCCTATATTAAGAATTTTCATGAATCCCAAATTCCTACTAAATCTCGACCTATCCAAATGAATCATGAACTACTTGAAATGTGTAAAAAAGAAATTAAGGAATTATTAAAAAATCGCATCATTAGCCCAAGTAAATCACCTTGGTCTTGTCCTGCTTTCTATGTTAATAAAAATGCTGAATTAGAACGAGGTGTTCCTCGACTTGTTATTAATTAATGTGCATGATTTGGCATCATTTCGCATGTTATTTCAGAACATTTAGTGTTGTCACACTTCCATGTTTGTCACTTCTTGAGAACTTTTGAGAGTTGTGCTCTTATGCTTAGTTGATGAGCCATTGCATGTGCATGCATTGTCTTGCATTTCATGCCTTCATCTCAGCATTTTGGCCATTGTTTTGGGCATGATTGAGGTCTGTCCATATTCAGTTTAAGTCCATTTTTCATGTTGTTATACGCTTGTTGCATTGCGTGTTGTTGCATGCTTGTTGCATTCCATGATATTTGCATGCTTGTCGCATTGCATTGTGTGTGCATGCATTGCATTGTGTTTGGATAGGTAGTTAATCCAAACATGAGAAACGAGGGATGTTTCATACTTCAAGTGATGAAACGTGCCTCAATTCTCGGTCGCTGACCCTCTTGATCATGCATGATAGAGTTTGAGGCTTTATGTGTTTTCTTTGTGCATTCATTCATATTAATTGTGCAATCTTGGCTTCTTGGCCATCGTGCATTGCGATGCTCAGTTGGTGGCCCGAGAGTTGGGAACCACACTCCCTTGAGCTTAAGAAACGATAGGGAGAGTGGTTGTGCACACATACCTTGCTAATACACTGTCATGCCCCTTCTTGCTCTCTATTGCAACAAACTGGAAGTGTGCAGGATTTTCAGGTTGGCCGACCAGTTTTTTTGGTCTACAGCAAAGGTAAGTGGTCGGCAAGTGGTCTACCACATCAACAACTGGTCAGCCATGTTCTATCTGGAGCTTTGTACAGTGTTCTGAGAACAATTGAAAATAGAGGCAAGTTGGGGCATCGCGATGGATTTCCGAGCGAGGCGACCGAGCATGAATGCGCTTCTTCCTCCGAGGCTCCTTCTATTTTTTTTACTTAGCTTTTTTACTTAGCTAGCTAATGCATTGGTTTTTGTACTTAATTAGTTAATGCGCTTAACTATTCATTTGTGTTTGTAATAACTAGTTAGTTAACTTGTTAGTTAATTAGCTTGTTTTGTAATAAATTGTTTACTAGGATTAGTTAATTAATTCCGTTTTGTAATAATTAGTTTAATTAGCTTAGATTAGCTAGTTAGCTTATTATTTGGACCCTCCGTCGAGAGGGCACAACTGTTGTAATAAGTGTGTGTGTGTGTGTGTGTGTGTGTGTGTGTGTGATGCATGTCTTCCAACCCCCATTTCTTTCTCCCTTTTACTTAACCGCTTTCGAATGGTTAGTTTTAGGGCATATTTCAATTAGCATCCTTATGCTTCGCATGCGTGAGTCATTCGTCTGTCTTGCATGCACCGAGCTCGATGCATCATACAAACTGCATTGTATTTCAATACCAATTTGAATACATGTTATCAAGTTGCATTCATATGCCATTCTAGAATAGCCGAGCCTATCTTAGTTGCATTTTTTCATGCGTTGCATTAGGCATTCTTGACATAGCTAGGATCATGCATTGATTACTAACTAGCTTCTTTTTTTTTGCTCGGAGTACACTGTGAGTGTTTTCGCTTTAGCATCCTTGCATGTATGTGAGTGACTGCCATGATAGAGTGCTTGCCATGAGGCTATGTGCTTATGTGTTTAACTGCATGAATGCCTGTAGATGAAGGTCGGATTGCTTTAATTGGTACAATTCATTGAAATACGAGTTTTAAGCCCACTTAGAGTGGCAAAATCATGTTTTCTAAGCCCACTTGTGGGTGGCAAATCCGCGACTTAGCCTACTTGCGAGTACCATTTTCAAACCATTTTCAAACAAACAAACATTGAATTGTTTTGTTCCAACTTGAGCGATTTAGTCTATACTTGTGTGCTATGCGCATCACATAGTAATTCTAGATTAATAACCGGAATAAGAACGCATGTGTTTTCAAAAACAACATATCATGTTAGTAAAGGTTGATCTTTGATCGGCGAGCGGGGGTGCTCATTGCATGACCTTCCCCTCTCGTACCCAAGTTCCCGAGCCGAGGCAACTTTGGTGATGACGGACACGTGGCCTTAGGCACGAGTCAGGGTTTCCTAAATTTTCCAAAATAAAATATTTAGGTGGCGACTCTGAAATCTGGCAAAGCAGTCCACGTTTGGCACTTTTTGATTAAAATCGATTTTCCAAAACAATTTTTCAGATTTGGACTCTTTGGTGATTTATCAGTCTTACATTGCACTTTGTGAGATTAGATTTAGAACCATAACATGAGTCCGAACTGTAGTAGCTAAGAACTTACGATTCGTGCCCTCGTGCGCGGAGCGGTGTTTCGGGCAGCCTACAGTAATGTCCTTTAGTTCGGCATGCATTTCATTACTAACTCTGTTGTGCATGATGCTATCATATTTCCACTAATACGTTTGGCATTTCAACTGCAGTCTTTCCCAAACTGCACTGATACACTGCATTGGCACACTGTACTCATACTGTATCTGATTTCTGCATGACATTTATTCTGCATACTATGCCTGTATCTGAAACAGACACTGTAGCTGGTATGTTGACAACTATTTTTTCCAAATTTCATTCGTGCTGAGGACACCAGTAGTGGTAGCAGCACTAGCAGTACCTCCTCCAACAGTAAGGAAGAAAGAGAGGCAGACCCCAGCACATGGCTGAGATGTGCGCCATAGTCAAGGCAGGTATAAAGGCATCCGAGGCTAGAACAGTCCTCAGAGCCCATATTGAGCGACGATGATGCCGAGACTAATGACTCCGAGGAGGCAGTGAGTCGATATTCAGAGTCATCGGAAAGTGGAGATGATGATGTTAGCTCGGGGTCTGAGAGTGCACTACTACAAAAGTAGTTAAAGATCACACTTTGAGAAAAAAAAAGATCTCACTTTTATTGGAAGTGTGATAAAAAAAAATTAGATTGATATTTTTATCACACTTAATTTGATTGAGTGTGATAATATTTATTTTTTATGTCACTTTTCAATTAAGTGTGATTATATATATATTTTTATATATAACACATTCTAATTAAAGTGTGATTATTTATATATTTTTTAATCCCACCTTCTAATTAAAGTGTGATTATTTATATATTTTTTAATCCCACCTTCTAATTAAAGTGTGATTATTTATATATTTTTTAATCCCACCTTCTAATTAAAGTGTGATTATTTATATATTTTTTAATCCCACCTTCTAATTAAAGTGTGATTATTTATATATTTTTTAATCCCACCTTCTAATTAAAGTGTGATTATTTATATATTTTTTAATCCCACCTTCTAATTAAAGTGTGATTATTTATATATTTTTTAATCCCACCTTCTAATTAAAGTGTGATTATTTATATATTTTTTAATCCCACCTTCTAATTAAAGTGTGATTATTTATATATTTTTTAATCCCACCTTCTAATTAAAGTGTGATTATTTATATATTTTTTAATCCCACCTTCTAATTAAAGTGTGATTATTTATATATTTTTTAATCCCACCTTCTAATTAAAGTGTGATTATTTATATATTTTTTAATCCCACCTTCTAATTAAAGTGTGATTATTTATATATTTTTTAATCCCACCTTCTAATTAAAGTGTGATTATTTATATATTTTTTAATCCCACCTTCTAATTAAAGTGTGATTATTTATATATTTTTTAATCCCACCTTCTAATTAAAGTGTGATTATTTATATATTTTTTAATCCCACCTTCTAATTAAAGTGTGATTATTTATATATTTTTTAATCCCACCTTCTAATTAAAGTGTGATTATTTATATATTTTTTAATCCCACCTTCTAATTAAAGTGTGATTATTTATATATTTTTTAATCCCACCTTCTAATTAAAGTGTGATTATTTATATATTTTTTAATCCCACCTTCTAATTAAAGTGTGATTATTTATATATTTTTTAATCCCACCTTCTAATTAAAGTGTGATTATTTATATATTTTTTAATCCCACCTTCTAATTAAAGTGTGATTATTTATATATTTTTTAATCCCACCTTCTAATTAAAGTGTGATTATTTATATATTTTTTAATCCCACCTTCTAATTAAAGTGTGATTATTTATATATTTTTTAATCCCACCTTCTAATTAAAGTGTGATTATTTATATATTTTTTAATCCCACCTTCTAATTAAAGTGTGATTATTTATATATTTTTTAATCCCACCTTCTAATTAAAGTGTGATTATTTATATATTTTTTAATCCCACCTTCTAATTAAAGTGTGATTATTTATATATTTTTTAATCCCACCTTCTAATTAAAGTGTGATTATTTATATATTTTTTAATCCCACCTTCTAATTAAAGTGTGATTATTTATATATTTTTTAATCCCACCTTCTAATTAAAGTGTGATTATTTATATATTTTTTAATCCCACCTTCTAATTAAAGTGTGATTATTTATATATTTTTTAATCCCACCTTCTAATTAAAGTGTGATTATTTATATATTTTTTAATCCCACCTTCTAATTAAAGTGTGATTATTTATATATTTTTTAATCCCACCTTCTAATTAAAGTGTGATTATTTATATATTTTTTAATCCCACCTTCTAATTAAAGTGTGATTATTTATATATTTTTTAATCCCACCTTCTAATTAAAGTGTGATTATTTATATATTTTTTAATCCCACCTTCTAATTAAAGTGTGATTATTTATATATTTTTTAATCCCACCTTCTAATTAAAGTGTGATTATTTATATATTTTTTAATCCCACCTTCTAATTAAAGTGTGATTATTTATATATTTTTTAATCCCACCTTCTAATTAAAGTGTGATTATTTATATATTTTTTAATCCCACCTTCTAATTAAAGTGTGATTATTTATATATTTTTTAATCCCACCTTCTAATTAAAGTGTGATTATTTATATATTTTTTAATCCCACCTTCTAATTAAAGTGTGATTATTTATATATTTTTTAATCCCACCTTCTAATTAAAGTGTGATTATTTATATATTTTTTAATCCCACCTTCTAATTAAAGTGTGATTATTTATATATTTTTTAATCCCACCTTCTAATTAAAGTGTGATTATTTATATATTTTTTAATCCCACCTTCTAATTAAAGTGTGATTATTTATATATTTTTTAATCCCACCTTCTAATTAAAGTGTGATTATTTATATATTTTTTAATCCCACCTTCTAATTAAAGTGTGATTATTTATATATTTTTTAATCCCACCTTCTAATTAAAGTGTGATTATTTATATATTTTTTAATCCCACCTTCTAATTAAAGTGTGATTATTTATATATTTTTTAATCCCACCTTCTAATTAAAGTGTGATTATTTATATATTTTTTAATCCCACCTTCTAATTAAAGTGTGATTATTTATATATTTTTTAATCCCACCTTCTAATTAAAGTGTGATTATTTATATATTTTTTAATCCCACCTTCTAATTAAAGTGTGATTATTTATATATTTTTTAATCCCACCTTCTAATTAAAGTGTGATTATTTATATATTTTTTAATCCCACCTTCTAATTAAAGTGTGATTATTTATATATTTTTTAATCCCACCTTCTAATTAAAGTGTGATTATTTATATATTTTTTAATCCCACCTTCTAATTAAAGTGTGATTATTTATATATTTTTTAATCCCACCTTCTAATTAAAGTGTGATTATTTATATATTTTTTAATCCCACCTTCTAATTAAAGTGTGATTATTTATATATTTTTTAATCCCACCTTCTAATTAAAGTGTGATTATTTATATATTTTTTAATCCCACCTTCTAATTAAAGTGTGATTATTTATATATTTTTTAATCCCACCTTCTAATTAAAGTGTGATTATTTATATATTTTTTAATCCCACCTTCTAATTAAAGTGTGATTATTTATATATTTTTTAATCCCACCTTCTAATTAAAGTGTGATTATTTATATATTTTTTAATCCCACCTTCTAATTAAAGTGTGATTATTTATATATTTTTTAATCCCACCTTCTAATTAAAGTGTGATTATTTATATATTTTTTAATCCCACCTTCTAATTAAAGTGTGATTATTTATATATTTTTTAATCCCACCTTCTAATTAAAGTGTGATTATTTATATATTTTTTAATCCCACCTTCTAATTAAAGTGTGATTATTTATATATTTTTTAATCCCACCTTCTAATTAAAGTGTGATTATTTATATATTTTTTAATCCCACCTTCTAATTAAAGTGTGATTATTTATATATTTTTTAATCCCACCTTCTAATTAAAGTGTGATTATTTATATATTTTTTAATCCCACCTTCTAATTAAAGTGTGATTATTTATATATTTTTTAATCCCACCTTCTAATTAAAGTGTGATTATTTATATATTTTTTAATCCCACCTTCTAATTAAAGTGTGATTATTTATATATTTTTTAATCCCACCTTCTAATTAAAGTGTGATTATTTATATATTTTTTAATCCCACCTTCTAATTAAAGTGTGATTATTTATATATTTTTTAATCCCACCTTCTAATTAAAGTGTGATTATTTATATATTTTTTAATCCCACCTTCTAATTAAAGTGTGATTATTTATATATTTTTTAATCCCACCTTCTAATTAAAGTGTGATTATTTATATATTTTTTAATCCCACCTTCTAATTAAAGTGTGATTATTTATATATTTTTTAATCCCACCTTCTAATTAAAGTGTGATTATTTATATATTTTTTAATCCCACCTTCTAATTAAAGTGTGATTATTTATATATTTTTTAATCCCACCTTCTAATTAAAGTGTGATTATTTATATATTTTTTAATCCCACCTTCTAATTAAAGTGTGATTATTTATATATTTTTTAATCCCACCTTCTAATTAAAGTGTGATTATTTATATATTTTTTAATCCCACCTTCTAATTAAAGTGTGATTATTTATATATTTTTTAATCCCACCTTCTAATTAAAGTGTGATTATTTATATATTTTTTAATCCCACCTTCTAATTAAAGTGTGATTATTTATATATTTTTTAATCCCACCTTCTAATTAAAGTGTGATTATTTATATATTTTTTAATCCCACCTTCTAATTAAAGTGTGATTATTTATATATTTTTTAATCCCACCTTCTAATTAAAGTGTGATTATTTATATATTTTTTAATCCCACCTTCTAATTAAAGTGTGATTATTTATATATTTTTTAATCCCACCTTCTAATTAAAGTGTGATTATTTATATATTTTTTAATCCCACCTTCTAATTAAAGTGTGATTATTTATATATTTTTTAATCCCACCTTCTAATTAAAGTGTGATTATTTATATATTTTTTAATCCCACCTTCTAATTAAAGTGTGATTATTTATATATTTTTTAATCCCACCTTCTAATTAAAGTGTGATTATTTATATATTTTTTAATCCCACCTTCTAATTAAAGTGTGATTATTTATATATTTTTTAATCCCACCTTCTAATTAAAGTGTGATTATTTATATATTTTTTAATCCCACCTTCTAATTAAAGTGTGATTATTTATATATTTTTTAATCCCACCTTCTAATTAAAGTGTGATTATTTATATATTTTTTAATCCCACCTTCTAATTAAAGTGTGATTATTTATATATTTTTTAATCCCACCTTCTAATTAAAGTGTGATTATTTATATATTTTTTAATCCCACCTTCTAATTAAAGTGTGATTATTTATATATTTTTTAATCCCACCTTCTAATTAAAGTGTGATTATTTATATATTTTTTAATCCCACCTTCTAATTAAAGTGTGATTATTTATATATTTTTTAATCCCACCTTCTAATTAAAGTGTGATTATTTATATATTTTTTAATCCCACCTTCTAATTAAAGTGTGATTATTTATATATTTTTTAATCCCACCTTCTAATTAAAGTGTGATTATTTATATATTTTTTAATCCCACCTTCTAATTAAAGTGTGATTATTTATATATTTTTTAATCCCACCTTCTAATTAAAGTGTGATTATTTATATATTTTTTAATCCCACCTTCTAATTAAAGTGTGATTATTTATATATTTTTTAATCCCACCTTCTAATTAAAGTGTGATTATTTATATATTTTTTAATCCCACCTTCTAATTAAAGTGTGATTATTTATATATTTTTTAATCCCACCTTCTAATTAAAGTGTGATTATTTATATATTTTTTAATCCCACCTTCTAATTAAAGTGTGATTATTTATATATTTTTTAATCCCACCTTCTAATTAAAGTGTGATTATTTATATATTTTTTAATCCCACCTTCTAATTAAAGTGTGATTATTTATATATTTTTTAATCCCACCTTCTAATTAAAGTGTGATTATTTATATATTTTTTAATCCCACCTTCTAATTAAAGTGTGATTATTTATATATTTTTTAATCCCACCTTCTAATTAAAGTGTGATTATTTATATATTTTTTAATCCCACCTTCTAATTAAAGTGTGATTATTTATATATTTTTTAATCCCACCTTCTAATTAAAGTGTGATTATTTATATATTTTTTAATCCCACCTTCTAATTAAAGTGTGATTATTTATATATTTTTTAATCCCACCTTCTAATTAAAGTGTGATTATTTATATATTTTTTAATCCCACCTTCTAATTAAAGTGTGATTATTTATATATTTTTTAATCCCACCTTCTAATTAAAGTGTGATTATTTATATATTTTTTAATCCCACCTTCTAATTAAAGTGTGATTATTTATATATTTTTTAATCCCACCTTCTAATTAAAGTGTGATTATTTATATATTTTTTAATCCCACCTTCTAATTAAAGTGTGATTATTTATATATTTTTTAATCCCACCTTCTAATTAAAGTGTGATTATTTATATATTTTTTAATCCCACCTTCTAATTAAAGTGTGATTATTTATATATTTTTTAATCCCACCTTCTAATTAAAGTGTGATTATTTATATATTTTTTAATCCCACCTTCTAATTAAAGTGTGATTATTTATATATTTTTTAATCCCACCTTCTAATTAAAGTGTGATTATTTATATATTTTTTAATCCCACCTTCTAATTAAAGTGTGATTATTTATATATTTTTTAATCCCACCTTCTAATTAAAGTGTGATTATTTATATATTTTTTAATCCCACCTTCTAATTAAAGTGTGATTATTTATATATTTTTTAATCCCACCTTCTAATTAAAGTGTGATTATTTATATATTTTTTAATCCCACCTTCTAATTAAAGTGTGATTATTTATATATTTTTTAATCCCACCTTCTAATTAAAGTGTGATTATTTATATATTTTTTAATCCCACCTTCTAATTAAAGTGTGATTATTTATATATTTTTTAATCCCACCTTCTAATTAAAGTGTGATTATTTATATATTTTTTAATCCCACCTTCTAATTAAAGTGTGATTATTTATATATTTTTTAATCCCACCTTCTAATTAAAGTGTGATTATTTATATATTTTTTAATCCCACCTTCTAATTAAAGTGTGATTATTTATATATTTTTTAATCCCACCTTCTAATTAAAGTGTGATTATTTATATATTTTTTAATCCCACCTTCTAATTAAAGTGTGATTATTTATATATTTTTTAATCCCACCTTCTAATTAAAGTGTGATTATTTATATATTTTTTAATCCCACCTTCTAATTAAAGTGTGATTATTTATATATTTTTTAATCCCACCTTCTAATTAAAGTGTGATTATTTATATATTTTTTAATCCCACCTTCTAATTAAAGTGTGATTATTTATATATTTTTTAATCCCACCTTCTAATTAAAGTGTGATTATTTATATATTTTTTAATCCCACCTTCTAATTAAAGTGTGATTATTTATATATTTTTTAATCCCACCTTCTAATTAAAGTGTGATTATTTATATATTTTTTAATCCCACCTTCTAATTAAAGTGTGATTATTTATATATTTTTTAATCCCACCTTCTAATTAAAGTGTGATTATTTATATATTTTTTAATCCCACCTTCTAATTAAAGTGTGATTATTTATATATTTTTTAATCCCACCTTCTAATTAAAGTGTGATTATTTATATATTTTTTAATCCCACCTTCTAATTAAAGTGTGATTATTTATATATTTTTTAATCCCACCTTCTAATTAAAGTGTGATTATTTATATATTTTTTAATCCCACCTTCTAATTAAAGTGTGATTATTTATATATTTTTTAATCCCACCTTCTAATTAAAGTGTGATTATTTATATATTTTTTAATCCCACCTTCTAATTAAAGTGTGATTATTTATATATTTTTTAATCCCACCTTCTAATTAAAGTGTGATTATTTATATATTTTTTAATCCCACCTTCTAATTAAAGTGTGATTATTTATATATTTTTTAATCCCACCTTCTAATTAAAGTGTGATTATTTATATATTTTTTAATCCCACCTTCTAATTAAAGTGTGATTATTTATATATTTTTTAATCCCACCTTCTAATTAAAGTGTGATTATTTATATATTTTTTAATCCCACCTTCTAATTAAAGTGTGATTATTTATATATTTTTTAATCCCACCTTCTAATTAAAGTGTGATTATTTATATATTTTTTAATCCCACCTTCTAATTAAAGTGTGATTATTTATATATTTTTTAATCCCACCTTCTAATTAAAGTGTGATTATTTATATATTTTTTAATCCCACCTTCTAATTAAAGTGTGATTATTTATATATTTTTTAATCCCACCTTCTAATTAAAGTGTGATTATTTATATATTTTTTAATCCCACCTTCTAATTAAAGTGTGATTATTTATATATTTTTTAATCCCACCTTCTAATTAAAGTGTGATTATTTATATATTTTTTAATCCCACCTTCTAATTAAAGTGTGATTATTTATATATTTTTTAATCCCACCTTCTAATTAAAGTGTGATTATTTATATATTTTTTAATCCCACCTTCTAATTAAAGTGTGATTATTTATATATTTTTTAATCCCACCTTCTAATTAAAGTGTGATTATTTATATATTTTTTAATCCCACCTTCTAATTAAAGTGTGATTATTTATATATTTTTTAATCCCACCTTCTAATTAAAGTGTGATTATTTATATATTTTTTAATCCCACCTTCTAATTAAAGTGTGATTATTTATATATTTTTTAATCCCACCTTCTAATTAAAGTGTGATTATTTATATATTTTTTAATCCCACCTTCTAATTAAAGTGTGATTATTTATATATTTTTTAATCCCACCTTCTAATTAAAGTGTGATTATTTATATATTTTTTAATCCCACCTTCTAATTAAAGTGTGATTATTTATATATTTTTTAATCCCACCTTCTAATTAAAGTGTGATTATTTATATATTTTTTAATCCCACCTTCTAATTAAAGTGTGATTATTTATATATTTTTTAATCCCACCTTCTAATTAAAGTGTGATTATTTATATATTTTTTAATCCCACCTTCTAATTAAAGTGTGATTATTTATATATTTTTTAATCCCACCTTCTAATTAAAGTGTGATTATTTATATATTTTTTAATCCCACCTTCTAATTAAAGTGTGATTATTTATATATTTTTTAATCCCACCTTCTAATTAAAGTGTGATTATTTATATATTTTTTAATCCCACCTTCTAATTAAAGTGTGATTATTTATATATTTTTTAATCCCACCTTCTAATTAAAGTGTGATTATTTATATATTTTTTAATCCCACCTTCTAATTAAAGTGTGATTATTTATATATTTTTTAATCCCACCTTCTAATTAAAGTGTGATTATTTATATATTTTTTAATCCCACCTTCTAATTAAAGTGTGATTATTTATATATTTTTTAATCCCACCTTCTAATTAAAGTGTGATTATTTATATATTTTTTAATCCCACCTTCTAATTAAAGTGTGATTATTTATATATTTTTTAATCCCACCTTCTAATTAAAGTGTGATTATTTATATATTTTTTAATCCCACCTTCTAATTAAAGTGTGATTATTTATATATTTTTTAATCCCACCTTCTAATTAAAGTGTGATTATTTATATATTTTTTAATCCCACCTTCTAATTAAAGTGTGATTATTTATATATTTTTTAATCCCACCTTCTAATTAAAGTGTGATTATTTATATATTTTTTAATCCCACCTTCTAATTAAAGTGTGATTATTTATATATTTTTTAATCCCACCTTCTAATTAAAGTGTGATTATTTATATATTTTTTAATCCCACCTTCTAATTAAAGTGTGATTATTTATATATTTTTTAATCCCACCTTCTAATTAAAGTGTGATTATTTATATATTTTTTAATCCCACCTTCTAATTAAAGTGTGATTATTTATATATTTTTTAATCCCACCTTCTAATTAAAGTGTGATTATTTATATATTTTTTAATCCCACCTTCTAATTAAAGTGTGATTATTTATATATTTTTTAATCCCACCTTCTAATTAAAGTGTGATTATTTATATATTTTTTAATCCCACCTTCTAATTAAAGTGTGATTATTTATATATTTTTTAATCCCACCTTCTAATTAAAGTGTGATTATTTATATATTTTTTAATCCCACCTTCTAATTAAAGTGTGATTATTTATATATTTTTTAATCCCACCTTCTAATTAAAGTGTGATTATTTATATATTTTTTAATCCCACCTTCTAATTAAAGTGTGATTATTTATATATTTTTTAATCCCACCTTCTAATTAAAGTGTGATTATTTATATATTTTTTAATCCCACCTTCTAATTAAAGTGTGATTATTTATATATTTTTTAATCCCACCTTCTAATTAAAGTGTGATTATTTATATATTTTTTAATCCCACCTTCTAATTAAAGTGTGATTATTTATATATTTTTTAATCCCACCTTCTAATTAAAGTGTGATTATTTATATATTTTTTAATCCCACCTTCTAATTAAAGTGTGATTATTTATATATTTTTTAATCCCACCTTCTAATTAAAGTGTGATTATTTATATATTTTTTAATCCCACCTTCTAATTAAAGTGTGATTATTTATATATTTTTTAATCCCACCTTCTAATTAAAGTGTGATTATTTATATATTTTTTAATCCCACCTTCTAATTAAAGTGTGATTATTTATATATTTTTTAATCCCACCTTCTAATTAAAGTGTGATTATTTATATATTTTTTAATCCCACCTTCTAATTAAAGTGTGATTATTTATATATTTTTTAATCCCACCTTCTAATTAAAGTGTGATTATTTATATATTTTTTAATCCCACCTTCTAATTAAAGTGTGATTATTTATATATTTTTTAATCCCACCTTCTAATTAAAGTGTGATTATTTATATATTTTTTAATCCCACCTTCTAATTAAAGTGTGATTATTTATATATTTTTTAATCCCACCTTCTAATTAAAGTGTGATTATTTATATATTTTTTAATCCCACCTTCTAATTAAAGTGTGATTATTTATATATTTTTTAATCCCACCTTCTAATTAAAGTGTGATTATTTATATATTTTTTAATCCCACCTTCTAATTAAAGTGTGATTATTTATATATTTTTTAATCCCACCTTCTAATTAAAGTGTGATTATTTATATATTTTTTAATCCCACCTTCTAATTAAAGTGTGATTATTTATATATTTTTTAATCCCACCTTCTAATTAAAGTGTGATTATTTATATATTTTTTAATCCCACCTTCTAATTAAAGTGTGATTATTTATATATTTTTTAATCCCACCTTCTAATTAAAGTGTGATTATTTATATATTTTTTAATCCCACCTTCTAATTAAAGTGTGATTATTTATATATTTTTTAATCCCACCTTCTAATTAAAGTGTGATTATTTATATATTTTTTAATCCCACCTTCTAATTAAAGTGTGATTATTTATATATTTTTTAATCCCACCTTCTAATTAAAGTGTGATTATTTATATATTTTTTAATCCCACCTTCTAATTAAAGTGTGATTATTTATATATTTTTTAATCCCACCTTCTAATTAAAGTGTGATTATTTATATATTTTTTAATCCCACCTTCTAATTAAAGTGTGATTATTTATATATTTTTTAATCCCACCTTCTAATTAAATTGATTCAAAATCAATTTTCCAAAAGAATTGCTGGATTTGGACTCTTTTTGTATTTTCACTATTTCACATTGCACTTGTAAAATCAGATTCAGAACCATGGGAGTCCGAACTGTAGGGCTAGTCGTATCCGAATGGAGCATGAAAAGCAAGCTACAGTGTACTCGTGAAGCCATAAGGAGGCCCTAAATGGAAATGTCAGGCTGGATTTACTTAAGTTGTTTCAGAACCAGCTCCTCGTCCAGCTTCTTCGATTTTTCCTTCTCAATCTCTCTGTCTTTTCCCAAGGGTTCAGCCTGATCCACATGTGGAGGTTTGAAATACCGTCCACTCCTGGTCAGGTGGTCTATTTCTTCTGCATACCAGGTACTGTTAGGGATATGATCTCCCTAGACTTCATTTGTTTGGGCAAGATGCAAATCGCTGTCTTCCTACCATTCACCTTTATTCGCCAACAAATAATTGTCTGGCTTAACTTGAAACACTCTTACAGGACAATTATCCCCCTCACGGAAACAAGGTGTTGTTACCTTTTGACTATCTTTGATTCTCTCCTGTTCAAACTGCCCCAGTATAGTTTCTTGTTTGACGTCAGCAATTTCATCAACACTTAATTCTTGGGTTTGTTTTTCTATACTTTTGCTCTCAGGCACTTTTCCTTCCTCTTCAGCTCCTCTAGCTACCATAGCTACCGCGACTTTCTTTTCCTCGGACTTAACTCCAGTTTCCTCTTCTTTGTCAGATTCATTACTCAGCCATCCCTGATTATCAGCCGACAGGCTCAGATCAAACCAACCGATCTGCACATTGCCATGGTCCTGTTCTTCGAAGAATTGGAGGTTGTCCAAATCTTCCTCAAGATCTGCAAGATCATCCAACCTTTGGCTTGGGTCGTCTTCTTTGACCACCTTAATGTCAACTGAGCTCAGCAGTACTATCTCAGGCTTGGGTTGAGCAGCAGGAACAATGTATCAGCTCGGGTCATAGTCCCCCTTAGATAATTCCTCGGGCATTTCTAGTGACAGACTGGCACTTCCTTCCAAGGTCAAAACCTCCCATTCTTCAAGTGTTGTCATTATAGATTTATGGATTTTGGATTATAGGTTGGATATGTTCATCATGCACAAGTCTGTGCTATTAGGGATGTACAACACCAACTTTGGTAGAGGGGAGGGGTTAATATAGACACTGGGGTTGAAGGTGGGTGGTAGTGTATGGACGAGATTGATATTTCTGGATGGGAGGACTTGGTTACGGACAAAGAGTGGATTGGTGGTCACATTTGGCTTTTGGGGTGGAACTATGACTTTGTTGTCGATGACAACCTGAATCTCATGACGTAGGCAGAAACACCTTTCCATTTCGTGGCCATATTGTGATGGAAAGCGCAATACTTAGTAGGATCGTGCTTGGGTGGAAGATGGTCTGGAAGTGGTCGAGGGTCTAGGGGTTGCAGACGCCTCTTTTTGATTAACACGTACATGGCTCGAGATAGAGTCATGTAAAGTTGGTTGAAAGTCCTACCTGGAGGTCGGGTAGGATTGGAAGTTTGTGGGCTCATATTGGCAAAGGGGTCGGCGGTTTTGGTAATGGTGACAACACTCACCCCGAAAGGCCTCGCAGCTGTGCTACCCCCAGCAACATTGGAACTGCAAACAAATGGCCTATTGGCCGTGTAATACCCCTGTTCTGTATTATGCTAAATTGGTCCTAAAATTGTTTATGGCTATGTGTTTAGCATGATTTTGTGTGCCACTATGTGATGATATGTGATTTTGAATTCGTATCTGTTCACCGTAGGATTATCTGTTTGAATAATCCGCTTCGGGAATTAAATTGAGGGCCTTATCGGCCACAGAACCCGAAATTGATTACGCCACTGTGATTGGCATAATTTTAGAGCCTACGGTGAAATTTAATTGAAAATTTATCCTGGTCAATTTAAACTGATTGAAATGATAAATTCAGTACCCCATTATTTTATATTATTATATTGACTTAGTGGGACTTGATATATTTGAGCACTACACCTTATTTCTCTCCCTTAGCTTATTTTGGATGGTTCTTGAACTCAATTGAGAGGGAGAGCCGACTATAGGGAGGGAGAAAGAGGGATTGTGCAACTTTGGTCTTGAAACTTGGAGATTGGAAGTCTAATTCAAGATTTGATCATAGATTGTGAGAATCAAGCTCCTAGGTGAGTGATTCTTGGATTATAATTTAAATTTTGTGCATGTCCAAGTATTTTTGTGATCAAGAGCATGATTTTAAATTGGTTTTGATGGGGGTATGATCATGCATCCATAAGATTACTTTTGAATTTCCATAAGTTACAAAATCTAGCATATATCATGTCAATTAAGCAAGAATTGAAGTTAGATCATGCATGCAAGCTTGGTATTGTTGGGTTTTGGCACCATTTGCATTTTTGAAATGGAAATGAAGTCAAGATGGCCTTGCATGTTGAATAATTAAAGATATGAGCTTGAATGCATGAATTTGTTATATTGGTGATGGGTTGATCATGTTTTGGGACATGCATGTAGGTAAATCAAGAAATTGAACTTCATAATGCTATAATCTTGCAAGGGAACCATGTTAGTATGCGTATATTTGAGATTTGGGCCTTTGCATGCAAGAATGGTAGCTGGGAAATTGAAATAAAGCTCAAGAACACAATCTGGAATTTCCAGAATTTTGACATCCGCTCGAGCGGGGGGGAAGTGCCGCTCGAGCGGAGAAATCGAGCTCCCAGCATTTTTTTGCAGACATGGTTCCCGCTCGAGCGGGGGAATTTGACGCTCGAGCGGGGAGCTATGAAGACAGGCAGTACGCTCGAGCGGACGAGTTCACGCTCGAGCTGGAATTGAGGGCAACCAGTACTTTTGCAGACCTAAGGGTCCGCTCGAGCGGGGAAGTCCACGCTCGAGCGGGGACCCTATTTTCTGAAATCCTGTTTTTGCATTTTGTGTTCTGTTTTCCGTTCTCTTTCACTTGTGATCACTCTTAGGCGTGTGTTAAACAATATAAATGAGTTAATGTGATAAGAATAAAGCCTAAAGAGGAATATGTGAATTAAAGAACGGATTGAATTGTTAATGACCCATTTGTGTTCATGAAACGTGTAGGGTCAAGCTCCAGGGCAAATCCACAAACCGATCACTGTGAGTAATATCAATATTCGAAAGCTTGTCAATGTCCAATTGTTATTCCCTTATAAACTTTATGAGTTGTTAATTGGGATTGTGGACAAAAGTCTGACAGGAATGAATGAATGGACCAAAGGTCGTTTTGACATATGTGAGTGGGCCGAAGGCCGTTTCGACATGAATGAATGGGCCGAAGGCCGTTTTGACAAGAAAGGAAACCTGAATGGGCCAAAGGCCAGTATGTTGGAACTACAGTCACTTGATCTAAATTTTGTATAAGTATATATATATATTCGTTTTGACACATGTGAGTGGGCCGAAGGCCGTTTTGACCTAAATGAATGGGCTAAAATCCGTTTTGACATAAATGAGTGGGCCGAAGGCCGTTTCGACATGAATGAGTAGGCCGAAGGCCGGTTTGACATGAGCGAGTGGGCCAAAGGCCGTTTTGACATAAGCGAATGGGCCGAAGGCCGTTTTTCCATGAATGGAAACCCAAATGGGCCAAAGGCCAGAATGTTGGAACTACAGTTACTTGATTTGCATTTCGTATAGTCGTATGTATTTGCTAATTAGAAGTATGAATTGGGCCCAAGGCCGGTTGGAGCATGTTGTTCTACATATTGTTATGTAACTGTCATACTTGATATTATTCACTAGGCTATCGGTCACGCTCATTCATGTGTTTGTAGGTGAGCCAAGGGAAGTCCAAACCCAGCCCCAGTGAAGCCTGCTAGGAAAATCCGAGTTTTGAGGAAGTCAGCCTTGCGTCTCACTCTTGAGGCCTACCCTTGCCCTTTTTGCTATGAAATTATATTTGTCTTGCCGGCAAGGACTTTGTGTATATCTGTGAATAGTCTGTCGTAGGTTGACTCGTTTTGGATGACCCGGTCTGTAATGAATTTTGTGCAACTGTACTTTTGATGTGGGTTATTAACGTAACTGAATATGGTCTGTTGATGTGCATATAAGCACGGCTCTATGGACAAAGTTTTTATTTATTGCTTCCGTTTGGCCCCTTTACTCTGACAAGTTATGTCTGTTTTGGTCTGAGGCCATAGGTAATCTCTAGATTGCTGGCCGGTTATGTCCTTAACCCATAGGGGCGGGTTCGGGTCATGACAGGCCGGCTTCTTGTCATCTATGATGATACCCTGCTTCATTGCGTCTTCAATCTGAACTCCCATTTCATGAAGTTCCTTGAATGTAAACAAGGGGAGAGCGATCATCTTTTGCAGCAGCTTATCGTGAAGATTCCGAACAACCATCCAGATTTGGTCCTTTTCTGAGGGTCGAGTGGTCATCATTGATGCCTTGGCCCTTCACCTAGTTACAAACTCTGAGAAACCCTCCTTCGGCTCCTGACGTATTGCCTTACGATCACGAGTTGTGACCTCTATCTGAGTGTAATAGGATTATTGAGTAATGAAAGATTCGGCCAGTTCCTGTCTAGCTCTATTTCATAGAGTCCTCTAATTTATCATACCAGATGGTAGCTATACCTAACATGGTTCAGCCAAAGAGAGACAATTTCTGAAGTCTGGTTAAACTCATTGGCCGCAGGATATCAAAAAAAAAAAAAAAGACGTAGATGTACCATTAGGTCCCAAGTGCCATCGAAGCGATCAATATGTGGCATTTTGAACAGCTCCGGCAAAGTAACTGCAGATTCAGTATAGCTATCCTCTATATCTGGAATAGAGTTAATCCCTTGTGCCTTCTTGAATAGTTTTTCTAGCTTGTTAACATTGAGCATGGTTGGGTCATCCTTGAATTCAAAAGGTGCCTCAGTTTGGTAAACTGGAGCTTTAGACGTCTATATTGGAATTGGATTTACTTGGACAGGAAAAACCAAAACACCCTCAGTTTGTGGATCATAAGCTGTAGTAGTATTGGTAGCGACGCCCGGTCATAGTATAGTCGCGTTGGGTATATGCGAAGCAGAAGTCGCAGCTGGCTGTTGTTGTTGTTCTTACAACCTAGTTGTGACGTCGACTTGACGGGCCATGTCGCGTTGGGGTTAGTCGACTAACTGCTATAGACGGATTAGTAATTCCTCCAAATTTGATGATAGATACTGAGCCATTTTAGGAGTAGGTGACTGTGCTTGAGGTGAACTAAGTACAGGTGAGTTGAGGGGTGATTGCTGAAATAGCTAAACTGGTGAACCCCGCCTGACCTTTCTTCGCCTTGCAATTTGTGATAGTGAGGCAAACACTGGCTGTCCCCAAACAAGATCTTTAACCTTATAAAGTTTTCTGTCACGGGTCCAGAGTACTTGGGGGATATCAAAACTTTCTAAAGCTATGGTTTTAGACTACCTAGCAAAAGAAATAAAGAAAAAAAAAAACAATCAGAAATCGAACAGCACCTCAGCCACAATGTTATCAGAACAGATATGATCATAGTTGTAAAACTATACTCCACACTGAATTCTGTCCCCACAAACTGATATCAGCTATATCGCTGATATGAAGCACCCCTGTACAGTTTCACTGTATAGTACATACTAGGTAAGAGAGCCAAAACACCCCTAGGAGGGGTAGGGTTACCCTGTCCTAGTTTTGGCATGATCTAGGGTTACACTACTTCAAGCAAGTAGTTTCACAAAATCCTGCATATGGGTGAGCGTCATGTCCTATGTTGGAACAGTCATTAGAGCTTTACTATATGTACTAGGTCGATTGGTCAAAAGGGTACCTCAACAAGATTACCTAATATACCTCTCATACCTAATACCGAGAAGTGAAAGGAGGATCAAGCGGTACAGCGGTAATCCAAATCCAAGGATTGTGTTTCCAACATGGCAGAGCCCATGACCAGCTAGCTTTTTGGCAAGCTTTTTAGGCAAGCTTCTAGCAAGCTGTCCAGGAATAGCAGATGGAAAACATAGTGACTTAAGAGCACCATGAAAATGCAATGCAAAGAACATATATATGTAGATAAATTTCACATCATGAAGTTCAAGTCAAGTTCTCTAAATCCCCAGCAAAGTCGCTGGAAACTATAGCTGATTTTTTGTGCTCGTCAAAGGGGTTTAGTCTCCTCAGATACGATAGCCCTATAGTTCAGACTCCCGTGGTTCTGAATCTAGTTTCATAAGTACAATGTGAAACAGAAAAAACACAAATGAGAGTTCAAATTCGGCAAATCTTAGAAAATTCATTTATCATCAAAGATACCAAAAATGGACTGCATTGTCAGATTTCAGAGTCACTACCTAAATATTTTTGAAAAATTTAGGAAACTCGTGACTCGTGCCAAAGGCCACTTGTCCGTCATAACCAAAGTGCCTTGGCTCGAGAGCTTAAGTATGAGAGGGAAAGGTCATGAATTGAGCACCCCACTCACCTGATCAAAGAGTGGCCTCTACTAATCATTATGTGATTTTTATGTACATTATATGCTCTTGTTCTGATTATTAATGCTAACTTACTATGTGAGGCACACAAGTATAGACTATGTCACCCATTTCAAAATGCTTTGTTTTTATGTTTGTTTAAAAAGAGGTTTGAATACGCGCTACTTAAAAAAGCAAGCTCGTATGTACATTTATCAAAGTCATCCCAGCTTGAGCGAAATAACCTTCATCCATAAGCATTCAAATAAACACTTAGCCTCATGGTAGTATGCCTGATATGGTAACACCAACACACGTGCAATATGCTAAAGCAAAAATGCTCACATAGCACTCAATCGAGGAAAGCCAAAGAAAATAAAATAATTAGAAAAAAATGCACACTCCTAATATGTAAAGTGACTAATGCAACACATACAAAATGTAACTACTAGGTTCAGCTTATTTATCATGTCATAGTGATCAACTCAAAGCATGCTGTAACGCACGTATTCTAGTTAGTAGGAAATGACAATGATATTAGAATGAAGAACTGAACCCAATGCATGCAAAGATGGATACAAATCGTGGCAATGATATGAAACAAAAACATGATACTACCACAATAAGCATGTAAATAAAAGGGAGAAAGAAATGAGGGTTGGAAGACATACAAATATTATAAGTTAGCCCTCACACATGAGGGTTTGAATGAATGTCCTAATTAAACTAATTATTACAAACCCAATTAAATAAACTAAACTACTTAATTATTACAAGTCTGAATAGAAGTAAAACAACTAATTAATTACAACATACGAATATGAAAGATTTTAATCTAATGTATTTGAACGGGAGGCGAAGAAACGCATGCACATAACCGAGAAAATCCTCCGAAAACCTCTCTCTTTGCGGCCAAAATCTGCTCTATTTGTAGTCATAAAATTATTCTATTTTGGCCTCAGATTCTGCTTTGTTCTACTGCAACAATGCCACTGCCTGTACAAAATACGTGGCCAGCCGGCCTAGAGAAGTTGTCGGCCGTACAGAATGGTAGCCTGCCAGCCACTGTTTCTGAGGAATACCCTGCTGCAATAGAGTTGGAACAGAACAAAAACATAGTGTTTCTAGGAGTTGTTTATCCTCTCTGCCCTTCCCTATCATGAAGATGATCGAGGGGGGAGTAGATTCGATTCTCAAATCATCAATTATCATAAATTTGTTGTGTGATGATCTTAGAAATGATAGGATAATAGCTCAATAAAATAGAACAAAAGACAAACAACACCTCCTCCTTATCATGGAATTACCTCAAGAGAAGGGGTAGACTTGCCTCATGAATCACCGAACATCACTAGAAATAGTATGTGATAGGTTCTATATAATGTCCGACTAAACCTTACCAAATTTTATTATCTTTTTACCTTTTTTACTCCAATTTTGTTATCCTTTTTTACTTTACCTTTGGATTTGTTATCTTTTCTTCCTTTTTTGTCCAAATGTGATGATTATGTCCACTAAGTCCAAAAGCAATAAAGAGTAGCAAGCATGACTTGCCTTGAGAAATGAGCTTTTCAAGCCCTTTTCTACGGGGGAAATTACAAAGGAAGGATCAAACTCATTTACAAGTGATAGTGAATTCAAAGTCAAACCCAAACCCAAAACGAGCGATAATGACTCCAAATCCAAGCTTGATAATAAGCTATAATGAACCTTTCCTTGGAGATTTCCAAGGGTCTAACTAGAAAATTAGTCCCTCAGAAGTAATGCATCGGTGATAAAAGGAAGTGTCAAACAAAAGATCATGCTTAACATAAGAGAGGTGTAATGCCGTGGTAATGAATCTCCGAAGAGATTATACCATTTAACGTGAGGGGTCTCTTTCTTATGCCTTAAGCAACAATTTTTTGTTTGATATAACTCTTGATCAAAGAAACAAAGAAAAGAGGGAGGTTGCAGATTATTAATGAAAAGATTGATGATTAATGGTATGAATATATATATGAAAGCCATAAAGAATGAAAGAAAAGACTATCGACTCAAATGGATTGGAAACTATGGTCTATACATCAAATTCATGAGGACTTACAACAAGAAAACTATAATATTCAAAGTTGTAAGCAAGCCTTAAAACAGTGCTGAAAATCAATTTAAAAAAAGATAAAAGATATGAACAAAAAAAGGAAAAGAACAAGCCTAGTAAGCAAGCCTAAGGAAGGGTGGCTAACCCTTTCACTTTTTACAACTTTAGATCACATTTTTAGGCTTAAAAAGGCTCTGAAATCAGTATGAAAAGGTAAAGAAAAGAGAGAGAAAATATGGTAAAAGAGCTCAAGCTATACCTCTTGAAAGAGAGGAAAAACTCCTTAGTTAATAAACCATAAACTAAGCACTCTCAAGGAGCTAAAGTTAGATTCAAGAACCTTAGAAAAAGCCTTAAGTTTAAGCTTAGAAGTTGTATGTATAGTGTATGTATATTGCAAGAGAGGAGGGTAGTGTATTGGACAAGTTTGTGGCTCTTGGAGAATTTTTCTAATCCCAAACCATGATGGGGGGGACTTGTATTTATAGAAAAACAAATTCTCACGGCGAAAATATCTGTAAAGAGATAGCTGGTGCAAGGCATGCACATGGAGACAGCTGGCTGTTGCAAAATATCTGCTTGCGCTAAACATGGTCAGCCGGCCATGAAGGGGGATGACCGGCCAATCAAAAATGGTCTGCCAGCCACTTGTTAGCCAGCTCTTCTCTGAGTGGTTAGGCTAGAAAAAATATGGTTTTGGCTCAAAGAGGGTGTAAGTTTTAGGTTTTAAAGCTTGAAACTGAAGATATTTGCTGAAGAAATTGAATGATTGCACAGCGTTATATTTCATCGTCGAGTGTTCAGTGTAAGGTGCCCAAGCCTTAAGGGCATCAAAATGGGGTGTCTACACCCATCAGTCTGACTATTGTAGTCTATCTTACCCTTTTCCTAGGGAGAAATATCCTCAAGGTAAAGACAAAATCAACTCACAGTTTAATACTCTGTACAAATTCCCACACATCGCACACGAGCTAAACATAAACCTACACATGTATCTACACCATATAAGGCAAACCACATAAGCATATAGTCACATAGAGCAAATACGCATCACTCTTCTAAGATATCAACATGTCCCAAGGTGCTCAAAGACTTCCAAGTGGAAAAATTACTGATTAGGTGCCTTTTCAAAAGGATTTTGATGAATGCAATAAGTGCAAGTTGTATCCTAGAAGCTTAACCCCATACCCACATAGCCACATAAACACACAAAGCATGCAAAGCACCTAAACACCCCATCCTAGCCTAGTAAACCTATTGTGACCAGCGTCACTTCCCACGAACCCAAGGTATTCAAATTTGGTTAGCTCTGATACCAATTTGTAATGCCTTGGGAAAACACCTTCCAAATCCTATTCCCCTATCTCAATCCGCACAGATACATCTAATAGATAACAAAATAATAATATAATTTCATAACACTTCTTCCCCATTGAACTATTTCCAAAAACTTTTATATAGTCTGCTTACATCCAGAGTTAAAAAGAAACAGTTCCATAGCTATGAAGTTATACCAAAGAGAGAAATCGAAAAAAAAAAGGCAACGCTCTATCAAAAGTGTCCACGATTTAAAAACAAAATCCTTCACATTTACACAAAATAGCCCAAGGCTTCAACATAAAACATCAATCGAGTGAGCATTCATGATTCATCCAAATTGCTCTCCATAGTAAATCATTTAGATGGCTCGTCAACTTCATTTCCTGAAAATGGTTAGTTTTTGGGGTGAGCGAATGCTCAGTAGGAAGTATATTTTACAAATTATATGATTAATTGAAATACACATGATCATGCAATGCAAACATTTGATAAATTTTATTATGTATGCATATGAATACCTTTATGCATGAGTTTGAAATGAGCAAATGTTAAGATTAAATAAGCATTTCTTGATTTTTTAGGGGCAATAAATATGCTATGACATTCCAAGTAAGAGCCATAATTTAAAATACATACATAGATATAGCTTTTGTATACTGAAAATAGTCCCACATTTGTCGGCTCCAAAAATGGCGGGGCGATTCCGCATTTGCCGACTCCAGAAACGGTGAGAACGCGGACACCCAAAACCATTTTCCAAAGGCTGTGTTTTTCCACATTTGCTGACTTTTGAAACGGCAGGAACGTGGACACCCAAATGCCATTTTCCATATTTGCCGACTCTTGAAACGACGAGCTCGTGGATACCCAAAAACATTTTCCCACATGCATCCAGCGATATGCTCAGACAAGGCAATTGGGCAACTTGACTCTCCGCGCGGGTACCAAATACAATACACAACTCAAAACTACCCGACTTACTATCCGGACTCATAGACTATTTACCCTCTTTCAACTTTCCACCGTTCAAATCATCCTTGTATTATAAAAGAAATTTAATAATGCATATGATGCATGAATTTGTAAATTCTCATTTTCCCCTAAAATGATTTCAATGCACAACAATAACTTAGAATCAACAATTTCATGTTTTAAAAATCAATTGAGCAAAACCCCTCTTTATTAAACAAGTTTCAAAACTAGGGTTTGTAGAAAATTAGGGGTCATCTATCTTTCATGAATTAGAGACTAATTTCCATCATGAACAACACTAATCCTCTATAATAAACATACTTCCATCCATAATCATGAATTACTGCCCATATCCTTCCAAATCATTTATTAGCAAACACAATCCGTACATATATACATATATGTATATATACATTTACAAAGATGAATATCTAATGAAATTACCAGATGTGGGTCTCAAATTATATATATAATAAGTTAAGGATACCCCTACCTCAAGAATCGAAGATTAAGATGGAAACCCGCTTGAAATTTCAATGATAATGCGAAATAGTTGGTAGATATCTCGAACTAGACTGGTTCTTCACTTTTCTTGAAGGATCTAGGGTGGATGTAAGGGAAAAATTTGAGAAATCAAGTGTTTGGAGCTCTAGGGTTTTGGGTATGGAGGAGATGGAGAGAAGAGAGGAAGAAAATAATGATTTTGGGCCAAAAACTCACTTAAATTACTTGATATCGAACAAACTGCTTGAGCTGTCAAAGCTTGGCTCGAGCCGTGAAAAGAAGCTCCCAAAATTTCTGAAATTCGTGCAGACTGCTAGAGCGACTAAAAGTTCGCTCGAGTGGAATTGCTTGCAACACGGGTACTCAAATTTCAAATATGGATAACTCCTTCATCCTAACTCTGTTTTAGGTCGTTCTTGTGTCCAAATCGAAGCCTCAAAAACAAGATTTCTGATGGTTCTAGCCTCACATCCAAATTCAAAGTGTGGAAAGAGAATAGGGCTAAAGAGTGAAGAATACTCATGGGACAATTATCCGAATCAATGTTTTTGGTTTAATCTTACTTTACCGTTATGATACCACTTCAATCAATATCCCAAAATGAACCAAAGAGGCTCCAAGTATAATAATAATAGTGTCAAGAGCAATACCACTAGTCCAAGAATGCAAACCTGTAGTAGAACGGTGATCAGTAGGATCAGATATGTTTTTGGGGGGCTTGGGAAAATACATGCAAACTCATATATAATCGACAACGTCCCGTGGTTTCATTGCATACGTTCAAGATTGTTGAAGAACATAACATGACCAAATTAACCAGTCTTTATGTGATTCCTTTATAAGAATAAAATTATCGCAATTAATGACTTGTTTTCTTTTTATAATTGGTTGTTTGGATTAATTTATGCCCACCTCAACTAATCCTAGAACTTTGAAATTTTTGAGGCCAACCCTATGTCTTAGGTTGAGACAACAAAAAATGTACCGATTTATGAATAATATGGTAGAGACTTGACCCATGCGAACTTATGTAAGACCTGATTTTGATTCCATATTAAAATATTTAACTCAAACCTAATTTACAATGAATGGAGAAGTCTCTTAACCATATTAATTAAATTTGGGTGCCTTAAAGAGACGATATGAGATAAATCTAACAATCCAAATGAATATTGGCCTTCCTCGAACTGTTTTATGGCCAACAAATTTACATAACTAGGGCATTTGGTTTTGTCATTGTGTAGTACCACTTCGTGGTGTGAGCTTGAGGATTCAACTTTTATGGAAAGGAATTTGATATTTGTGTGTTTATTTCTTTTCCATTATGGAAGTTGTATGTAGTCATTGGCTTTTTAGGTGTTGTTAAGCGAATGGCCGATTTGATATAAGGGCGCTCGGGTGATAAATGCAAATTTAAATTTTCTTCGCCCAAAGGTCTAGGTGCTAAAACATTAGGTCCATAAAGATAAGCTGTTGTGAAATGACCAAACTAACACTTTCTCTCTTTAAACTCTCATTGAATTTACGCATGTTATCTGTTGAAAATCAAACTCACTTTCTCTATCTATCTCTCGAATAGGTTAACAAATCAAACATCCATTTTTCTCTCTTTTCTCTCTCCTCTCTGTCGTTGTCTACTGCCACTTTCCATTGTCGTTTGCTGCAGCTCTCCGTTGGGTCTTCTCTCTTCTCACTTTGAAGATCTCTAGGTCCATGGAGGTGAGGGACGTTGGTTCCGGATCTGGATCTAGAGCTTGACGAAGCACCACTGCCCAGTACCGATCCAACCGCCTAACATGCCTTTCATCGACTTTATTCTTGGATCTAGGTCGTCGATCTATAATCACCAATCCACCAACAATCTGAATCCTAGCTGACGATCCACTATCATTTCTAGATCCGAGACCACCTGGACCGCCGTTTCCTCATCGTTGCCATCTAGCCACCACTAGCGCCTCTCACCATCGCCATCGTCTCCATCATCGCCTCAAATGTGAGATTGCAGATCTCTCTTATAGAAGTGTTTTTTAAGCATTCTCACCGCTAAAGCATTCATCAATGGTGAAGAACACATTTCAAAACAAAGCTTTGTTGTTCCTTAGAGATAAATCCCTTTTTGTTGTAGCATTTCTAATTTCTTTCCTAATGGTGTGTGCTCTATGATCCTTCATTGACCCTTGCTTTACCTTTCCAAAACACAAACCCCACTACACCGCCTTTGACAGTGGTGCACTGCCGCACATGGTTGCCCCACTAGTTTCCATGGTGCTAATCTAAGCGAAGACCCACTAGAGAGAACATTCTACGACGACCCATCTCTCAGCTACGCATTTGGGTCACCAATGAGAAAGTGGGATAAGAAGAGACGAGAGTGGCTGAAATGCCACCTATCCTTCGTTTAAGAACAAGGTCGATTACTATCAAATACAAGAAAGTAAAATTTGGGAGACGTGTTTGATGAATAGTGTTTGATGGTGTATAGTGTAAAAGTTGTAAGATAATTTGATGCTCAATGGTTTGCTTCATCTCCTCTCTCTCTTTCTCTCTTTCTCTCTTTCTCATTTTCAAAATTTGTGACCTTTTTCTCTTAAAAAAATGAAAATTAGGGTTTCAAACAATTAGGGATTGGTGAAGAAACTCGATGATGATCTTTCTCTCTTTACAACACTTTTATCTCTTTCTGCCCAGATCTATTACTTAGAAGAAAAAAAAATTCAATTTTTTTTTTTGGGTTAGAAAATGCCTTTTGCTTCTTTGATTTTTGGTAGCTTAATTTTGTATATATAATGGATCATCTGTGTGTGTGGATGTGTTCGAGAATGAAAATTTTCAACAGGTCAATTCTTTTTTTTATCTATGTAGATCTCTTGTTGAACATATCTGCTTGGATAAAAATTTGTTATTGTTGAATATATCTGTACAGATCTATTCAAAATTTGAACAGAAAATGGTTTGGTGTATTTCAATAACAAAGATTTTAATAGATGAAAAAAATTAACAAATGGAATTCAGGGGAAAAAATTGAATAGATAATAAAATTTGGACAAATATTTGAACAAATAAGGAGGGTGTAGACGCGCCCGCGTGGGGCCTTCGTGCTACAGTTCGGACTCGATTTTTGTCACGGTTCTTAATCTGAACCAAAGAGTCCAAATCCGGCAAATCGTTTTTGAGAAAAATAGATTTTTAGAAAAGAAGTGCCAAACATGGACTGCTTTGCCAGATACAGAGTCGCCACCAAAATATTTTATTTTGGGAAAATTTAGGAAACCCTGACTCGATGCCAAAGGCCACGTGTTCGTCATCACCAAAGTTGCCTCGGCTCGGAAACTTGGGTACGATTGGGAAAGGTCAGCTATGAGCACCCTCTCTCGCCCGATCTGAAGATCGGCCGCTACTAACCATGATATCCGATTTTGAAAACGTTATGTGTTCTTATTCCGGTTATTAGCCTAGAATTACTATGTTATGCGCACAGTAAACAAGTATAGACCAAATCACCTAAATTGGAACAAAACATTTCATATTTGTTTTGAAAATGGTTTGCTACTCGTGAGTAGGCTAAAATGTAGATTTTGCCACCCTCAAGTGGGTTTCAGGAAAGATGGTTTTGCCACTATTTAGTGGGCTTAAAACTCACAGTTTTGGTGCATTATTCCAATTTAGATAATTCAACCTCCATCCACAAGCACTCAAGCAGTTATATCACATAAGCAGCTAGCCTCATGGTAAGTATGCTGTCATGGCAACATTCACACTCATGCGAGATGCTAAGGCGAAGACACTTACAGTGTACTCCAAGCCAAAACAGAAAGTAGTTAGTAATCAATGCATGATCCAAGTTCATGTTAAGATGGTTAATGCAACACAGGCAAAATGCAGCTAGAATAGGCTCGGCTAATCTAAGATGGCATGTGAAATACGACAACTCGATACACGTATTCAAGTTAGAATGTAATACAAATGCAGTTAGAATGATGCGCCGAGCCCGGTGCATGCAAAACGAATGAATGGATGCAAACATGCTATCATACTGTATGCTAATTGAAACATGCCCTAGACTAATCATCGAAAGCTAGTAAATAAAAGGGAAGAAAGACGTGGGGTTGGAAGACATGCACACACGCACGCACACTTATTACAATTGCCCCCGCTCAGAGGGTCCGAATAAATATTACAGTCCGAATAAAGAACTAAATTAATTATTACAGAATTTCTAATTAATTAACAAATTAAATGCAGAAAGAAGGTGGCCACAGCCCCGCCTCGAGATGTGTGAATGATGCATGCCAGACTTGTCTCGCCCGAAAACTCGCTGCCATAGCACTGTTGCCTCTGTTTACACTGCCTCACCCCTCTGAAATTAATGAAAGTCTCCAGAACTGCTTTGAACTTCATTTTGAGTGCAGTGGAGTGCCACCGGCCAGAGAAAAAGGCCACCAGCCATGGAAACGAGGTTATCAGCTAAAAAAATTGTGCTCTCGGCCAAACACTCTTTGCCGGTCGGCACTCAACACTGCCGGCCGGCCAAATATTCCTACTGAAACCTGTAGTTGACAGCAGCCGAGGGCAAGCAGTGTATGGCATGGAATTTTCAAGCAAATGTATGCATGGACACACTCCCTATCATGCAATGAACTCTAGGGAGCATGGCCCTCGACCCTCGGGCCATCAATTGTGCATTTCGATGCATGATGGCCTAATAGGCCAAGTTTGCAACTTGATGTAAATGCATGTAACAAACAAATGAGTGCCAATACCCTATCATATTGAGATCGAAGACATCGGCGACCGAGGATTGAGACGTGTTACGTCACCTTGAGTACGAACACTCCTCAATCTTCGTGCTTGGTTTGACACCCCAAACCAAGCAATGTAATGCATACATACAAACATGTCTCAAGTGTACAAAAGACTTAGTTACAAAACATGCCAAATGCAATGTAAGCTACTATGCAAGTGTGCAATGTGCCAAACATGCAATGCTACAATACAACCTAGTTAGGCAACTAGGCAAAGTGATAAACATGCAACAATGCATTGGCTACAAGGATGCAACAAACATACAACGTAATGAGAGTACTACGAGATACAAATGCACGGGCTTACACTAGGATGGAGGAACCTCAGCCACCTCCCCAAAACAGTAGCCTAATTGCACTAAAATGATGATGCCAATCATGCAAAATAAGGATGCAAACTAATGATCCTAAGACTAAGGCATGAAAGGTAGCTTTCAAGGGCACTCACAAGATGGCAAACATGGATGCTAGGCTAACATATTAAGCTCTGAAAATGCATAGAGGAAGATGCCAAATCAACCATGTCATGCAAGCAAGGCATGCAAGAATGATCCAAACTTGAAGCCAACCAAGAGGGGTCAAACCATGGCCATCTTAATCAAACCCCAATGGACCAAAATGACCTAAAATAGTCCTAGAGGACTCCAAAATAGGGCTAGAACATGCGTGGGATATGGCCAAAAACATGCTACGAAATGGGCATCAAAACAAGGCATTCAAGGTCACCAAAAGGGCATTACTCTATACCTCCCCCCACCAAACATGGCATGGACTTTCCAACCAAAAACAGAGTTTTAATGCATCAAAATACACCCTAAAACCTACATGAATGGCAGCCCAAGGACTCAAACACAATGGCATGCACAAGGACTCAAACATGGAGCGTAAGACCACATCTCTTCAAGGCGTTGAAAGGATAAAAAATGCAAGCATGTAAGCACAAAACATGGTCTGAAATGTCATAATAAGTGAGTTCAAATCACTGAAATAGCCAAGGTAATGCATGCCATTGACTCACACACCCGATGCCAACATGCTAGAATGCAAAGAGACTGTACAAAGCATGAAAGGCATGACCAAACCAACACCCAACAGACCTCAAGCATGGTAAAATAGGACCAAAAACTTCACAAAGCTAGGCAAAAAAATGCAAGCATGATGGTCTAATGGCAAGATGCATTTCTAGGAAAAATGGGGGAATACAAAGCAAGTGTATTATGCATGCAAAGGGTCAACAAACCAACATGGGACAGAGGTGTAATATGACCAGAAAACACCCGAAAACCTCTGAAATGGAGCCAAAGACTGCTAGGCATGCATGCTACCTTTATAAGCCTTAAACACAAGCAAAAGAGACACAAGGGGAGAGGTGTGTCCCTCCCCTATGCAAGACCTCAAAACCTTTTTTTCACCACTAAAAATCCACTGGATTTCAGTGGTGAGAAGGTCAACATACAATAATAACCAAAGCTTAGCAAAGAGGGCACCAAAAGGGCCAAACAAGGCCTTAGAGGGGGAGATCGACCCCCAACACCAAAACAACCTTAATGAAGTATCTTAAGCATGCAAATATAAGACTTTTTTCCGTTATACACAAAGTCTAAAACGGTAAGCAAGATAGGTTAAAGACTAGTGCAAGATTGGGGAATATAAAGTAAAAGTGTTACCCTTGGAGAATCCTTGAAGAACAGCGAATGCAGCCCTCTTCTTCTGATCGAAACCAGTCCAAAACCTCAAGAACAAACCCTCAATGTCTCCCAAAGTCGAAGTATGGTGTAATAGTGTGTGTTTTAGTGCAAAACTATGAACTAAACACACTTTTAGGCTATAAAACACACACAAAATGATGAGAGAGAGAGAGAGATATATAGAGAGAGAATGATATATCAGATATATGTATGTATTAGGTCTGGATTTTCTGAACCAAAATAAAGGAGAGAGGAGGGGCTCTTATATAGACCAAGGGAAAGGCTAAGCTTCCAAGAGAAGCTATCCTAAAGGGTCAAGGCTTCTAAGGGAAGCTAAGTAAAGGGTGCAAGGCTTCCTTAGGAAGCTGGGATAGCTGTCCAAGCTTCTTGAGGAAGCTAAGACAAAGGTCCAAGCTTCCTCAAGAAGCTAGACCAAAAAGGTGCAAAAGGGGCAAAATAGCCACACTCGTGCATGGACGGCCAGGTTTGTGCACTCCAGCTGGCACAGCTGGCATGTGTTGTTCCTGAAAAAGGGAAAAAAGTGATACCGGCCAGAAAATGAGGCCACCGGCCAAATAAAGTGTCAGTCAACAACTCCAAGTGCCGACCGGCCAATAGTATATTTCACCAATGGCCGGTAGCCTCAAAACATGGCCGGTGGCCTCAAGCCATAGCCGGTGGGTTCAAAGGGGTAGCTAACAAGCTACTTTCTACCCTCAGAAACAAAAACACAAGTGTTTGGTGCAAAACCAAATACAGAACAGTCGAGTTGAGAGATCCTGAAGCAAGGCGCGTAGCCGAGACCTCCGGGAACTCAAAACGAAACACGAACATGGATGATCACCGAGTGTTCAAACGGTGACGTCCAAGTCTTGAGGACGGTTAAAAATGGGGTGTCTACAGTTGTCCCTCTTTGACCGAACTCGAAAGTCATAACAATGATGGTAGTGAGTGTCAAAGTCCAGAGACGACCCATTTTTGACCAGGTCGAAGACTTAGACAAACATACAAGCTACAGATAAGATATGCGCCCGAAGGCGGGGGGCAAATGCAACTGACAATGCAAGAAGCCGAACGTAACTTATGATCAAGTAAAGAAAACTGTAACGAAGCATAACATGCAACAGTTTTAAGCAATCAACACTAATCCAACTACGTTACAACGCAGAAAGGATGTAAGAGAATCATGTAATTCTTGCTACGTTTCACGCAGAGAATACAATACTGGTGCGGTTCGTCTGGTTGCACCAGCTTCAAATGAACCATACATACAATATCGTGCCTGAAAGAGAAAGAGAACTTAACAGGTACAATATTGTTAGCAGCATGCAATCAATGCAATTGAAAGTGCGTGACAACACAAGTCGAGTAGGACGCATAACAATGCAATTTGGGGCAAGCATAACAATGCTACGAAGGCACAAACACATGTAAGTAAAGAACACGTGACAATGTGTACAATGTGTGTGATGGGGAACTTGAACACATGTGAGTAAAGCAATACGTGACAATGCATGCAATGTGTATAGAAAGAAACTTGAACACATGTAAGTAAAGCATAACGCGACAACGCATGCAATGTGTATAGAAACTTGAAATATGGTAAAGATAAGTTATTTGTGATGTTGAAAATGCAAAACACTGCAACACAGCATAATTGAAGCGATTTGTGGAGTTCACAAGATACAAAAAGGATACGGGAAGAGGTGTTCTTCATACGTACAGAGCTTTGCTCAGAAAAGCCACGGCCTGAGGTCAACTCGAAGGCCTACTAACGTTCCGAAAGTACGCTTTTCCGTACTGTCTTGGGTAATGAAGGTGCCAAACTACGTAATTGACCCGAACAAGGGCGTAGGATGTGCATTGATCGCAAGGGGAGGTTACTGGTATCAATTCCGATACTTTGCTGCCCTGCTTTTCTTTTGCTTTACTTTCCTTTTTACTAGTAGTTTAAGCACATTGCACTGCCTCAGGCAGGTTTTACTTTTTCAAAAGTGTGTATTTTCGCAAAACACATGAGGGAAATGAAACAGCTATTTTGAAAAAAAGGAGTTACATTTGTGCTTTTTATGCATCGCATCGCATAGTATCACATAACAATGTGAACGAAATTGAACTTGGTTTGAAAATTAAGCACTTACATCGTAATAATCAGGTAGTGAACCGACTTATAACTCGATAAGCAAAACAAAGAAACTCGATAAGTTAACCCAGCGTGAGTACAACTTGGTAAGCAAAACGAAGACTTAAAGAGAGTGAAATACAACTCGATAAGCAAATGGGCGTGACTCCGCAAAAATCATCACCGGAGGGCATTGGAAATGGTGGCATTCCCCAAATTCTCAACATGTTCAACATGTAAACAGCTCAGGGAGCAAGAAGGAATACCACCGGCCACAGGGGAAAGCCATCGACCTCAAGTAATGGCCATCGGCCAGCATATTTGATCAATCGGCCAAAAGTTGTGGTCGGTCGGCACTATACTTGGCCGGCCGGCCATAAATGGCAGAGATCAGCAGAATGCTGACATCTGTCCTCCACTCAACCTTATCCCCTACAAAAGGCTTAAGCTTCGTAGTTTTTCTTAATTCCATACTAATTTGCTCCAAATGGAAGAGTTTCTTGCCCAAAATCTCACAACTTGGATTGCCAACTTGCACGTCTCGGAAAAGCTGAACTTCCGGGGTTTTGGTATGAATGCACTATTCACGCTGAGTCGCACTCTGCTACACTTTCCGTTTCTCCATGCCGCGGCAAGGTTTTGGAATCCGGTAACACATGTCTTTAGCTTTGGTGGGCAAGAGGTGTGTCCTACCTTCGAAGACTTCCAAGCTTTGATGGAATCTGAGCGTGATGAGGAAATCTTGCCTCAGCTTCGCTTTAGCCACGCCCATGCCTTAGGACGAATGTGTGGACTTATTATGCACGACGCTCGATCTTTGATTTGTGACGGAATGTTGGATGTTCCGAGTTTGATTTGTCGGTTTTTTGATGCCGGCAACCGCAGTGACCGTCATTGGTAAGGCTTTCGGCGACATGCCCTCTGTTTGTGCATGTTATCTCATTTCTTGTTTGTCTCGGGCTCCGGAGGGTCTAGCATCCGGTTGATTGAAGTTGTCCAAGGCTTGAAGGAGGGCAAGGGCTGCATTGCCATGACTCTGGCTGAGACATTGATGGACTTAGATGCCTTCTATCGCTGAGAGACGACCAGATTTGCGGGGAGTCCACTACTACTACAAGTAATGTTTCTCACCCGATCTCACATATGTATTGCTCACACCACTCGACCCTCAAGCTCAATTTTTCTCACAAAACCCTTTTCTTACTTTTCTCACATCGTACATCTCTCTATTCTTTATTCCCTCATTTTTCATCCCTTCCCAGGTGTGGTTGATAGATAAGTTGCAGGTTGTGGACTCTTGCCCGGTCTACTCAGCTCACGGCTACTTCTTTCGACGTCATCTGGTTGATGCCCTTGATGAAGGCTGGTGGTTTGACTGGATGTGCAGTTTGTCTGCAGATTGCATTGCTTGGCGGTGCCCTTGGCTTAACCTACCGGCGATGGGCTACAGCATGTCCCGGCAGACTGGGATTTAGTTGATTGGCTTAACCCACTGTGTGTTCTACTTCCCGTTCCGGTTCCAGCGTCAGTTTGGCCACGATCACAATTGCCCACCATAAGGGATAGAGTATCCTGCTGCGTTCCCGGTTCGATGTGCCCAGCTTGCTCGGCATGTTACAGCATGGGGGGCTAGGGAACTCCTGGCCCCCGCTCCTACTTTTAGTTGCACTTTGTCTGATGAGTGCATAGATTGGCTTAATGAAGAGGCACAGATTGGGCCCAGCTTGGCATCAGAGGCTTCGACCAGCTCTGGAAGGGGGCATATGAGCACCTGACTTGTCTATACCCCGGATTTATTGCTTTATCAGAACTTTTCAAGTTTTCTTCATGAATGTAATAAAAAGAAATTTTAATTTGTATGCGAGAGCGGGAGAACTTTGTATTGAAATCAATGAAATTGAAGGTTATGGGTACTGAAAATTTTCCGCTTTGGTCCAGAAATGGTCTAAATTGTAAAACGATTAATTTGAACACAGTCAACTTTTATTAAAACTTTTCAAAAACCATTTTCGATATGGATCAGAATTGGACACGCCTAAAATCTGTCACTGAGATGCACAACCCCGGATCCCTGCAACTGGAAAGTTGCCCCTAGTTTGAATAGTACTGCAGTACTTCATGGCAACAGAAAGTTGCCCCTAGTCTGAAAAGCACTGCACCGGAGGTCATAACTGAACTCTTGAATGCTGAATAGACAAAGATGACCGAGATGATCAAATGGACAAAGTTGATCGGGGAAAAGTTTATGGCTGAACTTCAGGATGAAGTTGCCTACGTATCCCAAAGATGGGAATCATGCCTTACGTAGTTTAGACTCGGGTTCACTCGAGTATTTTCACTCTCCTTTTACGCTCTAACTTTTGCCAAGGCCGCCCTTTGCGGGTTTTCAACCTTGCGAGCTCAGTTTTTATATTTTCCAATTTTTCAATGCTCTAACTTTTGCCTAGGTCACCCTTTCGGGTTTTCGGCCCAGCGAGCCTCTTAGGGGTAATATTTCTTCAACTTGTCCATGTTGATCGGTTGGGAGAACTCTAGGCCATCTAAATCCATCAGAACCACAGCTCCACCTGACCAGATAGACTTGATGATGTAGGGACCAGTCCAATTGGCTCTGATCTTGCCTCTAGGGTCGTGAATGGGAGCTCGGTTGTCCTTGAGCACTAAATCTCCTTTTAGATTCCTGGACTTAACTTTCTTGTTAAAAGCCCTGGCGATCCTGCGCTGATAACCTTGAACATGGTACAGTGCTTTCAGTCTGCGCTCGTCAAAGAGCATGAGTTCTTCAAATCTGCTCTGTTGCCAATCTGCTTCGGCTACCTGACACTCGGCCAGTACTCTTAAAAACGGAACCTCAATTTCAATAGGTAGAACGGCCTCCATCCCATAAACTAATGAGTACAGGGTCGCCCCCGTAGAAGTTCTAATT
Organism: Camellia sinensis; assembly: GCF_004153795.1. Lineage (NCBI taxonomy): Eukaryota > Viridiplantae > Streptophyta > Magnoliopsida > Ericales > Theaceae > Camellia > Camellia sinensis. Next base: position 799,496 of record NW_021025892.1, read on the forward strand.
GAAGTCCAGTACCCCCACAGAGCAAACGGCAGCTTGTCCGGCTAATCCCGGTAGGTTTCCACCATCTTTTGCAATATGTGTTTGATATTCTTGTTGGCAGCCTCGATTGCTCCATTGGTTTGCGGCTGATATGTAGACGACTTATGAAAAGCCACGTTGTATTTTCCCAACAAGTCAATCACTTCCTTTTTGAAGTGGGAACCATTATCTGAAATGATCTCGTTCGGGACCCCGGAGCGACAGATGATGTTGTTCTTGATGAACTTTGCAACGTGCGACGCCTTTAACATTGCATAAGATTGCGCTTCGACCCACTTCGTGAAATAATCTATCGCGACTAGGATGAACTCATGCCCATTCGATTCTTTTGGAGTAACAGCCCCGATCACGTCAATTCCCCAAACTGAAAATGGCCATGGCGAAGTCATGTTGTATAGCTTCGACGGCGGAATATTCAAGCGGTTTGCGTGGATCTGACACTGGTGGCATCGCCGAACAAAGCTGATACAATCCTCCTCCATGGTGGACCAGTAGTAACCTTGCCTGAGGATCTTCTGCGGTAGCATTACCCCGTTTATATGTGCTCCACATTCTCCTCCATGGATGGCCTCCATTAGGCGCTTCGATTCTTCAGCTTCTACACATAGTTTATTCATTCCTAGATGACCTCTCTTATACAACTTACCCTCGCAGATGATGAATTGAACGGCCATTCTTCTGATTGCCCTTTTATCCTTGGCATTTACCCCTGGCGGATATGCTTCCTTCTCCAAGAAATTCCAAATGTCGTAATACCAGGGGTTCTCGTCCTGGACCTCATCTATGGTAGCAATTGATTCTTATGCCGGCGCAAACTTTTGATCAATGATGATCGGACGCATCCGGACTCCGAACGGGATGTCTATCATGGAAGATAGAGTTGCTAATGAGTCTGCGAACCTGTTGTTCTCTCTTAATAGATGAGCGAAGTTTAGCTTCTCAAACCGAGGAATCAACAAGTCCAAGGTCTAGTGGTACATTATCATCTTTTCTTCTTTGACTTTCCAATCTCCTTTTGCTTGAGATACAACGAGGTTCGAGTCCCCGATGACGTCCAACTGTTTTGCCCCTAGTTCCAGGGCTGCTTCTAAACCAGCAATGCACGCCTCATATTCTGCTTCGTTGTTTGAGACTTTGAATCGGAGTTTGAAGGCTAAAGGGATACAGGAATTGTCGGGTGCTATTAGCAACACCCCTATTCCATACCCGTACTGGTTTGACGCTCCGTCAAAATACATTGTCCAAGTTTCATCTTCGATATGTAAAATGATCTCATTTGGGAATAAGTACTTAACTGCTTCACCTCCTTCCACTGGATGATCGGCTAAGAATTCTGCCACTGCTCTTCCCTTGACTGACTTGCGCGTTACATACTTCAGATCGAATTCGGAAAGCAACAGTAACCAACGAGCTAGCCTACCCGTAAGTGCTGGTTTCTCAAAAAGATACTTGATGGGATCCAGTCGTGAAACCAACATTACGGAGTGAGCTAACAAGTAGTGCCGCCAGCTTCCTGGTAGCCCATACCAAGGCTAAAGCAAGCCTTTTCCAACGGTGTGTAACGGGTCTCATACTCTAGCATCTTCTTGCTGAGGTAATAGATGGCTCTCTCTACCTTGTCTTCTGATTCTTGCGCGAGCATGCAGCCCATTGTAGTCTCAGTCACTGAAAGGTACAATTATCAACGGTCTCCCCGGCTCTGGTGGTGACAACACGGGTGGGTTCTGTAAGTATTCTTTGATCTGTTCAAAAGCAGCTTGGCATCGGCTGTCCCACTGGAACTTCGCTTCCTTCTTCAGGAGACCAAAAAGTGGTTCACAAGTCAAGGTTAATTTTGAGATAAACCGTCTTATGAATTGCACTTTACCCAGAAAGCCTCGCACCTCCTTTTCAGTCCTTGGTGGTGGCATTTCTAAGATGGCCTTGATTTTAGAAGGGTCAACTTCAATGCCTCTTTGCGTAATCAGGAACCCCAGTATTTTTCCCGCTGTAACACCAAACGTACACTTCTGAGGATTCAGCCGTAACCGAAATTCTTTGATCCTTTGAAAGAACTTTTGCAAGGCAGTGTAGTGGCCCTCTCTTTCTTTGGACTTGACAATCATGTCGTCTACGTACACCTCAACCTCTTTGTGGATCATGTCATGCAATATTGTGGTCACGGCCCGTTGATATGTAGCTCCAGCATTCTTCAATCCAAATGGCATTACTCTGTAGCAGTATGTCCCCCACGGGGTGGTGAATGCAGTCTTTTCCCGGTCTTCAAGTGCTATCACTATCTGATTATAGCCTGAGAAGCCATCTATAAGTGAGAGCAAAGCATGCCCCGCTGTGAAATCCACTAACTCATCAATATGCGGCCAGGGAAAGTCGTCCTTCGGACTAGCTCTGTTCAAGTCCCTGAAATCCACACATACCCTAATCCTGCCATCCTTCTTCGGCACCGGAACAATGTTGGCCAACCAAGTCAGGTATTCGGATACCAGCAAGAACCCTGCGTCGATTTGCTTGGTGACCTCTTCCTTAATCTTGATGGCCCAGTCAGGGCGAATTCTCCTGAGTTTTTGCTTGATTGGTCGGGCCTCGGGGTCAAGAGGGATCCGGTGCTGTACAATCTCAGGATCGATTCTAGGCATGCCTTCGTAGGACCACGTGAAAACATCTTTGAAATCTTTCAGTAAAGCGACTAAGTGCTCGCGTTCCTCTGAAGACAACGTGGACCCGACCTGGACTAGCCGTGAGTCCTTCTCAGTACCAATATTCAAAGTAGTGATTTCATCCATTAAAGGCTTAACAAATCTTCCCTGCTCTTGATCAATTAATCGTTGCAAAATCGGAGGAATCTCTTCCCCGTCGTTTTTGTCAAAATTTTGAAAGTCCTGATTCAAGCAATAAACCAGAGGCACAAAAAAGTACTCAGAAACCACATCCACATCATTCTCATTAAGTGCTTTCGAACCGTCCAATTCTTCTGTTACAACAGACTCAAAAGAGAAAGAAAAAGACGACCTGAACAGGACTGTGGCATCCGGGTTATCACCCTCAGGAATACCGGACTCAAACTCAGTTGAGTTGGAACCTGATTCCGACTCACAAGACTCGGAGGAATCAGATTCCGGCTCATTACCTGACCCGGCGCTACTTGACAAAAATCCCTCTTCATACTGCCAAATGAGAGAGGGTGCGATAGATGCATCCAAAATAGTTACTGGTAGGGCCGCAGCCGTTCCATTCCCGATCATGCATACCGAGAAGTTATCCCCCAAGCACTTCCGTTCGATCGGAGGATCTGAAAGTAGACATGCCAGTGCTACCCCCATTTCAATTTCAGCGTCCTCAGACTGCACTTTCTTACTCTGCTCAGCCTCAGCCAGTGGGTCCGTCCGCTCTTCAGCAACGTCATCCCCGGATAACTGTAGATCAAAGAAGATCTTAAACCCCGGCATGCGCTTCCTCTCCGCGTTCAGCCACGGCTTTGGGAAGCCACAAAACGGAAAGTCCTCTCCCTCCCGAACAAAGCGTCCGTTTAAGGTACCCTGAATGGGCCGGTGCATTAAGTCAAAAGGCTTCCCTGCCTTCTTCGCTCTGGCTCTCCCAGCCATCTCCTTACCCTTCCTTATCCAATCCTCTTTGGTGGGCAGATAACCCAAACCGAAGGTATGTGGGTTGTATGGCACCTTGGCCAATGCTGCGACGCCCTTCCGGCTGCTCTTTCCCAATCCCATCCCGGGGATGTGTTGAAGCTTGTTCATGAGGCATATTGATTGAGCACTGACATACACCCCCTCATTAACAGCCAAAATGTCCTGCACGACCCGGGCCTTAGCCAGAGTAAAACTGGATAAGAACACATCCTCTATATCGTGCTCAATTTCTAAGACTGGTGTAGACACCTCCGACGGTGGATGGATCGATGAATTCCCAAAACAATGGCTACTCCCTTTCCATGGGGGTACTTCACCATTTGATGCAAGGTAGAAGAAACTGCCTTCACTTGATACAGCCACGGCTGCCCCAAGAGTACATTGAAAGTGGCAGGAACCTCTAGGACGTGAAAGTCGATTTCATGCTGCCCCGGCCCAACCTTGGTCTAAATTTTCGCTATTCCCATGACTTCTCTGCTCGTATTGTCATATGCCGGAATCATCTGGGCTATTGGCACAAAGTCCGCGGTCTTCAAACCGATTGCATAGGCAGTCCTTGCTGGACACACATTAATGGCGGACCCTGTGTCGACAAGCACCACGGGTATCCACTTGTTCCTGCACTCCACGGAGATGTAGAGTGGCTTGTTATGGTTCGCACCTTCAGGTGGCAGTTCTTTGTCAGAAAAGGTCAACGTCGAGGTAGCTCCTCCCGGAAAAACCAAGCCTAGCAGCTGTTCGGGCGTGGTGTCTATAGAGAGCTTGGCCTTGTCCATGGCCGATAAGATAGCTTGTCGATGCACTCGCGATGCCATAAGCAGTCCCCAGATGGAGATGTCTGCTTGTATCTTTTTCAACTGTCTCAAGACGGCCTCATCTTCAAGTTACTTTTCTTTCTGCTTCTCCGCTTCCCTATCCTTCCCAGATGCCTCTGGCTGGTCTAGGTGCGGGGGCTTGAAATACCGCCCATTTCTCGTCATATGATCGACCTCACCGATATACAAGGTATCATCTGGTTGGTTACTTCCCCAATCCTTGTCCGTGTGGGCAAGACATAGGTCATCGTCTTCCCACCACATCCCATCGGCAGCTGACAGACACCTGTCCGGCTCTGGTATGACCATTCTCGTACTCACAGTACGCTCTATCCATATGCTCGCAACATTCTCTGTCTCTATGCACACAGTAGTTTCAGTCCCCACGTGGGCCTTAGCTTTCCTGATTCTCTCAAAATCCTCAAACCTTTCATGTTCCAACTGTGTCAGTACAGCTAGTTGTTCATCAATTCTTGTATTCAAAATGCTCCAATCCTGAGCGAATTCTTGACACCGGCGCTCTTCGGCGATTCATTTTGACTTCCGGCCCTTCCGGCCACAACTGATATTCTCGCCCCTGCCGGGCCCTGTTTTGGTTGGAATTCTTCCACAACATCTGGTTGATCATCCAGCCACCCGGTAGCCTCTGCCGATTCCTTATAATCAAACTAGTTGACTGTCGGGTCCCCCGGATCTTGGTCATTGAAAAACTGGAGGTTGGCAAAGTCCTCTCCCACAGACGCCAAATCATCTGCCCCTTGCTCAAATCTATCCCCCTGGATCACACACAGCTCTGTTCTCTTTGGTACTTCTACACTTGGCCTAGCCCGGCCTCCTGACAGAATGTAATCACTCTGATTATAGGCTTCCTCAGCAAGACTCCCAGAGTATTCAAACCTTGACTCAACAATCCCATCCTCCTCTGTAATCTCCCCTGCTCTGTCTTTGATAGTCACCACCATTGGTTCGGGTTGGGTTCTGGAGATGTCCAACATGCACAAGTCAGTGCAGTCGGGAAGGAACACCTCCGGCTTAGGTAGGTGGGAAGGAGTGATGTAAATGCTAGGATCGTAAGACACGAACCCAGTCTAGATGAAGTTGATACGTTTGGGGGGTGGAGCTTGGTTGTGTGGAGGGAGAGGGTTGGTTGTGACATTGGGTTTTTCTGGAGGCAGGATAACCCCGTTATCGATGAGATCTTGAATCTCATGACGTAATCGGTAGCATTGGTCGGTGTCATGACTGTGCTGTTGATGAAATGCGCAATATTTGGCTAGGTTGTGGGTAGGGAGAAGTTTTTCCGGTAATGGTCGTGGCTCTAGGGGTTTCAGGTGCCCCTTTCTGATTAAAACCCCTAAAGCCTTGGACAAGGACATGTATAGTGGAGCGAAGGCTCTTTGGCTTTTGGGTTGGTATTTGGCTGTTTGTGCATTGCTTCCGGACGCGCTGGAGAATGGCGTAGCTGCCACGGTCCTTGGAGGGGGAGGGGGAATGGTGGTGACCATACTCACTTCTGAGGTTCTTGCAGTTGTAACACCACTCGGGCCAGCATTGTTGTTGCGATTGAAAGTTCTTCTGGGTTGCTCCCGGTCATTATCAATTAAGCCCTGCTTCAAGGCATCTTCAATTTGTACTCCCATCTCATGGAGATCTGAAAAGGTAGGGAAGGGGAGCGCGATCATCTTCTGCATCAACTTAGGCTGGAGATTGCGCACAATCATCCTAATCTGATCTTTGTCCGTGGGGCTTAGGTTCATCATCGAGGCTTTGGCTCTCCATCTGGCCACAAACTCTGAAAAGCTCTCCTTAGGCTCTTGCCTTGTCGTCTCGAGGTCACGGGTCGTATTCTCGATTTGCGTGTTATATGAGTATTGCGCAATGAAGGCCTCAGCCATCTCATCCCAGTTTCTCTTGACGTTATCTTCTAATTTGGCATACCAGATGGCTGCCACACCCGACAGGATCCGGCCAAACAGAGACAGCTTCTGTAGTCTGGTGAGGCCCATCTGCCTTAAGATATCTGAAAACAACCTCAGGTGCACCATGGGGTCACCGGACCCATCAAATCGGTCAATTTGTGGCATTTTGAACCGATCTGGCAGCGTCACAGCTGCGTCCGTATATCCGTCCTCAATGTTGGGAATGGACTTGACTCCTTGGGATTTCTTAAACATCTTTTCCAGCTTACTCAGCTTCAGTGCTGTGGGGTCCATTTCGAACTCGAAGGGAGAGTCAGGTACATTGTTAGGCATGGGCGCCTTGGATAGTTGCGGTGGAATTGGGGGCGGAGCCGGCCCCATTGGAATGTCTGTATCCTCTTTGACATTTTGAACATTTGGTGTCTCCTCAGGTATCGGAACCCTTGGTGGGGGAGGGGCTTGATGCGAAGCAGATGCCCCGGCTTGCTGCTGTAGCCTTACGATTAACTCTGCTTGTTCAGTCATAACCGTGGCCTGCTGCTTGGCGAACTCCGCCTGTTGGACAGCATCTTGCTGCATAACTTTCATGCTCTCCTGGAGTTGGCGCACCATCTCCCCTAAGCTTGCCACACTACTTTGTTTTGATTGAATTACTGGTATATATTCCCTTTCTGTAGCAAAAATTGAGACCTCAGCTTGATTGTCCATTGGTAGGGTCGACCACTGCTCGGGCGATCTCTGCTCAGACACACTGCGTCTTCTCGGCTTTCGTTTGATAACCGGGGGTAGAGAATAAAACACTGGTTGTCCGTCAACCAGATCCTCAGATCGATGGAGTCGACGACCTCTAGTCCAAAGTGCTCGGGGAATATCTACTGGGTCAGAAGCAATCGTGCTAAACTACCTAGCAAGAAGATAAATAAAGCAATAAGGAAATAAAAAACCAGATAATCGGGCAGCATAACAGCGTAAAATAAATACACACAACACACAGTTGGGTATCACAACACACGGTTGACAAACTGAATACACTGCTCCTCAATACTGATTATTTTCCCCGAATCACTGTTTCCAAAACTAAACCCTGATACCCGCAAATAACTTATTCTTAAACACTGAACTGGCACCCGCAGGCCTGATGCCTAAACTTGCAAACTGACACACGTATTCCTGTAGAGACACACTCCTAAAGCACATAGCAGATAAGTGAGAACCAAAACACCCCTATATTGGGGGTAGGGTTTCCCTGTCGTATTTCGTCAGGAACTAAGGTTTCACTATGCACGTAACGGTTTCAAACAACCTATCGGGTAAGCAACATGTCCTAGTTTGGAATGGTCACTATGGATTCCGAATATGCACTAGGTCGAATGGTCAAAAAAAGGGTGCCCCGGCAAAACCGGGGTTTGTGCTCCCATACTGGCAGAGCCCGTAACCTATCAGCCTTATGGCATGCTTTGACAAAGCAAACCTTCGGCAAACCGTTCAGGAATAGCAGATGGCAAACACGGTGTCCTAGGCGCACCAATGCACATGCAATGCAAAGAAACACATAAGTGTAGTCAAAACAAGATATCATGACTTTGAGTCAAGTTCTCTAAATCCCCAGCAGAGTCGCTAGAAACTGTAGACGCACCTGTGCGGGGCCTTCGTGCTACAGTTCGGACTCGATTTTTGTCACGGTTCTTAATCTGAACCAAAGAGTCCAAATCCGGCAAATCGTTTTGAGAAACAGATTTTTTTGAAAGAAAAA
>NW_021025892.1:854602-871673 GCF_004153795.1 Camellia sinensis
TATATCTCACATTCTCAACAGATATGTATAACAACAATATCCTCAGATAAGCATATAAGCTGTATCCACACTTCACAAAGATCAGCATATGAGCTCTATCTTCACTTCTCTAGACAAGCATATGAGTGGTGCTAATGGAGTCCATCCCCTATCTCCTCCCAAACAAAATCCGGTTTAGAGGTCCATCCCCTATCTTCCCCTAAACCTGGGAGTACATCCCCTATCTCCTCCCAAACAAAATGCACATACAATGTATTAAACACTTGTCATATACAACACACAATCAATACACGTATTTTCTGTATTAATTCAACAGTCAAAATCAATGACCTAACCAATGTGATTAGTTCCAGTTTTCCCTAATCCACATGCAATGTCTACAACAATCACGACTATCCTCTACCGATAGCCCAAAACAGTTATTTCTAAACAGGAAATAAATGTATCAACAAATGTAAATTTAACATTTTCCACGAGTGAGTAATTAAACTAACCAACTACGCCATTAAATCATTTAATTTCCCAACTCCATGAATTAAACTCAATTCCACATTTTTCCCTAAATTAATTATACAAATTAATTTATTTCAACCACTAGGGTTTTTCCCAACATTACCAAACAACCCCCAACATATCAAAATACCAAAACTTAGGACAAAACCTATAATATGGAGTAGGAAATCCCTACCTCGAAGTAAATAACCCGAATGGAGAAGATGGAGATGATAACCCAAAATCCAAAGTGCTCCAAACTGCCGAACTCTCAGACTAAAACGAAGCCCTCGACCCACTCTATCTTTTTAATAAAGAGCTTAGGGTAGAAACACCCTAAAACTGGATGAAACCTAAGAGAGAAGGTGAGTGGAGGGATAGAGAACTTGGAACTAGGGTTTTTGGATCAAAAAGAATATGAAAAAACGTTTTGAAAACCACTGCTGCGTATTTAAACCCGACAAGCTCGCTCGAGCGAAGGATTGGTCGCTCGAGCGACTAGACACAAGAAATACTCGCTCGAGCGAAGAAAGTCCTGCTCGAGCCAAAAACTCGATGCTTCAGGTCTGCAACCCAGAAGCTCGCTCGAGCAACAGAATGCTCGCTCGAGTGAAAAACTAAAAAACATACACCTCGCTCGATCGAGCGAAGGAAATCTCGCTTGAGCGAAGAAACACTGCTCTCAGGTCAACACTAGACGCAATCGCTCGCTCGAGCGAAGAAATCCTGGCTCGAGCCACCAGACACAAAACTCAACTCTAGCTCGAGCGACCAACCCTTGGCTCGAGCGAAGGTCCAAAAATCTGGACAGCAACACTTGGTTTCCAAACCCAACCAACCTGCAACAAACCTGCCCAACACATCCTATAACTCAAAAAAACAAGAATTTAAAGGACGACAACATCAATTTGATAACAACGGAATCTACGGAACATAAGTTCGGATACAACAACCACTAGGAAATGACCGGGGTCGCTATATGCAGTTGTCATTTCTATTTTTATTCAGCTTCTATTTTTATTCAATTTCCATCTCCAATCAATTTCCTTTTTTATTTAATTTCCAAATAGATCGTTAACGTGTAGTGGTTTCTTGAATGAACTTCGATTTTTAATTTTATGCAACTTCCATTTTTATTTTTATTCCACTTCAATTTTGATTCAATTTCCTTTTCTATTAAATTTCTTTTTTTTATTTAATTTCCAAATAGATCGTTAATGTATTGTTATTTCTTGAATGAATTTCCATTTTTAATTTTATGCAACTTCCATTTTTATTTTTATTCTACTTCCATTTTTATTCAATTTCCTTTTCTATTCAATTTCCTTTTTTTATTTAATTTCCAAATAGATCATTAGTGTATTGTGATTTCTTGAATGAACTTCCATTTTTAATTTTATGCAACTTCCATTTTTATTTTTATTCAACTTCCATTTTTATTCAATTTCTTTTTCGATTGAATTTCATTTTTTATTTAATTTCAAATAAATCGTTAAGGTGTAGTGGTTTCTTGAATGACCTTCCATTATTAATTTTATGCAACTTCCATTTTTATTTTTATTCCACTTCCATTTTTATTCAATTTCCTTTTTTATTTAATTTAAGGTATAGCGGTTTCTGGAATGAACTTTCATTTTTAATTTTATGCAACTTTCATTTTTATTTTTATTCAACTTCCATTTTTATTCAATTTCTTTTTCTATTGAATTTCCTTTTTTATTTAACTTCAAATAGATAGTTAAGATGTAGTGGTTTCTAGAATGAACTTCCACTTTTAATTTTATGCTGCTTCCATTTTTGTTTTTATTCCTATCACGACCCCAAACCGCCCCTAGTAGTTTGGTGCCGTGATGACCAGTAATCCGTAATTACCGAAGGCCAACTTTCAAAAAACTTAACACAATCAGATTATAATAATCGGGGCTAACAAATGCGGAAGCAATAATTCAAAACACAAGTGGTCCATAAGAGCTGTGCATAGATTAAATGCAATGTCATTCATCTTTACAATTTGAATACAATAAGCAAAACATGTGTTACATCTTGATCAAAAGGCTTCTCGAGCTGACATATACAAAATACAATAAATACAAGTCAAGAAGCATGATTTTCAAGATTTGCCGACATGCAATGGAAGGCATCGCCGACGTAAATACAAAAACAAAGACGACATAAGCACGAATCCAAAACAAGCTTCCAAAACAATCTAGGCGTCGCCGCCGTCCTGCTCATCACCTACATATATATATATATAGAGGGGTGAGTACAAATACTCAGTGAATGGTACTAATAATAAAGGTTTTCATGAATAAAGCCGGAGTCCTTTCAAAACAACACAAGTCAAAACTTTGTCGAACAGGGGATGAACCGTATTCATCAATCAAATATCATAACATCGGCGAAGCGAGGGATGAACCGTATTCATCGATCAAATATCATAACATCGGCGAAGCAAGGGATGAACCGTATTCATCAATCAAATACCATAACATCGGCGAAGCAAGGGATGAACCGTATTCATCAATCAAATACCATAACATCGGCGAAGCAAGGGATGAACCGTATTCATCAATCAAATACCATAACATCGGCGAAGCAAGGGATGAACCGTATTCATCAATCAAATACCATAACATCGGCGAAGCAAGGGATGAACCGTATTCATCAATCAAATACCATAACATCGGCGAAGCAAGGGATGAACCGTATTCATCAATCAAATACCATAACATCGGCGAAGCAAGGGATGAACCGTATTCATCAATCAAATACCATAACATCGGCGAAGCAAGGGATGAACCGTATTCATCAATCAAATACCATAACATCGGCGAAGCAAGGGATGAACCGTATTCATCAATCAAATACCATAACATCGGCGAAGCAAGGGATGAACCGTATTCATCAATCAAATACCATAACATCGGCGAAGCAAGGGATGAACCGTATTCATCAATCAAATACCATAACATCGGCGAAGCAAGGGATGAACCGTATTCATCAATCAAATACCATAACATCGGCGAAGCAAGGGATGAACCGTATTCATCAATCAAATACCATAACATCGGCGAAGCAAGGGATGAACCGTATTCATCAATCAAATACCATAACATCGGCGAAGCAAGGGATGAACCGTATTCATCAATCAAATACCATAACATCGGCGAAGCAAGGGATGAACCGTATTCATCAATCAAATACCATAACATCGGCGAAGCAAGGGATGAACCGTATTCATCAATCAAATACCATAACATCGGCGAAGCAAGGGATGAACCGTATTCATCAATCAAATACCATAACATCGGCGAAGCAAGGGATGAACCGTATTCATCAATCAAATACCATAACATCGGCGAAGCAAGGGATGAACCGTATTCATCAATCAAATACCATAACATCGGCGAAGCAAGGGATGAACCGTATTCATCAATCAAATACCATAACATCGGCGAAGCAAGGGATGAACCGTATTCATCAATCAAATACCATAACATCGGCGAAGCAAGGGATGAACCGTATTCATCAATCAAATACCATAACATCGGCGAAGCAAGGGATGAACCGTATTCATCAATCAAATATCATAACATCGGCGAAGCAGTTCAAAACATGGACCTGGGTACCCATACAAGAAGGTCATGCAAGAACGAACACAAAAACATGATTTTCGTTCCAAACTTTCGGATCAAAATGAGACTTTCTTCAAGAACACATGAAAAATCATTTTCTCTTTTCAAACCCAACTTCAAAACGGTGCATGGCATGCAAAACAGATTCGATCATGCAATGCAGCTAGATGATCATCAACAACAACCAAAGTAGATCAAGATTCTAACCTCAAAACTCGAATCCAACGGTTCAAACCACGAAGATTAAGCTTGGAAGACTCACTCTCACTCAAGAACTTCTTCTCCTTCTCTCTAGAGCTTCTCTCTCTAAAACAAAGATTTGAGGCCAAAAGTGATTTGTTTTTCTAAGTCTGTCGGCTGTCTTAACAACTAGCCCGGGCACGTGGCGCTACCGGGTTGGCTCAACTCAAAAAGGTGATTGATTGATAAGACAAGTCTCTGACAAAGCGTATGTAGCAAGCTGGGCGAGACACATCGGCAATAAATGACATCGGCTCAAATCAAGGGTCCGGCCACAGGATAACAAGGACATCGGCTAGGGAGGACGACACTTGACTAAGCTGTACCACACCTTGGCCGGGGTGTGCCGCATCTCGGCCTAGGCCATACCTGCCTGCGGACAAGGTTCATTGGTTTAATTTCCAAATTGATCATTAAGGTATAGTGGTTCTTTGAGTGATCATTAAGGTGTAAGGGTTTCTTGAATGAACTTCCATTTTTAGTTTTATGCAAATTCCATTTTTATTTTTATTCCACTTCCATTTTTATTCAATTTCCATTTCTATTCAATTTCCTTTTTTAATTAATTTCCAAATAGATCGCTAAGGTATAGTGGTTTTTTTAATGAACTTCCATGTTTAATTTTATGCAGTTTCCATTTTCATTTTTATTCAACTTCTATTTTTATACAATTTTCATCTCAATTCAATTTCTTTTTTCATATAATTTCCAAACAGATCGTTAAGCTTTAGTGGTTTCATGATTGAACTTCCACTTTTAATTTTATCCAACTTCCATTCGTATTTTTATTCAACTTCCATTTTTATTCAATTTTCTTTTCTGTTCAATTTCATTTTTTATTTAATTTCCAAAAAGATCGTTAAGGTATAGTGGTTTCATGATGAACTTCCATGTTTAATTTTGTACAGTTTGCATTTCTATTTTCATTCAAATTCTATTTTTATTCAATTTCGATCTCCATTTAATTTCGCTTTTTATTTAATTTCCAAATAGATCGTTAAGGTGTAGTGGTTTCTTGAATGAACTTCCATTTTTAATTTTATGCAACTTCGATTTTTATTTTTATTCCACTTCCATTTTTATGCAGTTTCCATTTCCATTTTTATTCAACTTCTATTTTTATTCAATTTTCATATCCATTCAATTTCCTTTTTTAAATAATTTCCAAAATAGATCGTTAAGGTTTAGTACTTTCTTGAATGAACTTCCATTCTTAATTTTATGCAACTTCCATTCGTATTTTTATTCTACTTCCATTTTTAATCAATTTCCTTTACAATTCGATTTCCTTTTTTATTTAATTTCCAAATAGATCGTTAAGGTATAGTGGTTTCTTGATCTAACTTCCTTGTTTAATTTTATGTAATTTCCATTTCTATTTTTATTCAGCTTCTATTTTTATTTCATTTCCGTTTCCATTCAATTTCCTTTTTTATTTAATTTCCAAACAGATCGTTAAGGTGTAATGGTTTCTTGAATGAACTTCCATTCTTAATTTTATGCAACATCCATTTTTATTTTTATTCCACTTCCATTTTTTTTCAATTTCTTTTTTATTTAATTTCCAAATAGATCTCCATGTTTCATTTTATGCGGTTTCCACTTCTATTTTTATTCAACTTCTTTTTTTATTCAATTTCCATCTCCATTCAATCTCTTTTTTTATTTAATTTCGAAATAGATCGTTAAGGTGTAGTGGTTTCTAGAATAAACTTCCATTTCTAATTTTATGCAACTTCCATTTTTATTTTCAATCCACTTCCATTTTTATTCAATTTCCTTTTCTATTCAATTTCCTTTTTTTATTTAATTTCCAAATAGATCGTTAGTGTATTGTGGTTTCTTGAATGAACTTCTATTTTTAATTTTATGCAACTTCCATTTTTATTTTTATTCAACTTCCATTTTTAATCAATTTCTTTTTCGATTGAATTCCCTTTTTTATTTAATTTCAAATAAATCGTTAAGGTGTAGTGGTTTCTTGAATGACCTTCCATTGTTAATTTTATGCAACTTCCATTTTTATTATTATTCCACTTCCATTTTTATTATTATTCCACTTCCACTTCCATTTTTATTATTATTCCACTTCCATTTTATGACACTCACGTCCTAATGCATGGACAAGTGTAATTCACTCCACATAAGCACATAAACACATAAGCACTTACGAATTTCATTTCCGGATAATGATAGTCCCGCACATAAACACATAAGCACTTACGAATTTCATTTCCGGATAATGATAGTCCCAAGGCGTTACTAGAGTTCCGGTTAGAAACAGCATTGATCAAGTGCTTTTCCAACAAGACTCCCAGAAACTCAATGCAACTTCAATTTTTATTTTTATTCCACTTCCATTTTTATTCAATTTCCTTTTTTATTTAATTTCCAAATAGATCGTTAAGGTATAGTGAACTCTTGAATGAACTTCCATGTTTCATTTTATGCAGTTTTCATTTATATTTTTATTCAATTTCTATCTCCAATCAATTTCCTTTTTTATTTAATTTCCAAATAGATCGTTAACGTGTAGTGGTTTCTTGAATGAACTTCCATTTTTAATTTTATGCAACTTCCGTTTTTATTTTTATTCCACTTCCATTTTATTCAATTTCCTTTTTTATTTAATTTTCAAATAGATCGTTAAGGTATAATGGTTTCTTGAATGAACTTCCATGTTTAATTTTATGCAGTTTCCATTTCTATTTTTATTCAGCTTATATTTTTATTCAATTTCCATCTCCAATCAGTTTCCTTTTCTATTTAATTTCCAAATAGATCGTTAACGTGTAGTGGTTTTTTGAATGAACTTCCATTTTTAGTTTTATACAACTTCCATTTTTATTTTTATTCCACTTCTATTTTTATTTAATTTCCTTTTCTATTCAATTTCCTTTTTTTATTTAATTTCCAAATAGATCGTTAGTGTATTGTGGTTTCTTGAATGAACATCCATTTTTAATTTTATGCAACTTCCATTTTTATTTTTATTCATCTTCCATTTTTATTCAATTTCTTTTTCTATTGAATTTCCTTTTTTATTTAATTTCAAATAGATCGTTAAGGTGTAGTGGTTTCTTGAATGAACTTCCATTTTTAATTTTATGGTACGTCCATTTTTGTTTTTATTCCACTTCCATTTTTATTCAATTTCCTTTTTTATTCAATTGCTTTTTTATTTAATTTCCAAATAGATCGTTAAGGTATGGTGGTCTCTTGAATGCACTTCTATGTTTCATTTTATGCAGTTTCCATTTATATTTTTATTCAACTTCTATTTTTATTCAATTTCCATTTCCATTCAATCTCCTTTTGTATTTAATTTCGAAATAGATCGTTGAGGTGTAGTGGTTTCTTCAATGAACTTTCATTTTTAATTTTATGCAACTTCCATTTATATTTTTATTCCACTTCCATTTTTATTCATTTTCCTTTTTTATTTAATTTTCAAATAGATTCTTAAGGTATAGTGGTTTCTTGAATGAACTTCCATGTTTCATTTTCTGCAGTTTCCATTTATATTTTTATTCAGGTTCTATTTTTATTCAATTTCCTTCTCCAATCAGTTTCCTTTTCTATTTAATTTCCAAATAGATCGTTAACGTGTAGTGGTTTCTTGAATGAACTTCGATTTTTAATTTTATGCAACTTCCATTTTTATTTTTATTCCACTTCCATTTTGATTCAATTTCCTTTTCTATTAAATTACTTTTTTTTATTTAATTTCCAAATAGATCGTTAATGTATTGTTGTTTCTTGAATAAACATCCATTTTTAATTTTATGCAACTTCCATTTTTATTTTTATTCCACTTCCATTTTTATGCAATTTCCTTTTCTATTCAATTTCCTTTTTTTATTTAATTTCCAAATAGATCGTTAGTGTATTGTGGTTTCTTGAATGAACTTCCATTTTTAATTTTATGCTACTTCCATTTTTATTTTTATTCAACTTCCATTTTTATTCAATTTCTTTTTCGATTGAATTTCCTCTTTTATTTAATTTCAAATAAATCGTTAAGGTGTAGTGGTTTCTTGAATTACGTTCCATTTTTAATTTTATGCAACTTCTATTTTTATTTTTATTCCACTTCTATTTTTATTCAATTTCGTTTTTTATTTAATTTAAGGTATAGCGGTTTTTCGAATGAACTTTCATTTTTAATTTTATGCAATTTTCATTTTTATTTTTATTCAACTTCCATTTTTATTCAATTACTCTTTCTATTGAATTTCCTTTTTTATTTAATTTCAAATATATCGTTAAGGTGTAGTGGTTTCATGAATGAAATTCCATTTTTAATTTTATGGCAACTCCTTTTTTATTTTTATTCCACTTCCATTATTTATTTTAATTTCCCTTTTTATTTTCAATTTCCTTTTTTATTTAATTTCCGATTAGATCGTTAACGTAGAGTGGTTTCTTAAATGTTTAATTTTATGCAGTTTCCATTTCTATTTTTATTCAACTTCTACTTTTATTCAATTTCCATCTCCAATCAATTTCCTTTTTTATTTAATTTCCAAATAGATGGTTAACGTATAGTGGTTTCTTGAATGAACATCAATTTTTAATTCTATGCAACTTCCATTTTTATTTTTATTCCACTTCTATTTTTATTCTATTTCCTTTTCTATTCAATTTCTTTTTTTTATTTAATTTCCAAATAGGTCGTTAGTGTATTGTGGTTTCTTGAATGAACTTACATTTTTAATTTTATGCAACTTCCATTTTTATTTTTATTCAACTTCCATTTTTATTCAATTTCTTTTTCTATTGAATTTCCTTTTTTATTTAATTTCAAATAGATCGTTAAGGTGTAGTGGTTTCCAGAATGAACTTCCATTTTTAAGTTTCTGCTACTTCCAATTTTGTTTTTATTCCACTTCCATTTTTATTCAATTTCCTTTTGTATTCAATTTCTTTTTTATTTAATTTCCAAATAGATCGTTAAGGTATAGTGGTCTCTTGAATGAACTTCCATGTTTCATTTTAGGCAGTTTCCATTTATATTCTTATTCAACTTCTATTTTTATTCAATTTCCATTTCCATTCAATCTCCTTTTTGATTTAATTTCGAAACAGATCGTTGAGGTGTAGTGGTTTCTTCAATGAACTTCCATTTTTAATTTTATGCAACTTCCATTTTTATTTTTATTCCACTTCCACTTTTATTCAATTTCCTTTTTTATTTAATTTTCAAATCGATCGTTATGGTATAGTGGTTTCTTGAATGAACTTCCTTGTTTAATTATACGCAGTTTCCATTTCTATTTTTATTCAACTTCTATTTTTATTCAATTTCCAGCTCAAATCAATTTCCTTTTTTATTTAATTTCCAAATAGATCGCTAACATGTAGTGCTTTCTTAAATGAACTTCGATTTTTAATTTAATGCAACTTCCATTTTTATTTTTATTCCACTTCCATTTTGATTCACTTTCCTTTTCTATTAAATTTTCATTTTTTATTTAATTTCCAAATAAATCGTTAATGTATTGTTGTTTCTCGAATGAACTTCCATTTTAAATTTTATGCAACTTCCATTTTTATTTTTATTCAACTTCCATTTTTATTCAATTTCTTTTTCTATTTAATTTGAAATAGATCGTTAAGGTGTTGTGGTTTCTTGAATGAACTTCCATTTTTAAATTTATGCAACTTTTATTTTTATTTTTATTCCACTTTCATTTTTATTCAATTTCCTTTTGCATTCAGTTTCCAAATAGATCGTTAAGGTATAGTGGTTTCTTGAATGAACTTCCATGTTTAATTTTATGCAATTTCCACTTCTATTTTTATTCAAGTTCCATTTTTATTCGATTTCCTTTTCTATTCGATTTCCTTTTTTATTTAATTTCAAATAGATCGTTAAGGTGTAGTGGTTTCTTGAATGAAATTCCATTTCTAATTTTATGCAACTTTTATTTTATTTTTATTCCACATCCATTTTTATTCAATTTCCTTTTCTATTCAATTTCCAAATAGATCGTTAACGTATAACGGTTTCTTGAATGAAGTTCCATGTTTCATTTTATGCAGTTTCCATTTCTATTTTTATTCAACTTCTATTTTTGTTCAATTTCTATCTCAAATCAATATCCTTTTTTATTTAATTTCCAAATAGATCGTTAACGTCTAGTGGTTACTTGAATGAACTTCCATTTTTAATTTTATGCAACTTCTATTTTTATTTTATTTAACTTCCATTTTTATTCAATTTCCTTGTCAATTGAATTTCCTTTTTTTATTTAATTTCCAAATAGATCGTTAAGGTATAGTGGTTTCTTGAATGAACTTCCATGTTTAATTTTATGCAACTTCCATTTTTATTTTTATTCCACTTCCATTTTTAATCAATTTCCTTTTCTATTCAATTTCCTTTTTTTGATTAATTTCCAAATGGATCGTTAATGTATTGTGGTTTCTTGAATGGACTTCCATTTTTCATTTTATGCAACTTCAATTTTTATTTTTATTCAACTTCCATTTTTATTCAATTTCTTTTTCTATTGAATTTCCATTTTTATTTAACTTCAAAAAGATCGTTAATGTGTAGTGGTTTTTTTTTTAATGAACTTCCATTTTTAATTTTATGTAACTTCCATTTTTATTTTTAATCCACTTTCATTTTTATTCAATTTCTTTTTCTATTGAATTTCCATTTTTATTTAACTTCAAAAAGATCGTTAATGTGTAGTGGTTTTTTTTTTAATGAACTTCCATTTTTAATTTTATGTAACTTCCATTTTTATTTTTAATCCACTTTCATTTTTATTCAATTTCTTTTTCTATTGAATTTCCTTTTTTATTTAATTTCAAATAGGTCGTTAAGGTGTTGTGGTTTCTTGAATGAACTTTCATTTTTAATTTTATGCAACTTTTGTTTTTATTTTTATTCCACTTTCATTTTTATTCAATTTCCTTTTCCATTCAATTTCCAAATAGATCGTTAAGGTATAGTGGTTTCTGGATTGAACTTCCATTTTTATTTTATTCCACTTCCATTTTTATTCAATTTCCTTTTTTATTCAATTTTTATTTTTATTTAATTTCCAAATAGATCGTTAAGGTATATTGGTATCGTGAATGAACTTCCATGTTTCATTTTATGCAGTTTCCATATCTATTTTTATTCAAGTTCTATTTTTATTCAATTTCCTTTTTTATTTAATTTCCCAATTTTAATTTATGGTACAGTGGTATATTGAATGAACTTCCATTTTTAATTTTATGCTACTTCCATTTTTGTTTTTATTCCACTTCCATTTTTATTCAATTTCCTTTTTTATTCAATTTTTATTTTTATTTAATTTCCAAATAGATCGTTAAGGTATATTGGTATCGTGAATGAACTTCCATGTTTCATTTTATGCAGTTTCCATATCTATTTTTATTCAAGTTCTATTTTTATTCAATTTCCATTTCCGTTCAATCTGCTTTTTTATTTAATTTCGAAATAGATCGTTTGGGTATAGTGGTTTCTTCAATGAACTTCCATTTTTAATTTTATGCAACTTCCATTTTTATTTTTATTCCACTTCCATTTTTATTCAATTTCCTTTTTTATTTAATTTTCAAATAGATCGATAAGATATAGTGGTTTCTTGAATGAACTTCCTTGTTTAATTATACGCAGTTTCCATTTCTATTTTTATTCAACTTCTATTTTTATTCAATTTCCATCTCCAGTCAATTTCCTTTTTTATTTAATTTCCAAGTAGATCTCTAACGTGTAGTGGTTTCATGAATGAACTTCGATTTTCAATTTTATGCAACTTCCATTTTTATTTTTATTCCACTTCCATTTTGATTCACTTTCCTTTTCTATTAAATTTTCATTTTTTATTTAATTTCCAAATAGATCGTTAATGTATTGTTGTTTCTTGAATGAACTTCCATTTTCAATTTTACGCAACTTCCATTTTTATTTTTATTCAGCTTCAATTTTTATTCAATTTCTTTTTCAATTGAATTTCCTTTTTTATTTAATTTGAAATAGATCGTTAAGGTGTAGTGGTTTCTTGAAAGAACTTCCATTTTTAACTTTATGCAACTTTTATTTTTATTTTTTTTCACTTTCATTTTCATTCAATTTCTTTTTCCATTCAGTTTCCAAATAGATCGTTAAGTTATAGTGGCTTCTTGAATGAACTTCCATGTTTAATTCTATGTAGTTTCCATTTCTATTTTTATTCAACTTCCATTTTTATTCAATTTCCTTTTCTATTCGATTTCCTTTTTTATTTAATTTCAAATAGATCGTTAAGGTGTAGTGGTTTCTTGAATGAACTTCCATTTTTAATTTTATGCAACTTTTATTTTTATTTTTATTCCACTTCCATTTTTATTCAATTTCCTTGTCAATTGAATTTCCTTTTTTTATTTAATTTCCAAATGGATCGTTAAGGTATAGTGGTTTCTTGAATGAACTTCCATGTTCAATTTTATGCAACTTCCATTTTTATTTTTATTCCACTTCCATTTTTAATCAATTTCCTTTTCTATTCAATTTCCTTTTTTTGGTTAATTTCGAAATAGATCGTTAATGTATTGTGGTTTCTTGATTGAACTACCATTTTTAATTTTATGCAACTTCAATTTTTATTTTTATTCAACTTCCATTTTTATTCAATTTCTTTTTCTATTGAATTTCCTTTTTTATTTAACTTCGAATAGATCGTTAATGTGTAGTGGTTTTTCTTGAATGAACTTCCATTTTTATTTTTATTCCACTTCCATTTTTATTCAATTTCTTTTTCTATTGAATTTCCTTTTTTTTTTCAATTTCAAATAGATCGTTAAGGTGTAGTGGTTTTTTGAATTAACATTCATTTTTAATTTTTTCAACTTTTGTTTTTATTTTTAATCCACTTTCATTTTTATTCAATTTCCAAATAGATCGTTAAGGTATAGTGGTTTCTTGAATGAACTTCCATTTTTAATTTTAGGCAGTTTCAATTTCTATTTTTATTCAACTTCTATTTTTATTTACTTTCCATCTCCAATCAATTTCCTTTTTTATTTAATTTCCAAATAGATCGTTAACGTGTAGTGGTTTCTTGAATGAACTTCCATTTTTAATTTTATGCAACTTCTACTTTTATTTTTATTCAACATCCATTTTTATTCAATTTCTTTTTCTATTGAATTTCCTTTTTTATTTAATTTCAAATAGATCGTTAAGGTGTAGTGGTTTCCTTAATGAACTTTCATTTTTAATTTTATGCAACTTTTGTTTTTATTTTTTTTCCACTTTCATTTTTATTCAATTTCCTTTTCCATTCAATTTCCAAATAGATCGTTAAGGTATAGTGGTTTTTTGAATGAACTTCCATGTTTAATTTTATGCAGTTTCAATTTCTATTTTTATTCAACTTCTATTTTTATTTAATTTCCATCTCCAATCAATTTCCTTTTTTTTTTAATTTCCAAATAGATCGTTAACGTGCAGTGGTTTCTTCAACGAACTTCCATTTTTAATTTTATGCAACTTCCATTTTTATTTTTATTCCACTTCCGTTTTTATTCAATTTCCTTTTCTATTCAATTTGCTTTTTTATTTAATTTTCAAATAGATCGCTAATGTATAGCGGTTTCTTGAATGAACTTCTATTTTTAATTTTATGCAACTTCCATTTTTATTTTTTTTCAGCTTCCATTTTTATTCAATTTCTTTTTCTATTGAATTTCCTTTTTTATTTAATTCCAAATAGATCGTTAACGTATAGTGGTTTCTTGAAAAAACATTCATTTTTAATTTTATGCAACTTCCATTTTTATTTTTATTTCACCTCCATCTTTATTCAACTTCGTTTTCTAATCAATATGTTATTTTATTTTTTTTCAGCTTCCATTTTTATTCAATTTCTTTTTCTATTGAACTTCCTTTTTTGTTTAATTTCCAAATAGATCGTCAAGGTGCAGTGGTTTCTTGAATGAACTTCCATTTTTAATTTTTTGCAACTTCCTTTTTATTTTTATTCCACTTCCATTTTTATTCAATTTCCTTTTTTTTTTTAATTTCCAAATAGATCGTTAACGTATAGTGGTTTCTTGATTAAACTTCCATGTTTAATTTTATGCAGTTTCCATTTCTATTTTTATTCAACTTTTATTTTTATTCAATTTCCATCTGAATTCAATCTCCTTTGTTATTTAATTTCGAAATAGATCGTTAAGGGGTAGTGGTTTCTTGAATGAACTTCGATTTTTAATTTTATGCAACTTCCATTTTTATTTTTATTCCACTTCCATTTTTATTCAATTTCCTTTTTTATTTAATTTCCAAATAGATCGTTAACGTGTAGTGGTTTCTTCATTGAACTTCCATTTTTACTTTTATGCAACTTCCATTTTTATTTTTATTCCACTTCCGTTTTTATTCAATGTCCTTTTCTATTCAATTTCCTTTTTTTATTTCATTTCCAAATAGATCGGTAATGTAATGTGGTTTCTTTGAATGAACTTCCATTTTTAATTTTATGCAACTTCCATTTTTATTTTTATTCAACTTCCATTTTTATACAATTTTTTTTCGATTGAATTTCCTTTTTTATTTAACTTCAAATAGATCGTTAAGGTGTAGTGGTTTCTTGAATGAACTTCCATGTTTAATTTTATGCAGTTTTCATTTCCATTTTTATTCAACTTCTATTTTTATTCAATTTTTATCTCCAATCAATTTCTTTTTTTATTTAATTTCCAAATAGACAGTTAACGTGTAGTGGTTTCTAAAATGAACTTCTATTTTTAATTTTATGCAACTTGTATTGTTCTTTTTATTCTGCTTCCATTTTTATTCAATTTCCTTTTCTATTCAATTTCCTGTTTTATTTAATTTCCAAATAGATCGTCAAGGTATAGTGGTTTCTTGAGTGAACTTCCATGCTTAATCTTATGCAGTTTCCATTTCTATTTTTAATCAACTTCTACTTTTATTGAAGTTCCATCGCCATTCAATTTGCTTTTTAATTTAATTTCCAAATAGATTGTTAAGGTATAGTAGTTTCTTGAATGAACATCCATTTTTAATTTTATGCAACTTCCATTTGTATTTTTATTCCACTTCCTTTTCTGTTCAATTTCCTTTTTTATTTAATTTCCAAATAGATCGTTAGGTATAGCTGTTTCTTCAAAGAACTTTCATTTTTTATTTTATGCAACTTCCATTTTTATTTTTATTCAATTTCCATTTTTTTTCAATTTCCTTGTTGATTGAATTTCCTTTTTTTATTTAATTTCCAAATAGATCGTTAAGGTATAGTGGTTTCTTGACTGAAGTTCCATGTTTAATTTTATGCAATTTTCATTCTTATTTTTATTCAACTTCCATTTTTAATCAATTTCCTTTTCTATTCAATTTCCTTTTTTATTTAATTTCCAAATAGATCGTTAAAGTGTAGTGGTTTCTTGAATAAACTTCCAGTTTTAATTTTATGCAACTTCCCTTTTTATTTTTATTCCGCTTCCATTTTTATTCAATCTCATTTTCTATTCATTTTCCTTTTTTATTTAATTTCCAAGTAAATCGTTAACGTATACTGGTTTCTTGAATGAACTTCCATGTTAAATTTTATGTAGTTTCCGTTTATATTTTTATTCAACTTCTATTTTAATTCAATTTCCATCTCCATTTAATTTCCTTTTTTATTTAATTTCCAAATATATCGTTAGGGTATAGTGGTTTCTTTAATGAACTTCCATTTCTTTTATTTTTATTCCAGCTCCATTTTTATTCAATTTCCTTTTCTCTTCAATTTCCTTTTTAATTTAATTTCCAAATAGATCGTTAAGGTATAGTGGTTTCTTGAATGAACTTCCTTGTTTAATTTTATGAGGTTTCCATTTCTATTTTTATTCAACTTCTATTTTTATTCAATTTCCATCTCCATTCAATTTCCTTTTTTATTTAATTTCCCAATAGATCGTCAAGGTATAGTGGTTTCTTGAATAAACTTCCATTTTTATTTTTATTCCACTTCCATTTTTATTCAATTTCTTTTTCTGTTGAATTTTCTTTTTTATTTCATTTAAGGTATAGTGATTTCTGGAATCAACTTTCTTTTTTAATTTTATGGAAATTTCATTTTTATTTTTATTCAACTTCCATTTTTATTCAATTTCCTTTTCTGTTTAATTTTTTTTATTTCATTTCCAAATAGATCGTTAAGGTATAGTGATTTCTTGAATGAATTTCCAAGTTTAATTTTATGCAACTTCCATTGTTATTAAATTTCCTTTTCTATTCAATTTCTTTTTTTTTATTTAATTTCCAAATAGATCGTTAATGTATTGTGGTTTCTTGAATGAACTTCCATTTTTAATTTTATGCAACTTCCATTTTTATTTTTGTTCCACTTCCATTTTTATTCAATTTTCTTTTTTATTTAATTTCCAATTAGATTGTAAACGTACAGTGGTTTCTTGAAAGAACTTCCATGTTTAATGTTATGCAGTTTCCATATCTATTTTTATTCAACTTCTATTTTTATTCAATTATCATCTCCATTCAATTTCGTTTTTCATTTAATTTCCAAATAGATCATTAAGGTATAGTTGTTTCTTGAATAAACTTCCATTTTTAATTTTTTGCAACTTCCATTTTTATTTTTATTCCAGCTCCATTTTTATTCAATTTCCTTTTCTATTCAATTTCCTTTTTAATTTAATTTCCAAATAGATCGTTAAGGTATAATGGT
>NW_021025892.1:880195-899288 GCF_004153795.1 Camellia sinensis
ATACAAAATCACAAGAAAAAAAAAAAAAAAAAAAAAGAAAAAGAAAAAAAAAAGTCACAAACGCAAACACACACCAACACAACACACATATCTCTATCTCTCTCCGAACGCGTGGGGTTTGGAGAGCGCTCTCTGCCTCCTTAATGACATTCCGTGTCTTCCGGCGACCATGCCCGCCTCCTCAGCGCCGCCGGCTCACCGCCCTGAAGACCTAATCGCCTTCCTGAGCTCCGCCGCAGACGACTCCAAGCTCAAAGCCCTAAGGGACCTCAAGAATCAGATCATCGGCAATCGCACCAAGAAGCTCTCCTTCATCAAGCTCGGCGCCGTCCCCATCGTCGTTTCCATTCTCTCCTCCTCCGCCGATGAGGCCGCCGTCGACCCCTCCACTTCTCTCCTCGTTCAGTCCGCTGCCGCCATTGGAAGCTTCGCCTGCGGCCTTGATGCCGGCGTCAAGGCCGTTCTCGACGCCGGAGCTTTTCCTCACCTCTTCAGTCTTCTCTCCCATCCCAATGATAAGGTAATTTTTGGTTATTTGACGTGCTTATGCCGAGAAAATGTGAAAGAAAGAAAAAAAAAAAAGGGGAAATTTGTTGGTCTCTAAAAGATTAATCAACTCAGCCGGTCATATTAGGGCACGAATTCTCTTTTCCCTAATTTTCAGTTAAGCTAATGAAATCATGATTTACCTATTATTCCATTATTCAAGCAAATAGTTCACCCCTTTCACAATTTATTGTATTAATTTGATTTGTTTTGGGGGTGTTTGGGTTTCAATGTTCATTTATTATTATTATTATTATTTTATAAATAAAATCACTGGCTTGGTTATCAAGAGGTTTATAGCTCGTAATACACAGTAGAGTTCAAGGGCATTGTAACAGCATGTGTGTTGTCAATTTTAGTGGACAATAGACAAATTTAGAAGTGGAGGCTAATGGAAGAATGGACAAACATTAGGGATACGTGACACTGAATTTGATTATTATTTGATGAGGAATACATGCAAATTGCTTTGTAATGATTTAAGTGTGTTTATATATTAAAATTAACCATTTGAGTGTTTAAAATGAGCTTGAGATAGATGAATGACAAGGAAACGTCAAAGTGGACAATCGAGGAGAAACTTGGAGTAGTAGTTGAGTAACTACCGTAGGTCCGTAGTGATGTGATGACAGAGAACCATATACATTATTTGGTTACTATTCTTCTTTCCTCTTTCACATGGTTGTTGTTTAAATGAATAAAGAAAAAGTGATATGCAAGAAATTTTACAAAGAAGACCTAAAAATGCTTTGGTGCTGAAATGTGGGCTGTTCTAGGGCTCTTAACAGTATACCAAGAACAATACTTTTCCTATTTGGTGTAGGGTTTGGTTGTTAGAGTTAAGTCTTGATGTAGGGATTGATTGGGCTGGATAAGGGATGATCTTAGGGCTGAAAACAGTAGCTTTAAAAGTCTGGAAGATTAAGCAAATCCCTCACAAAAGACAATCACAAAATTTCCAAAACTCGACTCCTATTGAGTAGAAAGATTATATGTATATTTGTAAGTTATGATTTCATAATTAGGAAGGAAAAAAAAAACAAAAAAAACAATTAACTAGAATATTCAAGGCATAATAAAGACTCCATAGAAGACCTAACAACATAATTTTGACCTATAAGAAGACCCATAGGTGATCTCAACAATCAAAGTCCAACAATTTACATAATTACGAAAATTCCACTAACTACGAAAACAAAATAGAAAGTTATTAAATCTGTCCAGCAACATTCTAATGTATAAAATACATAAAAAAAGATTCAAACTAACCCTAAACATGATTGATTAAATAAAGCACTGGATGTACTCCATGTGAAATTTCATATTTGCCCTTCTCTTCTTTTCAGGCTCATCATCATTTTTCTTGTTCCTTTTTAGGAATGCCATTTGAATTTTGTGTCTATTCTGCAGGTTGTGGACGCTGGCGCTCGTTCCCTTAAAATGATTTATCATTCGAAACTGGCTCCGAAGTATGATTTTCTTCAAGAGAAAAACATGGAATTTCTTCTTTCACTGTTGAATAGTGAAAATGAAAATGTTACTGGACTTGGTGCAAGTATCATAGCACATTCTTGTGAGACAAGTATTGAGCAGAGCACATTGACCGATGCTGGGGTCTTAAAGAAGCTTGTTAGTCTTCTCGGAGGTTCTTTATGCCAGATACATGGTAGCTTGGAGTCTTTAGCCACAATTATCAAGGGAAATCCTGAAGTCATCTCGAAGCATTTGGGACCTGAAAGTGGAAGGGGATTGAGTGCTGTAACTGAGTTAACAAAGGATAGGTATCCCAGGACAAGATTACTAGCATGCATGTGCTTGATTGCTATAAACAACACTTCTCCTTGCTATCTGCAAGTTGTAGGAACAAAAACCAAATTAATGTTCATATTACTTGAGCTTCTTGATGGTCCTGGTGAAGTTGGAGATGAAGCTGCTTTTGCTTTGTCTAGTTTAATTTCAGAAAAGGAGGACCTACAAAAGTTAGCATTTGAAGCAAATGTTGTTGATAAACTTTGCAACCACTTGCAGAAAGGTTCATTACAAGCCAAGCGTATTCAAGGAATATTGTTGGCATTGGCTGATCTGTGTTCGCAGTTGGAAAGCTGCAGGTCTAGGTTCCTATCATTGCAGGTCTGTTGTTTTATGGAATGTGTAAACTTGCCCATGGTATTATTCATTTGCAGTAGTTTTAATTATTACATATTGTTGTTGTTGTTAGTTAGTTAGTTTATGTTTATTATTATTATTATACTTTTTCTGGTTAAGCTTTATGTGAGTTGATGAAAGTTTTTTCCATAAGATTAAGTGTGGTTTTGGGTGATACTTGTTGTCTCAGGGGGCTTTTGTAGGACGTCGTCAAAATGTTGGATGTTACTTTGGTAGCAAATGAAGTAGTGGAGGATTATATTGGTTCTAATAGAAAGGATTTATTTTTAAGGCAGATTCTGAAAAGACAAAAGAAAGGACCATGTCGAATGGGATTTTTTGGATTTTGTGTTATTTAAAAAAGGTTTTAGAGAGCGGTAGCAAATGGATTAAGGGTGTTTGTCTTCATGTAACTTTTCAGTTGTCAAATGGGAAATTGGGTGATACTTTTAAGGCATCTAGAGGCCTTAGACTGGGTGATTTATCATCCCCTTTTTGTTTACTTCAGTAGTTGATGTGCTAGGCAGGTTAGGAGATTGGGTGGGTTGAGGGTTTTGAGAAAGGTTGGGAAAGGGATTCTATGTTGCATTTAAGAATCATAGATGATTCCATGTTTTTTTCTTTCTATTCAGTGAAAAGAGTAATATGGTTAATTTGCTTTATGTTTTGCAGATTTTTGAAGTGGTTTCAAGGTAAGATGAATTTTCGTAAATAGTTCATTCGTTGGTATTAACATTCTACTAGGTAGATTAAGTTGGGTGGCAAGTCAGTTGGGGTGTGCCATTGAGTCTTTGCCATTTAGTCCTAGATCAGAAAGTTTTTTGGCCTTAGCGATTGAGAGGATTGGTAAGAGGTTGTAAGGTTGGAAAACGACTATGCTATCTAAAGGGGGTATAGATTTACTCTAGTTCAGTTTGTTTTAGCTAGTGTCCTAGATTACTATCTTTCTTTGTTTAGAATTCTGGTTGGAGTGGCGAATAAAATTGAGAATTTGTGGGAGGGAAGTGGTGAAGGGAGAAAAGATCATTTGGTTACTTGGGAGCTCGTCTTCTTTCCTAGGAATAAAGGGGTGCTAGGGATAAATCAAGAGCTCTATGGAGTTGTGCAATTTGTGCAGTGTTGTTGTGGGTGTTATGGCTTGAAAGGACCTCAAGAATCTTTAAAGATAAATAAGAGGACGTGGTGGGTTTATGGTATAGGGTGTGTTAAATCAGATCGACGATCACTTTTTGAGGATGATTGGATGAATTCCGCGGGGTTGTGTTTGAGATCTTTTGCGTCATATATGCATCAGTTATGCCTGTTTGTTTTGATCTATGGTCTTAATTACACAACAATTATATAGATGTTGGTAACCAGATTAGATGGAATATGTAAATCTCAAGCATAAGGAGAACATGTTAAAGGCTGATCAAGATGTATTAGGACCCCTAATTGGTGGGAATAAGCTTTTAGGTTGCGTTTTGTAAATATGATTTGATAGTATGAGTTGTATTTTGAGTTTGTGAGTTTTGGAATTATGATTTGAGTGTGGAAAGTTTGTTTGGTGAAAGAGTTTTGAAAATAGTTTTGAATTGAGTGGGAAATTTTTGATGTGACATATGATATTTAATATAAAAACTTATAACTCATAACTAAACATACAACTCAAAATTTTATTAAAGCACATAAAAAAAATTTAAAAATTCGGAAATTTTTTTTTTTCGAATATATAAAAATTAACATATGTCAATTGCAAAAAAAAAAAAAATTGCGCCGTTCTGGTCAATCGGCCGGACGACCGGTGAGACGTCTAGTGGGATATCTGGTGGGACGACCGGTTAGGCCAAATTTAAAATAAAAAAATATTTGAAAATCGCGCCTCAGACAGAGTTTTGTGCAGAGTTTTGTAAATATTGTGGAAATGTGATTTGAGTGTGGTATCCAAACATCATGTTGGAATGTGGGGGTAGAAATATAGTTTGGAAATCATTCCGAACAGAGCCTTAGTATTTTATTGGAGTTTTGTGTACAGTAAAGATCTTTTTGTCAGTATTTTATGGGGATTCATATTGACTTTTTTGGAAAGTAATATAAGAAGTATTGGAAGCCAAGAAGCATGCTTGTAGTCTAAATCTAACATCAAAGCTACTCAACATGAGTATAAAACTGCAAAAAGCTACAACTGGAGGTGCTAAATGGTTTGACTGCATGGGCGGTTTCTTGTATCCATTAGTGCTAAAGAACTTGGTTAGGAACACATATTTTTAATATTTAACATTGTTGCTCTTGGATTTCATTCTTCTATCTCTGAACTTTTGTATATTTATTTTTTTGCTAACAAGAAAGGTTTTGTTGGGTCCATTTATGCAGTTGCTTACTTCCTATATAAGCAGTATCACTTTCCTTCTTCTTCTTTTTTTTCTTTTCCTTTTCCTATTGTGTATTTTAAAGCCACTGTCTTTTTGCCTTTATATATATATATATAAAAAAATGCCTTTTGTCACACCTCATGAATGCCTTTTTTCCCTTGTTTATATTAATATTTTAATAAAAATGGCTTAAAACTAAACAATGGCTGAGCTTTCCAAGGGCTGAACTGAAGCAGCTACAAATGAATAAAAAATAAATAAAACTAAACAATGGCTTAAAAAGGTATAACACAGTGGCTTAAAAAAAACTTAAGACACTGGCTTTAAAAAAATCTATCCTCACTCTCTCTCCCTCTTTCTCTGTCTCTAAAAAATGCAGAACGGTGGCTTACAAAGGTAATTACGAAACAGCAGAAAATATATATATATATATATGAAATGCAAAACACAAACTGAGCATAGAAAGAAACTTGCAAGTTGCATAAGTTCTATGGTTGCCCACTATTGTTAAAGTTCCACCCAAGAATATAGTGGTTGGTTACTAGTAAATAGTGCAGTAGAAGAAGAAAAACCAGCATACAAAGAATCCAAAAGAATTGAAGAAATATTGATGTGTTGACAAAAGAGGTTGGTCTGGTTTTGGACTTCGAATAGGAGCAAACAACTCAAGGCGAACAACAGAGCAACAACAACAAACAGAACCGGAAGCAACAAAACAGAAACAGAGCATAAAACAGAGCACAATTTCATCCGTACCGGCTGTATCGGAACTGTATCGCTCCATGTATCGGATTCAGGCCGATACGTATCGGGAATCGGACGATACGGCTGTGAATTTCACTCCCACCGGTATACCGGTCTATATCCGAATCGGCGGTCCAATTTTCCGGTACGAATCGGCCGGTACGGTACGTACCGGCCGATATTTAGAACTATGATATGGAGTTCTTCTCCAATGAAATTTCAATTTTTGGCGGCCATTTTATTTCGTGCCCAGGATAGATACATTGGATATGCACACTACATAAGTAGCTAGCCATTCATCCATATCCAATGACTCCAGGGTTGAAATTTTTTAATGTGAAGCTACTTGAGCCTGGTTAATTAAAGGAGATTGAGCCTGGTTAATTAAAGGAGAAACAACATAGAAGCATGCACCCTTAATAAACCATAATAACTCCCCACCACTTTTGCCTTAGTTTTGGCACTCTAGATATGGAAGGATCCAAAAGGTGTTAAAAACTAATTTTTAGGAAACACTGTTTAAGTTGTTTCCCAAATTTTCAAAAAAAAAATTGAATGATATGAAAACATGGGCGTTACAAAACTTTACAATGTTTTTTCTGTTTTTGAAAATATAAGAAATACAAACGATCAACCACATTTTATTTAAACTTTCATGATCCTGGCTCGAACAACATACCCAATAGGATAAAAAGTACGGTACAAACAGTAATCCCAAACCGTGATGACTGACTGACTGACTGACTAATAGCAGCACATAACCAGAGTCCGGATCCGCTCCTTGAGGAGGGTCCTTCATTTCCTGCTTGCAACGGCTCAGATGAGCCGTTGGTCATCCAACGGCTGAGATTATAAAAAAAAAAAAATCAAAAATGAAATGTTGTCGACTTCCCGCCCAAACAAAACAACAACACAGCTCAGGAGGGATTCACTTTCACTCTCACACAGCACTCTCACTCTCACACAGCACTCTCCTCCGTCGAACCCATCCTCATCCTCACTGGCGAACGCATCCTCACCGACGGCGAACTCCACCGCTCCAGCCTCTACGCTTCGTGAACTCCACCGCGACGACCACCATCGGTTGAGCAAAGATCTCTTCTTCACGAACCAAGTTGGTCTTCGAACAAAGATCTTTTGTCTTCCAACGTCTGAGATTGAGATTGAGATTTGGGTTGGAATTAATATGGACAAGTTAGGGCTTTCAGAATTAGGGATTTTATAATTTCAAAATTAGGGCTTTTTAAAAAATTAGGGATTTGGGTTTTGAAAAATTAGGAATTTTGAGTTTTGAAAAATTAGGGATTAGGGCTTTTAGAAAAATTAGGAATTTCAGAAGTAGGGATTAGGGCTTTTACAAAAATTAGGAATTTCAGAATTAGGAATTTGGGTTTTGAAAAATTAGGGCTTTTAAAATTTGAAAATTACGGCTTTGAATTTCTATTCGAACGGCTAAAAATTTAAGGCTTTTAACGTCTGAAAATTTTTTCAATTTGAGGATGATTTGGTAATGATTTTTTTAAAGCATTTTCAGACTCTCTGCATTGTTCATCTATGACTGATGATTGTTTAAGAGAACGTTGATAAATGGTCATCTTGTAATTTCATAACTTTGAGACTATGCTTTGTTCATCTATGACTCTGTGCTTTGTTCATCTATGACTGAAAATTTTGTTCATGAATGAAAATTGAAGCTCATCCAATTGGTCTTTTCATGGAATTCTTTTCCAGTAAAACTTTATTTTCTTGAACCTTTTAATTACGAATTTGAAAAAATGTAGTGTTTTCTGAGATAATATGCTAACATTGTATTCATAGGTCTGACCATCTAAAGTTTTCCTGATAAGCATTGAGGGAAATCATTTTTCTCCAGCATATTCTTGATTTATTTTGTCTTTGCTTTGATTTGACTTGATGCTTGTGAATAGTTGAGATTTATTGTGAAAAAAAAAGGGGAAATTACCCATAGGTCCCATGGGAAACATGTGATCTCCATTTAATCCCATAACTTTTTCACTACACCCAAAAGTCCTTTCCTCTCTCTCTCTGCTTTTTGCTTCCCTTCTTAAAAATTCATGGTAAAAGATTGAGTGAATAGAATACATCATTTTGTTCAATATATTTCACTGCAAGTATGGTATAAGCCCTTTTTTTGGATAAAATAAGTTGAAAATTTTTCTAGTCAATATTGCTTTAGTTCTTTTATTTCTGGTCAACGATGGAGTGAAAGAAGTCATTTTCCATATTGGTCTTGTTTGCATCTATTAACATCAAAACCAGTTTGCATTTGTCATGTAACCAACCCACAGTTCTGATGTTATGTAACCAACCCATAGTCCATACATCTGTTATGTAACCAACCCATAGTCCGTACAATTGCATCTGTTAATAACCATGTCTATGAGAACCAGTTTGCATCTGTAACATCAGAACCAGTTTACATTTGTTATTAACAATGTCTTCAATCTGTTTGCATCTGTAACATCAGAACCAGTTTGCATGGAACAATGTCTTCAATCTGTATGCATCTATTATGTAACCAAAGCAGAACCATGCAGAGTCAGAAGCATAGCAGTTTGCATCTGCATCTGTTATGTAACCAATCCATAGTCCATACAATTGCATCTGTTAATATCCATGTTTGCATCTGTTAACATCAGAACCAGTTTGCATCTGTAACAATGTCTTCAAGTTGTTCCTATGGGACATATTATTAGAACCAACTTCCATTAGCAACATTAGCACCAACTCCCATTAGCCTTCACACTCTGTCCATTAGCACCAACTTCCATTAGAACAACTTCCATTAGCCTTCACACTCTGTCCCTCTCCTCATGTATGCAGATTTAAAAAATGGCTTCTTCTTCTAACATTAGCGACATAAGATTAGTACCGAGAATGTGCAATTGTGGAAGAACAGCTGCCATACATATTGTAAGAACCAACGAGAATGGAAATGAAGGGTGTTTGTTCTTTGTTTGCCCATTGAAATATGTAAGTTGGTAATTCTAGCTATTTTCTTCCTTTATTAGTCACATTAATATTTGTCTTATTGAACTAATGTATTCGCATGCATTGCAGAGTAACACTCCCACTCACCATTACAATTACTTCAAGTTCGTGTCTGAAGATGATGAAGATGTTACGTCCAGAATCCGTTCCAACAGTACAGCTTCTGCTGGTATAACAATAGAAGACTTGAACGATGTAAGGATGAGGCTTCATTACATGGAAAATGACTATGGTCGAAGGCTGCAAAGGATGGAAAATAATATCAAAAAGATGGTGTACTTCATTGTATTTTGTATCATTTTGTACTTTATGATGTAACTTTTTGACTTTATTGTATTTTTGGGAAACTTAATGGAAGTTTGTATCCTTTTGGGTTTTATGTACTCCAACTTGTTATCTATTATCTGTTATGGAATGAATTTTGGGGAACATTAAACTTCTTATCTGTTATGGAATGAATGATGGAATTTTGGAATGAATGATGGAATCAGTATGCCAATCTCATTTTGGAATGTTGGAATGAATGATGAATGATGGAATTTTGGAATGAATGATGGAATGTTATGTTATGCAACTATAATATATGAGGTCAGCATGAATGCTTCAACTGTGTGCAAAACCATGAAAGGTATTTTGTCTGCTGATTCTGTTCTTGTTGCACAGGCAGATTATGATTTATGTACTGAATGCTTCAATAATGGGAAGCTTGACTCTGGATGGTCCCCGACGGATTTCATTCTCATGGAGCCTACTGAGGTTGCTGGTGTAAGTGGTGGGAAGTGGACAGATCAGTAGACCCTTCTCCTCCTTGAAGCATTGACCCTCCTTTTACCCTTACTAGTTGCCACCTTTTTCTTCAATCCTTTTGGTTGCACAACATGATTCACATCTTCGCATTCCACTTCAAAGCTTTGGGTGTCATCATCATTACGTACTTCATTTCCAACACCAAAATGAGCACTTAACTTGCCTTCAACATCTGCACCTAATGTAGCAAGGTGTGCAATACAAAAATCATAAGTTTCTTCAGTTTCAGCAGCTCTACTTGCTACTGCTCTAAATGCGATCATCAATGTCTTATACCGCGAGGCTTGTTGGAATTTTACATCTACTTCAATGTCATTTTCCTTAATGTGCTGCACAGTTTCGTCTCTTGCTTGTTTGGTCCACCTCTTTAGAATGTATTGTGGAGGAACCTCTTTCATCTTCAATACGTCTCTAATGACCTTCAATGAGTGACAACACAAGATTCCTTCCCTTTCAAACTTTGTACAATTACAACCCAAAGAGCCATCCCTCTCCATCTTCACTTTTCTTGCATGTTTGGTACCAACATCAACAACTGTGTAAATGGTACTAGTCTCGCCATATTCAATTGCTTCTATGTCCGATTCAATGGATTGAAAGTACTCATTTTGAAATTCCTCAAAAATCTTTTTTGTGTAGACGTTACCCATTTGAATTAACATTCTTATTGTTGCTTTGACCTTTGGCAACCTTTGGCACAAAGCATAGCCTGCTTCTAACTCCTTGTATCGCTTCTCGTAAAGTACCCTTTCAAAATGCATGAAGAATTCATTTAAGTTGAAATCAGAACGAATGTAATCCTTCAAAAAAACATTAAAAGATTCACTAAATTGTGTGGTACTTATTCCCGCAGCCCATGTTGATCTAACATAAGGCCATCCCCATTTTTCTTTCACCGCAAAAGTCAATTTCAACCAATGGTTTTCATGCGCATCATATTTATCAAGCATTTCCGCCCACTCTAACTTCCATTGATTTGCATCTTCAATGTGAAAGAAGAATTTATTTAGTACACCCTTCACCCCCTTATCTTAGAACAAACAGTTAACATGTTTTAATGCATTTTGCATTAAATATCAAGTACACAATCGGTGACTTGTGTCAGGCATAACGATGGGTATGGCTTTAGCCATTGCAGCATCTTGATCGGTAAACAAAGTTTTTGGTGCCTTCCTTGTGTCACATACCGACTCATTAGGGATGCGAGTTCTACACCAAGCACCTTGCAAGCGCAGTAGTTTGTGAGCGGCAAGGCAGGCAGGGTAGATCCCTATCGCATCTCCTGGGTTGGTCCTTGGGCATAATGCACGAGGGTACGCAGTACCACTCGTGGAGCCGGCTTCTCGGGAGGATGACAAGCGCCCAGTCCGTGACAAGTGGTATCAGAGCCAGCCTAGGGGCACTGTGATGGGGGCGGTACGTGGGACTTACACCAAGCACCTTCATTGTGGGGTCCGCACCAAGGGTGATGTCCGCACAGGACGGGTTTCCCGTGGGTTGAGGAACGGACAAGCATGGGGGCAGGTAGGGTAATGTCCCCCTGACGAGGGCGTCAGGGACTGGCGGTGGTAGCATGTCACGTACAGACTCATTAGGGATGCGAGTTCTACACCAAACACCTTGTAAGCGCATTAGTTTGTGAGCGGCAAGGCAGGCAGGGTGAATCCCTATCGCATCTCCTGGGTTGGTCCTTGGGCATAATGCACGGGGGTACGCAGTACCACTCGTGGAGCCGGCTTCTTGGGAGGATGACAAGCGCCCTGTCCGTGACACTTGACATAGCCTCTAGAAAGTTTTCAAACAACCATACAAACGATTCGGCGGTCTCATCATACAACAATGCTGCACCAAATATAACTGTTTCCCTATGATGGTTGAATCCCACAAAAGATGCGAAGGGTCTATGTTCTTTGTTTAACTTGTAAGTCGTATCAAATGTGACAACATCACCAAATTGGACATAATCCATGATCATTTGTGCATCGGCCAAAAACATATTGGTTATTTGCTCCTCATTATCTAATTAAGCAGCATAGAAGAATGAAGGATTCTGCAAAGATTTTTCTTTAAAGTATTGCAACACATTGCCTACTTCCCCATATGCTAAACTTTGTTGTCTTTTGGTTCTCAAATAATTTTTAGAATCTAATTTCGTAAAACCAAGACATTGCCTTCCACCAGCTTCCCTACCCATGAGTTCAAAAGACTGGCCTAAACGAAGACCAGATTGTGCCGCTAAATCTAACTGAATTGCTTGGATAGTGGATATCTTTCTTTGTGACGGCAACATGTGGGCACACTCGGGTGATACAAGATCATGGTTGTGTTTTTCTTTGAAATCAGTCACAACATATTTTTCAGTACCCTCATGTAATTTAATATAAAGTCGAACCTCACACCCAGTCCTAGTTTCAGCTCTAGAGTTTTTTGACAATGGGTCTCGCTTGTCAACCTTTCGAAATCCCTCCTTGTTGCAAACCAAAAGTTTATGAATAAGTTGATTAGTGAACTTGTCCTTCCTACAACAATCTCTTCTTATGCTAAACCCCATTCTTCCTCCATATGTATTATAAAAATCATACGCACATTATTCAGAATCAAATATCATTCCCTGTTTTGGCTTCCAATCACAGTCATTCTCAGGTTCCATATCGATATCAAAATGCAACTGAAAACCCATATAAATAAAATCTTAAGTTAATGATAGTTGAGCTTTTTAATAAGATTGCAGGGTTGCTTAGGTTGTAGTGCTATGAAAATGAATTGAAATTGGTTTATAGATAAAATTTATCTGGTTTATAGATAGGACCATATGTCATATAAGAAAAATTACTAGAATTAAGGAAATTGAATTATTAAAAACCAGATTAAATTAATATAGATAGATATTGCTTCATTCAATTATTCATGAGATTCAATATAACACATCTAGACACCAGTTAATAATTACATGACCCATGAGACTGCCATGTCTACAAAAACCAGGAGACATACTGTGATAAGGCCCATAACATTACCCTGTTATGGCAAAACTGAGATAATTTACGAGCCTTTTAACAAAACATAACAATAACAATCAGATGAGTAACAAAAGAGGTAAAACACACCAACTATTTATGGATTTTAATGTAAAGATCAAAATTGAATTCTGTTGTTTGTTTTGCTGGGTTATGACTCGAAGTCATAGCTTAGTGCTATATTGGTTTACTATTTCTAATAAAAGGTAAAACAAAGAGAATTTATTGATTTAATAATAAAACAAAAGACGTAAAACACACCAACTGAGAATTTATTTATTGATTGAATTTATCCAATTTACAGTGTGTTAATCAAATAGCAGAACCTTAGAGAAAAGTTAAAGAAATCATAAAGAGGTAAATCACACCAATTAATGAAAACTTGTATTCGATTTCTGACCTTAGTGTCGACTGTAATTTGTAAAGAGCATCAGTCGAAAGCTTTGGCGGCAGAAGACGTCTTAGGTTCTGAGGAGTTCGCCGTCAGTGAGGATGGAGTTCGCTGTCGGTGAGGATGGGTTTGCCGGTAAGGATGAGGATGGGTTCGACGGAGGAGAGTGCTGTGTGAGAGTGAGAGTGCTATGTGAGAGTGAAAGTGAATCCCTCCTGAGCTGTGTTGTTGTTTTGTTTGGGCGGGAAGTCGAAAACATCTCATTTTTTATTTTTATTTATTTATTTATTTTTATTTTTTTTATAATCTCAGCCGTTGGATGACCAACGGCTCATCTGAGCCGTTGCAAGCAGGAAATGAAGGACCCTCCTCAAGGAGAGGATCCGGACTCCATATAACCAACGCAAAAGTTCTTTTGATATTTACAATCAAGGGCCCAACTAGGCCCATTCCTATCAATTAAACAATCCAAGTTCCACTAGTTTTCTAACAATGTGTGTAGTGGTTTCCGTAACTGTGAAAGATAATTTTAGCCATAGAATTCAATGGAAATGTACAAGAAGAAGTAAACCTCAATAGTTATAAGCAATGAAATTATGGAATCGAGTAGTGAAATATACCACATTTCATGTCGACACGCTCCACCCTCCCGTACTTGGAGAACAATCGCTCCAAGTCTGATTGACGAGTATCGTACTCGAAATTACCACAGAACAATGGCCTCATCTTCACAACTCTGCCCCCAAAAACACCTGCAATTCAAATAATCGAAAAAAACACAGTTAATATACTTGCACATAAATTTTGATGAAATTTTTTTATACTGTACAAACAGTTTTGCATCAAACACAAATTATTTGAAAGCCAAGTCTAGTGGAAGTGTGAAGAAGAAAAGACTACAGCTTCATCTAATACAAAGGAGTGAAACTAACAAAAACTCAAGTAATCAGTTTTGGGGAGCCAGATAGCTGAAATCGAAGCTTTCTACAACTTTCTTTCGCTTTCTAGGCAACCAAATAGACGATGAAGGGTCAGGATAGTACCTTTGAGCTCTGAATCGAGGAGAGAGAAACCCTAGAGAGATAGAATAAGGAAAGGCTTGAGTAAAAGGAGGGTTTTTGGATGGTTTGTTGTTTAAATGGCTGACGAAACAGAGGACGAAAGTTATCAGAGCGTTGCACGTGGTTCTCTCTTCTCCGTCCGATGCTCAATATAGACGATTTTGACCGCAGGATTCAACGACGTGCGTTCTGGCGGTCCGATCATGTGTAAAAATATGGCCTATCTCGCAGACCAAAATCCTTTTAGAAAAATGTTATTTTAGTAATTTTTTTAATTTTTTATAAAAAAATATCTATTCTATATATTAAGTAAAATGAGATTTTTAATTCCAAATTTTGTGGGAGGTCTAATTTTTCAATCTAATTTTTTTTAATTTTTTGATTTAAAAAAAAAATCTTAGCATTTATTAACTTCTCCCAACTCCCAAGTCCTACACTCATAATAACACTTTAATGTATTAAAAACAAACATAAAAAAAATTCTTTGAAATCCAACACATATGAATTTCTTGAAAATTCCCAATACATATGATTATTATCCCTTATAATAACACTTTAATGCATTAAGAACAAGTAAAAAAAATTTCTTGAAAAGTCCAACACATATGATTATTATCAAAATATTAAGCTTTAATATAATATAATAAAAAAAAAGACATTTAATTCCTTGAAAAGTCTAACACATATGATTATTATCAAAATATTAAACTTTAATATAATATAAAAAAGAAAAAAAAAAAGAAAGCATTTAAAAAAAAAAAAGACATTTAAAAATCGCAATTCACATATATAGATAATTGTAAACACAATCCGTGCATAGCACGGGTGATATGTTAGTACTATATATTAAGCAAAAGGGGGTTTTTAAATCCCAACGCCTGTAAGAGCTTCAATATCCCAATCTGAATTTTTAAAATTTTTTATTTAAAAAATAAAACTCAGCATTTATTAATTTGGTCAAAATTCTCTGATCAGCATTTATTAACTTTTTTTCAATCCACATGTCTTTTCACATGCCTGCATTTATTGATTCGATCAAAAACTCCTTATCAGCATTTAAAATCACCTCATACAAATAATTATAGATATAATTCGTGTATAATTATTGCAGTACCCTTTTCAATTTCTCCTATACACTATGGTTAATGATAAGATTGTTAAATTATTTTTATAAAAAGTCTTAAAAAACATAATTTATATATTAAAAAAAATCTAAAACAAATACAAATATCTAAAATTATCCTGTGCATAGCACGGGTGATAGGCTAGTGTATATATATATATATAAGGTATATGATAATTTATAGTGATTTTTTAACTTTTTAACTAAAATTAAAGGCTGTCAAATCAAGCTTAAATATTAACAATTTGCAAAGTTTACTCATATTTTTTATCAAATTCAAATTTGATAAAAATTTAGGCCTTATTTGTCATAATCTAAAAAAGTTAAAAAGTCACTATTCTATTTAAATGGCATCATCTTATTTAAGTCATATTACCTCTCTACCACATCACTTCAAACTCAACCCATATTTCATAAAAAATCAAAAAGTATTTTTATTTAGATTATCTCAAACAACCCCTTAATAAAAATGATAATCTTTTTTGTCATTAAAGTGATATCAAATGAACAAAACGGTAAATTTTTCATCAAATCGAAGAAACGTTTGGGAAATTCTATTTTTACACATCTACTTGTCTCAATGCATATCATTTCTCAGTGCACACACTTAATAATTTGATTATTAATTATTGTTCTTGACATGGATAGGCCCATAAGGCTTACAGCCCACAGCAAACAACCCCAAACCCATCGCTTGAAACCCATAGCATAACCCGGCTAGCAATGCCCAGGACAGCTGGAGGCCATCTGGACATGAAAGGCCAATGACATTCGGGCACATGGCAGGTGAAACACAGGCCACATCAGCAGACAAAGATCTGCAGAGTTATTGCCACAACACATCACCATTAACGCAGCCCATCACAGCATTTATTACGACAACACCTCCCCGTCAGAACAGAGCCCCCTCACCTTGAACAAGGTAAGCTACAGCATAGGCTTTCGACGGAGGGGGGCACGTCGCAAGGGGCAGTGAAATGATTACTAAAGGATATAAGCAAGAATCGAAGACAAAAGGAAGGTTAAGCTTTTCTATCTCTCTCTCTCTCTCTATATTTTTCCTTCTTCCTCTACTGATTTGCTCGCCGGAGGGTTCACTAGGGGACTACCCCGTTCCCCTTTGGACTTGCTTGCAGGTCATCTGGTGGAATCATCCGCCTGGATCGAAACTTGAAGAGCTTGGACCAGCCCGACCCATCCACCCAAGACGAACTGCATCATCAGTTGGCGCCGTCTGTGGGAACTTGTGGTTTATTCGTGCGCTAGTTGTGTTTACTATCGCCGGAGCCCCCTTTTCCCCCCGTTACCTTTTCCTCTCACCCATCCAGGTGTATGGTCACGACTAGATCCATGGCTTCTCACCATAATACCGCCAATCATCAAACAGACCCTCCCCACCCAAACAACCCACCACAGTACATCATCGAACTTACCAACAGCATTAACCGCATGGCTGAGCAAAACCAGGCCCTGATCAGTGCTTTACTCCAAAGAAACCTCCCCGCTCCACCTCCAGATATTCCACCCAACCAAGAAAGAACCCCGGTCCACACTGATCCACAACCCCCTCCGCTCAACCCAGAAGGTTTACAACTTCCTCCTCCTCCACATATGAGCCTACCACCTCCACCCCCATGCCCGTCAGTCGTGGCACTAGCCCTTGAGGGGGAAGCCAGCAGCGTCCAGCCTCCATTGACCGACCATGGCGACAACATTCCCCTCTGGGACGCTGAACTCCGACCTATGAAGCTCCAACTACAAGGGGTCATGCAGAACATTCAGCACAAGCCCTCAATCACCGCCAACTCGCCTTTTGTTGCCTTCATCCGGGACAAACCATTGCCCGCCAAGTTCAAAATGCCCACCATTGACTCTTTCGATGGCACGACGGACCCAGTCGACCATCTGGAAACCTACCGCACCCTCATGATCCTCCATGCTTTCCCTGACGAGATCGTGTGCCGAGCTTTCCCCGTGACACTGAAGGGATCAGCTCGGTTGTGGTTTATCCAGTTACCGGTGGACTCCGTCTCCACCTTTCAACACCTCAGTGACTCTTTCCTGAGCCATTTTATCGGAGCCCAGCGTCAGAGACGACCAGTCACCCAACTCCTTAACATTCGTCAGACCGAAGGGGAGTCACTCCGCAGCTTCGTCACCCGCTTCAACACCGAAGCCCTTCAAGTAGCGGAGAACGACGACAAGGCCATCCTCACGGCTTTCATGGCCGGCCTATGGTCATCCGATTTTCTTTTCTCCCTCTCCAAAAACCCTCCAACCACCATGGCAGCCCTACTATCCAAAGCCCAGAAGTACATGAATGCTGAAGATTCCCTAGCTGCTCGGCAGGAGCCAATCACTAAAAATCCGACCCCCAAAGACAAGAGGAAAGACTCAGAACCCAGGACCGCCCAGTATAATAGCCAAACACCCCACTATAATGACCGACCCCACCGAGCCGACCGGTCGGCTCCGACCCGACCGCCCGGTCGGTTCGAGAGGTACACACCACTCAACTCTCCCATGGAACACATCCTCAATCAAATCCAGCGGGACTACCCCCTCAAGTGGCCTCTGCCTTCACGAAACCCTTCCAATCGGAAAGATCAGTCCAAATACTGCCGTTTCCACCAAGACCATGGCCATACCATCGACGAGTGTATTAACCCCAAAGATCAGATCGAGACCTTCATACATCAGGGCCGCCTCAGCCGATTCACAAACACCCACCCTTAGCAGAGGCAAAGAACCGACCTTCCCAAGAACAATCGCCGGCATGCACCACCCCGGAACCAAGCCCCACCTAACCAAGGCCATGATCGCCCACCGCCACAGCCTCGACCTCCAGGCAATCCCCCTCCACCAGTCGGAGAAATCAGAGTCATTTCAGGCGGCCT
Organism: Camellia sinensis; assembly: GCF_004153795.1. Lineage (NCBI taxonomy): Eukaryota > Viridiplantae > Streptophyta > Magnoliopsida > Ericales > Theaceae > Camellia > Camellia sinensis. Next base: position 898,290 of record NW_021025892.1, read on the forward strand.
TGCTTGCGGGGGACCATCCCACTCGGCTCAGAAAGCAGAGCTTAGAAAAATAAGGCAGGGCTCAGACAAAGCAGTGGCGACGGTGGACCGACCTTCCAAACAGTCAAAACAGTGGATCGAACCCATCACTTTCACGGACACTGACTGTGCAGGAGTCTGTTACCCACATGATGACCCCCTTGTCATTTCCGCCATCCTCTCCAACTACAAGGTCAGACGAGTTCTCATAGACAACAGCAACTCTTCAGACATCATCTTCCTCAATTGCTTCTGCCAGCTCAAGATTGGGGAAGAAAGCTTGTCTCCCCTCCAAACCCCTCTGGTCGGTTTCACCGGCGACCGTGTGACCTCCATCGGCTCCATCGATATACCTATAACCATTGGCGAACACCCGAGGCAGACCACAAAGGTGCTCACCTTCCTTGTGATCGACTGCCCCTCTGCTTACAACATCATCCTTGGCCGCACAGCCTTAAACGCCTTCCAAGCTATCACATCCACCTATCACCTTGCCATCAAATTTCCTACCGATCTCGGCGTCAGAACTGTCAAAGGAGAACAGATCGTGGCCAGGGAGTGTTATGTCGCCTCACTCAAAGAAGTCAAGCTGAAAGAGGCCATGATCATTGAAGGGCTTGACGTCCGAGACGAGGACGAGCTGGTCAGAGGAGAACCTATGGAGGAACTTGTTGAAGTTAACATTGATCTCACCAACCCAATCAAAACTGCCAAAATCGGCAGCCAACTACCTTCCCAAGCCAAGGCCGACCTTACCGCTCTCCTGACCGAGCACAAAGATGTATTCGCCTGGACCCATTCAGACATGCCAGGCATTGACCCCTCCTTCATAACCCATCGCCTCAGCATCGAGCCTCACTTTCGACCCCACCGCCAGAAGCAACGTATTTTCCATCCAGAGCGCAACACTCTTATAGCCGCAGAAGTTGACAAGCTCCTCGAGGCCCAATTCATCAAAAATGTGGACTACCCTAGATGGTT
>NW_021025892.1:906929-977633 GCF_004153795.1 Camellia sinensis
AAATCCATAATTCAAATTAACCGGCACCTGCAATTCAAATAATCGAAAAAAACACAGTTAATATACTTGCACATAAATTTTGATGAAATTTTTTTATACTGTACAAACAGTTTTGCATCAAACACAAATTATTTGAAAGCCAAGTCTAGTGGAAGTGTGTTTGGCCGCTGAGAAAGAAGAAAAGACTACAGCTTCATCTAATACAAAGGAGTGAAACTAACAAAAACTCAAGTAATCAGTTTTGGGGAGCCAGATAGCTGAAATCGAAGCTTTCTACAACTTTCTTTCGCTTTCTAGGCAACCAAATAGACGATGAAGGGTCAGGATAGTACCTTTGAGCTCTGAATCGAGGAGAGAGAAACCCTAGAGAGATAGAATAAGGAAAGGCTTGAGTAAAAGGAGGGTTTTTGGATGGTTTGTTGTTTAAATGGCTGACGAAACAGAGGACGAAAGTTATCAGAGCGTTGCACGTGGTTCTCTCTTCTCCGTCCGATGCTCAATATAGACGATTTTGACCGCAGGATTCAACGACGTGCGTTCTGGCGGTCCGATCATGTGTAAAAATATGGCCTATCTCGCAGACCAAAATCCTTTTAGAAAAATGTTATTTTAGTAATTTTTTTAATTTTTTATAAAAAGATATATATATATATATATAAAAAGTATGTGATAATTTATAGTGTTTTTTAACTTTTTAATTAAAATTAAAGGCTGTCAAATCAAGCTTAAATATTAACAATTTGCAAAGTTTACTCATATTTTTTATCAAATTCAAATTTGATAAAAATTTAGGCCTTGTTTGTTATAACCTAAAAAAGTTAAAAAGTCATTATCTTATTTAAATGGCATCATCTTATTTAAGTCATATCACCTCTCTACCACATCACTTCAATATTTCATTAAAAGTCAAAAAGTGTATTTATTTAGATTATCTCAAACAACTCCTTAATAAAAATGATAATCTCTTTTGTCATTAAAGTGATATCAAATGAACAAAACGGTAAATTTTTCATCAAATCGAAGAAACGTTTGGGAAATTCTATTTTTACACACCTACTTGTCTCAATGCATATCATTTCTCAGTGCACACACTTAATAATTTGATTATTAATTATTGTTCTCATTCCACACACCAAATATTCCAATCATACCCTTAACTCATATCTTGTACACAAACTAACTCAACCCTTTTTCCACACACTCTCACATCAATCTAGCCCCTCTCATGGAGTCGATGAACAATTCGTCCCAGGCCAAATCAATGGGGTAGATCTACAATCAAGAGTAAATTCTGATCAAGAGGGAATTGAAGTTGTAACAAAGAGCAACTTTGAACTAGGGGTGTTCGCGGATTGGTTTTGTGCGGTTTGCGGTTCGGTTTTGACCCGCCCACATCTATGCGGTTTGGGAAAAAGTCAACCCGCAACCGGCCGCAGTGCGGTTTGCAGTTTGTGCGGATAGGGTTTGCAGATGTGCGGGCGGTTGCCGATGGTTGTGGACGGCTTGCGGTTTACACTTTTTTCTTTAAAAATTAATTTTTCAGTTTTTTTTTTCCCATCGAATTTAAGCATCATATTCAATCTATATATTTGTGATCATTTGACAACAAATTTCTAATGAGTTTACAAATAAAAATTGAATATCAATACATTAAATGAAAGTACCCAAAACAAAAAAACCCTACACTGGCATTTTTGCCATGAAAAAAAAATATATCAATGCATTAAAGGTTGTACTCAATTAGAATTGCAAGTTCAGTAATCAATAATCAAACTAGAAGTTCCATTGACCACCAGAAAGAAAATTTTATTAGGAAAAAGTGGATGAATCACCAATGAAAATCATATAAGAACTAAGTTTAGGACTTGATAATTTTACGGCATTAAGAAAGTTGAGAAATACTTAAAAATAAGGATCCTAGTGTCATAGAGAACATAATGGTACTCTTGTTAAAGTTACAAAGTTGGTATATAAAAAATAATAATAATAATTAAAGTGCAGGCGGTTTTTGCGGGTAGCGGGTTTAACTCGCGACCCGCCCGCAACCCGCAAATTTATCATATTTCAAACCGCATCCGCCCGCATTATGTTTGCGAAACCGCCCATTTAAATGCGGGTTGGGCAGTTTGGGCGGTTTGAGCGGTTCGGATAAACCGTTGCCCACCCCTTCTTTGAACCCAAAAGAATTCCATCTCCATTATCTTCATTAACCTCTATCATCAAACCCATCTTTCTATTTACCAAACAAGCCCTAGTATTTCTATTTGCAAGTTGATTTGTTGAATGAAATCTCATCAGGGTCTTTGTTATTAAGATGTTCAATTTGTATCTTTGCTTCATCATGGTACCGATTTGATAGTTCATATATAATGAAAATGTTAGATTTAGCCAATTAAGGTTTGCAATAAGCCAACTAGGCTTAACCTAGTTGGCCGCCATACCTTCCTTAGGGGTTAGTCCCAAAGAGGTCATGGGTTCAATTCTTTTTAGGGAGTTGAATTAAAGGAATGCAAACACTTAGGTTCTTTGCCAAGGGTGGGAAGATTCTCTCCCATATGTGCTAATTTAACAATTAACTATTAACATTTGCCGATCAAAAAAAAAAAAAAGTTTGCAATAAATTTTCCCCAATGGCAGTTCATATATAATGAAAATGTTGGATTTTGCTTTATGAGCTTCTTCTCTGGTAAGGTTTTGTTTTTAGAGTTTAGTTGATAAGAGTTTATTGTAAAATGTTAGATTTAGCCAATTAAAAAGGGGCTTTTTTTTTTTTTAAAAAAAAAAAAGGAGTTTAATATGTAATGAAAATTCCTCCACACAACCAAGAATTTTTAATTATTTTATAATATGCTTTTATTTTTGATTGGATGTATAAATATGTGATCTTAATCTGTTTGGTTGACTAAAAAACTAATGCTAAGAAGAAAGAAAAAAAAATCATAAAAATCTTCTAATCTACTTGTTTCCAATTGTTTTTGTCAAAAATGAAGGAATTAGAGTTTAGTTTTTTTTTATTTTTTATTAAAAGATGTACACTGAGATTTTTATTTTTATTTTTAAAAAATGTGCATAAAGAATATTTTTATATAATATTATGAGTGTGTTTTGATGTCTATTATTGTCATTTTATTTTAGGATATAATTGTCATTAAAATAATGATTCATTAAGTGTGTGCACTGAGATGACTAGGTGTGTAGAAATAGAATTTCCCGAAACGTTCAACATTTTATCAAATTTCGAAATTCATTGTTGGATGATGATTGAATAGATGACCAGGTGGACAATTGGGTGAACAGTCGAATTTTAATCAAAATTTACTCTATGTTGGAAGATCGGCAAGATGACTGGCCGAATGACTGGCAAAATTGATAAAAATGATCAGAATACGTTATATCAAATTAAATTTTTTATCAAATTTTAACTCAAATTTAATTAATGACGGTAGATATTCTAATTAGTTGATTGCTTATTGGGCCTACACCTAACTAGGCCCGTATAGTGATAATGGGTCGACTGAATCGAGTTTTATTGTTTTGGGGATTCTATTTATACCCACAAGAAAAAAAAGAAAAAATCATTAAGTACATTTAATTTTTTAATATATTTTATTAAATTATTTAGAATAATAATTTATTTTCAATATATCTTCTTTTTTTTTCAAATTACCTTTTAAGGTACACTAAAATAATAAATAAATCAAAAACTCCAAATTATACGACTTAAAAAAAACCCTTTCAAAAATTATTAAACAAATTTCTCATTACATATATTCCTTTTATTCAACAAATATACAACAACAATCAAGAACTATTCATCTCCAAAAAAAAAAAAAGCAATCAAGAACTAATTGAGATTTTTAAAAACCACAAAACTAAAATTTTAATCATATGTTTATAATTTTGATAATTTTGTTGTTCAATTGAAACTCTATTTTTGACCCTTGGGATTTAGTTCTTGATATACTTGATCCCCTAAAGTAGGGATTATCAGTGGAATAGGTCGGATTTACTCGACTCGTACCCTCATATATTAATAGATTTTAACTAATTAGTGGGTTAGTAGGGATCTGGCTTATTTAAAAAAATTAAAATCACGTCACACTCTTAAGTCCAAATCTTACGGGTCAAAATCAAATTGAATTGAATTACACATTTTTTATTAGACTTATATTATTAAGTTTTACACATTTATTTATTTTTTAATAATTCATATGACCAAATTAATTAATACTATTAAAATAATCAAATTAAAGTATAAATTCACCAAATTAACAAATTATGACAATGAGAATGTTATATGTCAAAAGTTGAGAATTCGAAAGATATCATCAATCATAGTCAAATTCAATTTTAACAAATTGTGTTTTGTGTATTTTTTAAAAAATACAATTTACAAGGATAATATAAATTGTCAATTTTTTTTTTAAAATAGAATAGTATTGATTTTAATGGATTAAAATTGAATTTAATAGTGTTATTTTTTTAGATAATATATAAATATATATTTTAGACGGGATAGTTTAAGTCGGATTGATTAGATGGTCGGGCTAGATTTACCCATGTAGGTTTGTACAGGCCGGGTTCATGGGCGGGCTTGAGTTTTAAATCTTTGTCCAAAGTTCTAAATCATCTTGTATGGGATAGGACGGGCTAGACAATCAAGCAAGTTGAGACGAATCGTGAGACAAATTGGACGAATTAGGTAATATCAGACTTTTTACCCACAACCATTTGATGACCCCAACCTTGAATACCTATGTAGGTTTGTACAGGTCGGGTTCATGGGCGGGCTTGAGTTTTAAATCTTTGTCCAAAGTTCTAAATCATCTTGTATGGGATAGGACGGGCTGGACAATCAAGCAAGTTGAGACGAATCGTGAGACAAATTGAACGAATTAGGTAATATCAGACTTTTTACCCACAACCATTTGATGACCCCAACCTTGAAGTGAAAACATTTCAAATCTTCTAATATGGATTTATTTGTAGGTTTGAAAGTTTAAGAAATTTCAATGATTCAGAGGTACGATCCTATAGAACAGATCTTGTCCACAAAAAAGAAAAAAAAAGTTTAAGAAATTTCGTGCTACATGCCATTCTTCTCACCCTTGTTCTTGTTTATCCATCCTCGCAATTTAAAAAAATAAATAAATAAAAATAAAAATAAAAATAAAAAAACTATATTTATCTATAATCAAAATCATACAAGTGTAATCAAAATTATATGTTTATGGTAAATGCCATAAACAAGGGTTGTAGAAGAAGACATTGATTGGTAACAGATCAAAGGAAATCTTGAAATCACAACCATGGTTGTTGGGTTAGAAATCATTCTAAAGGATTTCGTAGAAGCATTCTAAACTATTAGTGAGGTTGATTGAAATTTTGGAGTGAGATAGAAGATGAATAGAAAATAATTTAAACTTAAAAAAGAAGATGAAGAGAGTTGAATATAAAAAATACATACATATGTATCTGTATCTATATCTACATACATAATATATCTGTGTATATTGTATATATATATATATATATATTAGGGCTTGGGATAAACAATTGGGTTGAGTGTTTGGACTTAGTATTTTTGACAATCTGATAATCGCATTGAAAGATTAAAGTTTGGCTTTTTGATTTGGGACTTGAATTTGGCCTTTTGATTTGGGAATTGTGGCCTTTTCATTTGGAGTTTTACCTTGCCATAAACTTGCTCAATGAAATTCCTTCACGAAATGTTTAAATTCTGAAGACCTGAAAACCTGCTAGATGAGTTTTATCATGCCAAATTATGAAAACCTGTTTGATTATGGAATTATGTTTATCTTCACAATGAACCTCTTGCAAGAAGAAAACCACTGCAGAAAGCAGAATTGAGGGAAGAAGAAGAAGCAGAAAGTTCATTTATTTTTATTTTTTTTTTGAATACATAGACCACAAAAACATATGTTAACTTAGAAGTTAGGTGTCTCTCCAATCCAATATGAACAAAGTTCAAATATGAACAAAACATTTTTTTTTTTGTACATACATAAACATATGTAACAAGGTTAATTCAATATCTGTAGAAATTAGGTGTCTCTACAATCCAATATATGTTAACTTAGAGGATTGAAATTAGAGGTTTATCTGAGCCTGAAAAACAAACTGAGCATAAAAAAAGTAGTCAACTGCAACAAACTGTTCAACTTCAATTTTTGAGATTTTAACTTAGAGGTGTATCTAAGCATCAAAGTAGAGGATTGAAATTAACATATATCTTAACTTAGAGGTTTATTTGGCATAGTCTTCTTTCTTGAAATTTGAGGATTGAAATTATCCTTGTTAACATAGCACCTTGTTAACATATATGTGGATTGAAATTATCCTTGTTAACATAGTACCTTGTTAACATATATGTAACTTACGATTGAAATTAACATATATAGGAGGTTGGCAATTAATTTTTTGAGGTTTATCTGAGCATCAAACCAGTGCAACCTAAATTAACATAGATTTTATTCGTAAAACAAACAAAATGCAAGTGCTTGAATCCTAGTACATAAGCCTTGGCACCATTTCGAGGAATGGATTGGTAAAATGAGACATCAACTCCCACATTACCGTCTTTCTATGGCTAAATACAACACTTGCTATAGCAGCTCATTGAATCAAATATGATATTGTTGCACTACCACTGTTTATTACTTCAACAGTTTATTAACCAATGAATAACTTGTAGCAGTTTATTAACTTATTACAATAGTTTATTAACCTTCATAACTTGTTATTTCTCCCTTTTTGCAGATGTCAAGTTCAAGTGTCAATGGTAGTAGCTCAGAGCGGTTGACATACATCAACAAAAATTGACGTAGATGTAATAAAAAGGCCACTATTCGAATTTTTAAGACCGATCGAAACAAAAACAAGTTATTCTACTCTTGTAATGATTGTGGTGGTTTTGTTTGATGGTGTTACCTATGAATTCAGAATATAGAGGTCATCAAATTCCAAGAAAAGAAGTGCCAACTATCGGTGAACAAGTTCAATGTATGACCGAACAACTTCGAGCTATGATTAAACAACAAAGAGATATGACGGAACAACTTCGAATTCAGAGCGCAAAGATGCAAAAGTTGATACATATATATATATATATATATATATATTGTCCGTGTTGCTTGTAATCAGTGTCTTAACACTTATGAAGATGTAATAACATATATATACATATATGCAAGTTAGAAGTAGTAGTAGATGTAAATGTACAAGTTCAAGTAGAGTGAATACTTTTGTACGGTACTGTGATGTTTTAGAGAAAGTTATGTTTTATTGTGTATTGAAACCTAATTATTGTACCTCTTTTGTAGTGAGTGGAATGGAAAATGACTTGTTCAAACTTGTACACTTTTTTCAATACTCATTGAATAGACATTGTTGAATACAGGGTAACTATTGTTGAATACAGGGAAACTATTGAATACCTTTTTGTTGAATATAGGGAAACTGTTGAATACACTTTGTTGAATACAAGGAAACTATTGAATATATATTATTGAATACAGGAAAACTATTGAATATACATTGTTAAATACAGGGAAACTATTGAATACACATGATTGAATACAGGGAAATTGTTCAATAAACATTGTTCAATACAGAGAAACTATTAAATAAATACACTTTGTTCAATATAGTGAATCTGTTACCATACAACATTAGTAAATATTGCAACATCTTCATCATATAACAAATAATAATAATAACATAACTTCATTAACAATTAATACACTACATGTTTTACAAATCCACATGCTGAATCTCAATAACAAAGTTACAACATAAATAGGGGTAAGCAGCGGATATACCGATCCGACAAAACCGACCGAACCGAACCGATCCGCCACATTTTGGACGGATGCATGATGACGAGCGGACGGTTGTGGATTGATTTTCTCCAATCCGCCAATCTGGTGGACGGATGGCGGATTTGAGATTCTTTTGGCTGTAACCGAACTGCCAAACCGTGAACAACCCTAGTAATTTATAAGACTCTGTGTTTAGTTTGTTTAAATATTCTGTTTATTTTCAATTAAAAAAGAGTTTAAATATTCTGTTGAAAAAAAGTTTTCAACTTAAATATCTTTTTTGAATTAAAAAAATAAACGTATTATTTATCTATATTTTTTGGTTTTTAAATCTATCTCTAAAAATAATAAATAGAAAATATAATATATGCTGGTTGGTTTTTGTTTTCAAAAACAGATATAGATATAACAATACAGAGACATACAATGTCTACTACTGCTCTGTTCATAGTTTTGGTGGTTTGAATTGTTTTTATATTTTAAGAACCACAGATTATAATATTTTATATGGATGAGGCATGCTGTGATTGTAATATGTGGATGAGGCATGCAGTGATTGTGATATTCTAAAGTTTCAAACTTTCTTGCTTTGGATGAGACATGCAGTGATTGTAATATTTTTTTTAAGTCATTGACTGTAATACTTTCTTCTTCTTTTTTTGAGGAAGTGCACAAGTTGAATTATGTTAAAAATTTATAAAATTTTAAACCACCAAACCGATTCACATCCATCCGCCAAACCGCCAATCCGCTCAATCCACATCCGCCAGATTGGCGGACGGATGCGGATTGATTTTCCCCAATCCGCCAATTTGGCGGACGGATGGCGGATTAGAGGTTCTGTAGTCGCAACCGACCCGCGCCCACCCCTAAACATAAGTTACAATCTAAAAAACAAAGTTTCAAACTCAGATTAATAGACAACATAAGTTGCAATCTCAAAAACAAAGTTACAAACTCAAATTAATAAACAACATAAGTTGCAATCTCAAAACAAACTGTTCAACTTCAAGAAACTAGTCAAACATGTTCGTAATATACAAACTTCCCGGTGTGCATGCATTAGAAGCCGATGGGGTTAGAGATACAAAACCATAAATCTAAGTTGGAGCACTCATCAAACTTCCCGGTGTGCCACTTATAAAGTTCGATGGAGTAAGAGACGTGCCTCTAATACCATTAGCCACCTGTGACAATTCAATTAAAAGTACATGTTAGAAAAACAAAATTTGTGAAAACAAGCAATTGATGTGAAGTCCTTTTTCGAACACGTACCAGTACATACATACTATTTTGCATGCCAACCATATAAGGATAATACAATGTATATGCAGTAGCTTTAGCTTTAGCTTGAGCTTGAGCTCCAAATCGAAGTAACTTAGCAGCCTATATTTTTTTCAAGAATAATTAAAGATTGAAATTTATGAATTGCTTTTACATACTTGAATACAGTTTGTAAAAAAAAAAGAAAGTTGAATACACAATTTACCTTTGCTTTTGTTTGTTTTTTTGTCGTTGCCTTGAACCGATTCACAATTTGATCTACTTTGGCAACCTTTCGTTTGGTAACGGGACGGCCTCTTCGCCGAGCAACCAAAGGACTGATCACCTTCCTACTAGTAGCTCCTTGTGTAGAACCGGCGCGAATTGTACTTTTTCTGGAACATGGTAAATTACTCTCATCATTGGATTCTTCTTTCATGACTCTCTCTTTTATTTCATCCAACCCAAGGTCTATGATATTAGTTTTGCCTTCAGAGTTACCAACAAGTTGTACAATGGCAATCAATTTTTTGTTCATCCTCTCATAGCAACTTGCATTAAAATCATTCCCAAAACCAGTGTATGTGGTTTTGATGTATGCGTACTCTCTATCCAAATCTTTTCTCCAACGCGGCATAATGTATTTACTTGGCACCTCATTTATGTACCTTCTCACAAGCACAGTGAGTGAGTGAGCACACATAATGCCTCTATACTCAAACAACCGACACATGCATTGAACTTCACATTCAGTTGAATTAAAATAGACAACAAAGTCCACATGCTTCATCTTCTTACAAACCATGATTGCGTCTTGGACATTATATGTAGAAATTGATCCCTTCTCTTTCAAAAACAACGGCTGACAGTAAACTAATATCTTCAACTCTCCTTGAACTTTTTTGAATTTTGTATTAGTGTATGCTTGCTGAAATTGTTTCTCAAAATCATATATAGTTAGGCAATCAAACAATTTGTGCCAAGACTTGAAGTTTGCTTTCTTCTCTTTCTCTACCTTACTTCTCAAGGCATTATCATATTGTTCAACAAATTGCTTCAATGTAGTCTTTGGGTTAACATATCCATCAAAAAATGCATTCATACTTTCACTTCGTTGTGTAGTTGACATGCCTGCCTAAAAAATGTCTTTAACATAGACAGGTACCCATTGATGCCGCTCATCATATAGTACCCCCAACCACTCATTATCATAAAGTTTGAATGTTGCAAGCATCTCTTCCCATTTACTCTCAAATTCAACTCTTGTCAAACAGTCATAAACTGCATTTTGCATAACCAACTTTATGGCTTCATACTGAGCATATCCTTTCAACTTCTATGGAATTTTCTTCATGATATGCCATAAGCACCATCAATGTCAAGCTTGTGGAAAGATAATTTCTATAGCATTTTGCATAGCTCTGCACTGATCAGTTATGATAACTTTTGGAGGATGATTTGACATGCAACTTAACCACGACTTGAATAGCCAAACAAATGTGTTAGTATCTTCACTAGATAATAATCCACAACCAAGCAAAATAGACTGTCCATGGTGATTAACTCCAACAAATGGAGCAAATGGCATGTTATATTTGTTTGTCAGATAAGTTGTGTCAAATGAAACGACATCTCCAAATGCTTCATAAGTCGTCTGACTCCTTGCTTTAGCCCAAAACAAGTTTCTAATGTGAAACTCCTCATCAACATCAATCATATAAAAGAATCTCTCACTATGTGCTTGCATCCTCATAAAATAACTTTGAATTGATTCGGCATCACCTTCCCCAAGCCTCAATCGTCTAGCTCTCTCAATGTAATTCATTGCATCTCGCTCATCAAATGTCAATGACTCGTATCCTCCCGCTTCAACAACCATTGAATGAAAGTTCCTAGACACCCCAATCCCTGCTTGATCATTAATTTCTAATGTTCTCTTCACAGGAGCAAGAATTTTCTTATTTATTACAAAATGACGTGAGTCGGTGGGAATCAAATCATGATTATGCTCAAGGTTAACTGTGGTTAGTTTATATCTCCCATTCTTTTGTACACTACCTCGTACCCTTGCTTTGCAACCAATTTTTGTGAACAAAGATGGCTTAAGAGGGTTGACTTCTGATTTCTTTTTTCTCTCCCCCGCTCAAGAACATTCAATTGCAAAGTTTTTTAATTGCCCATCATCTCCAAAATGTTGTGCTCTATGAGATTGTAACAACCCTCATACTGTTTACCGACTTATGACTGACTGATTACCGATAACCATCGATTATCGTTAAACTGAATTGATTATGACTGATAATTGAACTGATTAAAGTACTGAACTGACTGACTGAAATTGGAAACCGAATGGATTGAGTATATGTTAGTTAAATTGCATTCTATTTGTTTGACTGTATGATTATCTGTTCATGCTTATATGTTTAAACTGCTAATTGAAGGCCTTATCGGCGGCCGAATTAGAAACCGATTGATGTTCCATGACCCTCGTAATTAATGTGATTTTATGGTGTATTTACCTGAAAACTGATTGGGTATGATTAAATTAGATTAAATTAAGCTAATTAAAGAGTTTGACGTAATTACACTTTTGCCATTGTTAGTGGGCCCTTATTATAACATGTTAGAGCCTTGGTATGCTTGAATCAAACATTTTGCTCAGCTCATTTCTTGCTTTTGCCGACTAGAGGGAGAGAGTTAAGGGAGAGAGTTAGATTTCACCTCTTTTGGCTTGGTTTTGCTTGGAAATTGAAGGAATTGAAGGTTGATTACTAATTTGAGCTTCCTCACTTCTAATCCTACACCTAAGGTAGATCATTCATCATCTTAATGATGTCATTGAGCTAGTTCTTGCATGATTCATGCTTCATTGTAGAACTAAGTCATGAATTGGTTCATTGTTGATTGAATTGAAGCTTAATTGTTGCATGCATGTACATATATTGAAGTTTTGAGGTTGTAAGTCCATGTTTCCTCACATGCATGTCCATCTTTTGGTCATACTCCATGAGTTCATCTTGTTTTTGAAGGCTTGAGCTCTTTTGAAACAGCATTAAAGCTTTGAAAATGATTTAAGATCATGCATGTCATGTTTGAGGATTATTCTTGGAAAATGGGTTTGAATATGGTTTTAATTGACTCACCTTTGGGGCTAGAATTCATAAATTGAGCTTTGAAACTTGTTATACATTGAATTTAGTTATGTTTTCCAGAATTTGGGCCCAAGAGGTCGAGGTTGGAGTGGTAGAATGCTTGGTTTGAGCTTGGGAGCAGATTTGGAAATTCCAGATTTGGTTCCTCGCTCGAGCGAAGATTCCCCGCTCGAGCGAGCACCTTTTTGTCCAGGGCTCCGTGAGCGACCCATCGACGACCATCGCGGCGTAAATCACAGCATCCAGTATTTTACTGTTTCGACAGACCGCTCGAGCGGAAGGATTCCTTCGCTCGAGCTGGAGCCTTTGATTTTGGGACTTTCCGGCTCGACGAAGAAAATCTCGCTCGAGCGAGGCCTCCTATTTTCAAGCAAAAGTTTGCAAAAATGTTTTCTAAGTGTATTTTTGCATCCTCATCCCATCCTAGCATTCTTAGGCCTAGTTTAAGACATTCTTGATGAAGGGATATCGTATGTAGAACACACCAAGGCAAATTAGGGATTAAATTATTGATTATTTCCCAACTGGTGCTTAGTGTGTGTTCAACCTGTGAACTGTGTAGTTGGCGACTGGGGAGACCGGCTCTAGCATACCGTAGCTCTCTCTGAAGTAGTAACAATTGTTAAAGATAGTTCAACTGATATCTTGAATACTGAACTGAACTGTTTTACTGAACTTGGTGTATTCCTGAATGAATGTATGTCCTTTATTTTTGAACTGTACTGTGGCATCCCTTAGTACCTTAGCTGTTTTACTGTTACTGTTACTGTTACAGAGATCTCTGTCGGTTCCCTCGTGGAACCACTACTGTTTACTACTTGATGGGCATCATTTACTGTTCGGTCTTTTAAGGACCTAGCTGTTACTGTTATGCTATGGAATTGTACCACATATGACTGTTGCTGTACTGAACACTGAAAATACTGCTTGAATTGAACGATTTTCAAATACTGTAAGGACACATTCATTCTAAACCCCTTAACGCTTATGTTATTCACTGGGCTTTAGCTCACTGTTTATATATATATATGTAGGTGCTCAGCACAGATCGGGCTAGGAGCGTGGGTTAGGACTCCGTTTTGTCAAAGCCAGGCCTTGTGCCTCACTGCCGAGGTTCTGAGTTTGCCATGCTATGGCGATTTGGGGATGTTTGTTTGTTTTCCCTCCCGTTCTGTCTCCATACTGTTTGGATTACTGTATAGACTGTCAGTTGCAAACTGTACTGTTATCAAGGGATTAGGTCCCTGTACTGTGTGACTGTAAAATTGTATAGACTGTACTGTGTTTATGTAAATGCATGAAAAATCTTTTTGGCATACAGACTGTCACAGCTCATTGGACATTGTTTAATTACTGTATTGGCTTCCGCCAGGCCCTGTACTCTGTTTTACTGTATTACTGTTAAGCAGGCCTTCGGTAATCTCGGATTACTGGCCGGTTACAGTGCTAAACCCATAGGGCCGGGTTTGGGGTCGTGACAGAGATATAGAAAATCCAACATGCTTAGCATATTTGGCATAAAATGTGTACACTTCTTCCCTTGGGCTAAAATACATACCCTTATTCGGTTCTTCAACTTCTTCACCCTTATTTACTAAAGGATTGTCACCAACATTTGAATCAACCTCCATTTTTTCACTTTGCTTAATGAAATAACAATTAAATGATTTCAGAATGATTATATAATACAATGCCCAAACAAACACAATGAATCAGTTCCCTAACACAATGCCTAAATTGAACCATTGTTGAACAATGGAACTAATTTGAACAAATATTATGTGACTATCCCCAAAGTGTATGAACAAATATTAGGGGATAGTTAATGAAACTGATTTTTTATGTAGTGAAGAAAGTGTATAAACAAATATCAGTGAACAAATATTAGTGTATGAACAAATATCAGGGGATAGTGTATGAACAAAGTTTATGAACTCATTTGTTAATGAAACAAATGTCCAAATTGAGTCACTTGGGGTTGGGGGAACTGATTTTATATGAACTGATTTTTTTTGTTTAACTATTATTACTAATTTATTATATGGACTGATTTTTTTTGTTTAATGAAACAAGTGTAAGAACTGATTTTATATGGAACTGATTTTTTTATATGGAACTAATTTCTTATATGAACTGATTTTTTTTGTTTAATGAAATAAGTGTATAAATTGATTTTAAATGGAACTGATTTTTTTTGTTTAACTATTATTACAAATTTCTTACTTTGAGAGCTGGGGGAAAAAGTTTAGCTCATAAACTACCGATCTAGAGTACGTGTGAGACAGAGATAGAGACAGAGACGGAGAGCGAGACACAGACATGCAACCAAAGATTGAGGACAGAGACAGACAGAGATTGTGACACCCTGAACGTTTAATTAAATACCACATAAATATTTATAGTTATATAATTATGGGTGTATGTGATATATATTATTAAATAATTAATAATAAATATAGAATCTAATTTAGCACTGGGTTATATGGGATTAATTAGGGATTTTTATTTAGGGCCAAATTAACAGAAATATGAAATTCTAGTACTAGTTGGATTAAATTAAAGTTAAAAATAGTAAATAAATAATAATATGGAATAATAATAGTAATTTGTAAAGTAAAGTAAAATAAAATAAAATAGTTAATTTTACGATGCTAAATGATAAGATATAATTTAATTTATATTAGGAACATTGAAATACTTAACACCAAAACAAATAAATAAATGAATAAAAGGAAAAGGAAAAAAAAAAAAAAAAAAAAAAAAAAGAGAAAATTTTGGCCCAGCAATGTGTAACAAGCCCGCGGGGGACCTCGCTACAGCTCGGACTCGACTTTGTGTAGTCACGGTTCTAAATCTGAACCAAAGAGTCCAAATCCGGTAAATCGTTTTAGGAAAACTGATTTTTGAAAGAAGTGCCAAACATGGACTGCTTTGCCAGATATAGAGTCGCCACCTAAATATTTTATTTTGGGAAATTTAGGAAACCCTAACTCGGTGCCAAAAGGCCACGTGTCCGTCATCACCAAAGTTGCCTCGGCTCGAGAGAGAGGTACGTAAGTGAGTGTAAGGAATCTATAGTAGGGAAGTTCTGATAGTAAAGTAAGGCTAAGGGTTGTAATTAAGGTGAGTTAGATTATCCCTTGCTTTATCATTATATGTTTTACGAATGTTTTGAGTTACCGTAGCTTATTTTATACAAGTTATATTTATTAAGTTATATAAATAAAAGTTATGATTATAAATATTTCAGTTACGTTGGTTACTTTCTAAATCCTATTCACTTAAAAGGAAACTCATGGATATGTTTGTTTAAATTTTAGTATATATTTGACTATAACCTTATAAACAATTATGTTTTGTAAGTATCACCACGGGAGTCCCACGCCTTGGGGGACTTAAATAACCACTGGCCTCTGTTTGACCACTTTGTGGTCCTCTGTTTGTCATGGATCCATTGACCTCTGTTCTAACTGTCACTTCTGTAACCTCTGTTCTGTTTCTGTTTTATACCGTGGTTATGATTATTTATTTACATGATTTCTGTATTCTGCCACTTTAAATAAACTATCATTTTTAAATTAAATTATGCAAATATTTTAGCCTACCTAATTATCCATGGTTATTTTGTATTTCCTATACTCTTGGCATAATATTTCTCACTCTGCTGTGTGTTTATAGCTGTTACCCTTTCAGGTGACAAGATGCAAAGGAAACTCATAACCCCACAAAATGGAACCTGCACATGGACTGATGTTGAATCACTATTTTATCTTTCTTTTTCTTTTTTTTTTTTGCTCCCTTTTGTTTCTATTCGGGGTTGGTCACTGAATAATAAAATAACGAAAGCCCTAGAAATGTATTTCCTCTTTCTTAAATAGTAAAAATAGTAAAATTTATGTTTAATTATTTTTATTTCCACTTGCGCATCTTAATTTGCTACAAATAAGAACAAGTTAGTAAGTTGCGATTCCAACCCTAAGCCCCTTGGGTTGGGTCGTGACAAAAGTGGTATCAGAGCAACAGTTAAAAAAAAAAAAGTTTTTATAAAACTATATAGCTAAGAAAATATAGTAAAATAAAAATAAAATAAAATAAAATAATAATAGATATTTACCTGCACCGTTAGTCTTTCTGTGTAAATCTCACGTTTATTCTGGTGTTGTAGGGATGTCAGAGATTTACCTTGATGATGTTTTTTGGAATGACCTCCAGGCCATCAATTTAGATGAAATCTTAGCTAAACACCCTGCCCCCGCCTCACCTGAGGGTTAGGGAGATTCTGAGGAAATAGTCAGGGAATTGCACCCAGGCCTTGGCCGGTTAATGGGTCGGCCTATTTATATCCAGGTTGACCTTCATTTATATCTAGGTTGACCCTACCGACGTCCCACACTTACTATGGAAGCACAGCCTTGTCCATACACGCAGACGTTTTCTCAGACCATCTCGCGTCCTTGGCGTCACCCCGGGTCACGACCGCCCGCATTATATTATAGGCCCTCTACCCCCAGAGTTTGCAGCCAGGAGGGGGAACGTGTACCCCGAGGATTATATTGTCACCACAGGCCCTAACCCACTGGAGATCATTAATATTCCAAATGTTGACTTCGAAAATGATCTATCATATGTTGAGACACCTGTTTGGATTGTCGACCGAGTATTTGTGGGTCATATACGGTCTATCCCTATTTTCACAGTCCAGGTAGCATGGATGTGTTTTGGTGTAGTCCAGTTGGGATGGGAGTTTGAGCTTTTTATGTAGCACTATTTTCCCTGGTTTTCCGGCCCATCTGACCCACCACTCTAGATCTGGGTAGTAGGAAATCTTTTGTATGCTGATCTTGAGGTGTTCTAATCCCTTTTTGTTGACTTTTGTTTTTGTTTACCGCAGGGATGGGACACTAACATATTCTGACTAATGTAATATGAATTGTAGAAAAAAAAAATGTGTAATGTTGGCAGTTCATATAAATATAAATTGTGCTACATATATACATATATATATATATATATATATATATGCTGCGTTGAGAATATAATGCCTCATTTATTACTTGTAGAATGGCTAATAATGGTAATAGAAGTAAGTCATCAGTTAGTGGCACTGAATCGATGGAAAGAGTAATGGAAATAGCGGTTACTAGCTTTTTGCAAGCCTTGCAAACTAGCATCAACAATGGGACGCTAGAACGGCGAGAAGGGCCAGTTACCATAAAACAGTTCCAAGATCTGAAACCCACCACATTTACCGGTGGCCCAGACCCAATGGTAGCAGACACTTGGGTTAAAGACATGGAAAAGATTTTTTGTGCCCTACCCTGCACCGAGAGACAAAAGGTAACTTTCGCCACTTTCACTTTCAAAAACAATGCACAGGAATGATGGCTTTTCATTCTAGCCAAAAAAGAAATTACGACTTGGGCGAGATTCTTGGAAGTATTCTACGAAAAATACTTTCCAGATTCATTGCGGGAACAGAAGGCATTTGAATTCATACATCTTAAGCAAGGAACCATGACGGTGGCCGAATATGAGAGCAAGTTCACACAACTTGCTCGGTTTGCAACATATGTCATCCCCACCGAAACTCGAAAAGCAAGAAAATTTGAAGCAGGATTGGATACTGGAATTAAAGACAAGCTTGAAGTCTTGAAATTGCCAACCTATGCAGAAGTGGTGGACCAGGCGTACATGGCAGAAAAGGGAATTAAAGCCTCACGTTCCGGAGAACCAAGCTACAAGAAACGATTCTAGGAAAGGGATAACAGAAGACCCGGTGTTGTACCTCATAAAAAGGTGAGCATAGGCACAACCAGCTCAGGCCACCAAGGTCTGACCAACCCTCGAGGTGGCACTATTCCAACTTGCCCCATTTATGGGAGGGCTCATTGGGGACAATGCCATCGGGACACGAGAGCATGTTTTAGATGCGGACAGTTTGGCCACTTGCTAAGGGATTGTCCAAAGACAGTTAACCCTACAGCCAGCCCCTCTGGCCTAGTCAGGAGAACCGCGGGACTAGGATGAGAAAAGAAGGATCAAAACTGCCAAGGTCGGGCTTTCGCCTTGGTACCTGGAAAACCGGAAGTTACCAAAAATGTTGTGTCAGGTACACTTTCTATCTGCGGTCTTTTAGCTCATGTCCTTATTGACTCTAGGTCAACTCATTCTTTTGTTGCATCACACTTTGTTGCCAAGTTAACATCAACACCCGAACCATTAGGATATACCTTGTCTGTGTCTTTTCCTTCTGGTAAGTCTGCCTGTAGTACTGATGTGTACAAATCCTGTGCTATATTCCTAAAAGGCAAAACCTTATATGTAGACATGATTCCCCTCCGCATTAGAAACTTTGATGTAATCTTAGGTATGGATTGGCTGACTGCCAACCACACCTCTATTGACTGTAAAGCCAAAAAGGTCTTTCTCAAGTTACCAGACCAACCCCGAACTTGTCTTTGATGGGGCTGAAGTTTCTAACCCTTCCTGTATTATATACTCCATGGCGGCCCAACGACTTTTAAGAAAAGGTTGTGGTAGTTATATTTGTTATGTGATTGATACACAAAAAGAGGCCCTTACCGTTGATGTAATTCCTATAGTTCGAGAATTTCCGGATGTCTTTCTTGAAGATCTACCCGGTATTCCACTTGATCGGGAGATCGAATTCACCATTGAAACCCAACCTGGCACGCAACCTATATCAAAAACTCCTTACCACATGTCGATGACGGAATTGAAAGAGCTGAAGACTCAACTCCAGGAACTCTTGGACAAAGGTTTTATTCGGCCTAGTACCTTACCCTGGGGAGCTCCAGTGTTGTTCGTGAAGAAAAAGGATGGCACAATGAGATTATGTATCGATTACCGGGAGCTGAATAAGGTTACCATCAAGAATCGATACCCTCTGTCGCGAATCAATGACTTGTTTGATCAACTTCAAGGCGCGCAAGTATTTTCCAAAATTGACTTACGTTCTGGTTACCATTAGCTAAAAGTTAAAACGGAAAGCATTGAAAAGGCTGCGTTCAGAACCCGTTACGGGCACTACGAATTTCTCGTCATGCCTTTTGACGTCACAAATGCCCCAGCAGCCTTCATGGACCTCATGAACAGAGTGTTCAAACCCTATCTTGGTGAGTTCGCCATCGTCTTCATTGATGACATCCTCATATACTCCAAGTCACCAGAAGCTCATGAGCGGCACTTTCAAATGGTTCTACAAACACTACGTGATCATAAACTCTACGCCAAGTTGAAGAAATGCGAATTCTGGATCACTAGTGTACACTTTCTCGGTCACATCATTAACGAAGATGGCATCGCGGTTGACCCCCAAAAAGTTGCAGCAATCGTGGACTGGCCGCGACCTACTAATGTGTTAGAAATCCGAAGTTTCTTGGGTCTAGCTGGTTATTATCGACGCTTCGTGCAAGATTTCTCAAAAATAGCATCGCCCTTGACCTAGCTAACTCAAAAGAACACACCCTTTGAATGGACTGATAAACAGGAGCGTTGCTTTCAAGAATTAAAAGGTCAACTTGTGTCAGCCCTTATACTAGCACTCCCTACCGGAGCAGATGGGTTCGTAATCTATAGTGATGCCTCAGGCAATGGATTAGGTTGCGTTCTCATGCAAGATGAAAAAGTCATTGCTTATGCATCACGGTAATTAAAGACTCACGAGAGGAACTACCCGACTCACGATTTGGAATTGGCTGCGGTGATCTTTGCTCTCAAAATCTGGCGTCATTATCTCTACGGTACAACCTACGAGATTTATACTGACCACAAGAGTCTAAAATATCCATTCACACAAAAGGAACTGAACATGAGGCAACAGTGGTGGTTAGAATTTATGAAAGACTACGATATAGAGATTTATCACCATCCGAGCAAAGCGAACGTGGTGGCAGACGCACTGAGCCGAAGGACAACGAGAAGTTTGGCATGCACTCTCGTTTCCCGCAAGGTCAATGGGTTGCTTGCCAATGTAACTGTGGAGCCTACATTGATTGGAGAAATCAAAGCACGCCAATAGGAAGATAAACTTTTGAAGAAAATGTATGAGGAACAAGGAAACATGCCTGATCCTGATTTTATTATAAACATGGGATACTGAAATTTTGGAATCGAATTTGCATACCCGACATCCCGAAACTCAAGAAGAAGATACCGGAGGAAGCTCATAACTCGAAATTTAGAGTCCACCCTGGCAACACAAAAATGTACCATGAACTGAAGGAATACTACTGGTGGACCGAAATGAAAAGAGATATAGCAAGCCATGTTTCCAAATGTTTGCATTGTCAGCGTGTTAAAGTGGAACATCAGAGACCTGCATGGCTGCTGCAACCACTCCTTATTCCTGAATGGAAATGGGAACACATTACTATGAACTTCGTGGTTGGGCTACCACAGTCCTTTTCAAAGAATGATGCTATATGGGTTATAGTAGATCGATTGACAAAGTCAGCACATTTTCTACCAATCAAAATCATGTATCCTCTGAATAAGTTTGCCACTTTGTTACGTATATGCGTGTTGGACCTCAAAGGTAACTGGGATGAGCACCTACCTTTGGTAGAATTCGCCTATAACAACAGCTATCAGGCAATCATTGGAATGGCGCCGTACGAAGCTCTGTATGGAAGGAGATGTCGATCACCTCTATGTTGGACGGAGGTCGGGGATAGGAAATTGTTAGGCCCCGAAATCGTATAAGTCACCAGTGAGAAAATCTAACTCATCCAACAGCGAATTCGCACTGCTCAAAGCCGCTAGAAAAGTTATGCAGATACTCGGAGACGAGACTTGGAATTTCAAGTAGGAGATCATGTGTTTCTCAAAATCTCACTAACAAGAGGAGTGATCCGATTCGGACAGCGCGGAAAGCTAAACCCACATTACATCGGGCCATTTGAGATATTGGAAAGAATTAGTCCTGTAGCCTATCGCCTTGCACTACCTCCTGAGCTATCTAATATCCACAACGTGTTCCACGTTTCAATGCTCCGACGGTATCTCCGAGATCCAGAACATATCATCGACTATGAGAATTTGGAAGTTCGAGAAGATCTCTCTTACGAAGAACAACTAGTGCAGATTCTCGATCGTTGTAATCAAGTTCTCCGAAACAAGACCATACCGCTGGTAAAGGTCTTATGGCGAAATCATCACATCAAAGAAGCTACGTGGGAAACAGAAAGTCAAATGCGAGCTAAATACCCACACCTCTTCGAAAATTAAGGTACGTTAAGTTTGGGGACAAACTCCTATTTAAGAGGGGAGAAATGTGACACTTGAACGTTTAATTAAATACCACATAAATATTTATAGTTATATAATTATGGGTGTATGTGATATATATTATTAAATAATTAATAATAAATACAGAATCTAATTTAGCACTGGGTTATATGGGATTAATTAGGGATTTTTATTTAGGGCCAAATTAACAGAAATATGAAATTCTAGTACTAGTTGGATTAAATTAAAGTTAAAAATAGTAAATAAATAATAATATAGAATAATAATAGTAATCTGTAAAGTAAAGTAAAATAAAATAAAATAATTAATTTTACGATGCTAAATGATAAGATATAATTTAATTTATATTAGGAACATTGAAACACTTAACACCAAAACAAATAAATAAATGAATAAAAGGAAAAGGAAAAAAAAAAAAAAAAAAGAAGAAAATTTTGGCCCAGCAATGCTTTGTAGATTTTGGCCCAAGAAGAGAAAAAAAAAGGGGGGGGCCCAAGTATGTATATTCATTAAAAAGATAATACTTATCTATAAAGATTTAAATCTCATACTGAATCTTCAATTAAGAGCTCAAATCTTCTAGCATCATGATGCCTCCATAGAGAGAGGCTACGTGTCATTCATTTCTGTGCTCGATTAGCAGTATATAAAGGGACTAGGGTGTTGTGATTCAGAGAACAAAAACGAAAGAAAAAAAAAAAGAAGGGAAGAGTGGGAAACCGAGAGAAATACATAAGTTGAGAGTAAGGAAATGAAGTTCTAATAGTAAAGTAAGGCTACGGGTTACATGTAAGGTGAGTTATATTATACCTTGCTTTACCATTATATGTTTTATGAATATTTTGAGTTACCATAACTTATTTTATACAAGTTATATCTATTAAGTTATATAAATAAAAGTTATATTTATAAATATTTCAGTTACATGAGTTACTTTCTAAACTCTATTTACTTAAAAGGAAACCCATGGATACATTTGTTTAAATTTTAGTATATATTTGACTATAACCTTATAAACAATTATGTTTTGTAAGTATCACCACGGGAGTCCCACGCCTTAGGAGACTTAAATAACCACTGGCCTCTGTTTGACCACTTTATGGTCCTCTATTTGTCATGGATTCATTGACCTCTGTTCTGACTGTCACTTATGTGACCTCTGTTCTGTTCTGTTTTATACCGTGGTTATGATTATTTATTTACATGATTTCTGTATTCTGCCACTTTAAATAAACTATCATTTTTAAATTAAATTATGCAAATATTTTAGCCTACCTAATTATCCATGGTTATTTTGTATTTCCTATACTCTTGGCATAATATTTCTCACTCTGCTGTGTGCTTATAGCTATTTCCCTTTCAGGTGACGAGATGCAAATGACCACATAACCCCCCAAAATGGAACCTGCACATGGACTGATATTGAATCACTATTTTATCTTTTTTTTTTTTTTATATTTTCGCTCCCTTTTGTTTCTATTCGGGGCTGGTCACTGAATAATACCAAGTATGTATATTCATTAAGAAGATAATACTTATCTATAAAGATTTAAATCTCATACTGAATCTTCAATTAAGAGCTCAAATCTTCTAGCATCATGATGCCTCCATAGAGAGAGGCTACGTGTCATTCATTTCTGTGCTCGGTTAGCAGTATATAAAGGGACTAGGGTGTTGTGATTCAGAGAACAAAAACGAAAGAAAAAAAGAAGAAGGGAAGAGTGGGAAACCAAGAGAAATACATAAGTTGAGAGTAAGGAAAGTAAGTTCTGATAGTAAAGTACGGCTAAGGATTATATGTAAGGTGAGTTTTATTATACCTTACTTTACCATTATATGTTTTACGAATATTTTGAGTTACCATAGCTTATGTTATACAAGTTATATTTATTAAGTTATATAAATAAAAGTTATGTTTATAAATATTTCAGTTACGTGGGTTACGTGGGTTACTTTCTAAACTCTATTTACTTAAAAGGAAACCCATAGATACGTTTGTTTAAATTTTAGTATATATTTGACTATAACCTTATAAACAATTATGTTTTGTAAGTATCACCACGGGAGTTCCACGCCTTGGGGGACTTAAATAATCACTGGCCTCTGTTTAACCACTTTGTGGTCCTCTGTTTGTCATGGATCTATTGACCTCTGTTCTGACTGTCACTTCTGTGACCTCTGTTCTGTTCTGTTTTATACCGTGGTTATGATTATTTATTTACATGATTTCTGTATTCTGCCACTTTAAATAAACTGTCATTTTAAATTAAATTATGCAAATATTTTAGTCTACCTAATTATCCATGGTTATTTTGTATTCCCTACGCTCTTGGCATAATATTTCTCACTCTGCTGTGTGCTTATAGCTGTTACCCTTTCAGGTGACGAGATGTAAAGGAAACCCATAACCCCACAAAATGGAACCTGCACATGGACTGATGTTAAATCACTATTTTATCTTCTTTTTTTTATTTTATTATTTTTGCTCTATTTTGTTTCTATTCAGGGCTGGTCATTGAATAATAAAATAATGAAAGCCCTAGAAATATATTTCCTCTTTCTTAAATAGTAAAAATAGTAAAATTTCTGTTGAATTATTTTTATTTCCACTTGTGCATCTTAATTTGCTACGAATAAGAACAAGTTAGTAAGTTGCGATTCCAATCCTAAGCCCCTGGGGTTGGGTCGTGACAGAGATGCAGCCAAAGATTACATCTACCTTAGTCGCAAAATCATTTGGACGGTGTACATGAGAAAAGCCAGAGTTTGGGTGGACAAAATTGAATACCGATGAATTTGTAGGTCGAGATAATGCTAGCTTTTGTGGTTTGCTTCACGATTACAATGGCCGTCGGTGGCGGCAGCGTAGAGTTACGGTGGAGGAGGAGGATGACGAAGACCTGGCGGTGATAGGTGAGACAAATGAGGGAAGATGATTTTGGGTTTGGTCTCCCGCTATTTCCATCTTTTTTTTTCACAGCTGCGTGCGTATATACAAGCTTCTTTCACATTAGCTGCCACCTTCTTCCACATCAGCTGCCAGCTCACTGGGCGTCCTAGCGGGGTTGTAGTTTGGATATACCATGAGAATTTTTTTTATTTTTTATTTTAGGCTTTAATATATATTGTCCTTATTAATAAATTTATATTATGGTATAATAAAAACTAAAATTTTAATTAAACATACCAAGTTATTATTTAAGTGCAAATAAAATCACATTGTTTTGAGCTATGGACATGGTGGCCCTTTTACTAACCTGGGAAATCTTCATACATAAACCATTGAAAAAAACGTTTTATTTATGTCATATAACTATCAATGTGTAATTTCTTATTTAATTTTGAATATAAGTTAAGTTTTGAAATAAATTGAAAAAGCTTTGAAATATGAAACGTTAAAGTGAAAAAAAAAATAAATTTTAAAGACTAATATAAAAAAATAGCTAAGCATAAAAATGGCAAAGTGTAATTTACCTTGAAAAAAACCTATACATGGGATTAGGATTCTTTTAATAATTTTCTATGCAATAATTTTCCCCCATTTTCTGAGGTCTTCTTGTCTCAAGTCATAACATAGTTGAGAAAAGGATAGTTTTAAACCACCCAATTAATTATGTTTTGAAATTTAAAATTATCCTTAGACCATCATTGTAAGATTATTACACTATAAACTATTGCACATAATCATAGCCTATATACGATTCAATACATGACTTCAAAAATTGAAGTTGTGTTTTTCACAAACATGATTATGATTATTATTATTATTATTATTAGTATTAGTATTATTATTATTTTGCAATAAACTAATTGAAATTTTATTTTTGAAAACACCATTTTTGATGAATGGGTGTTTTCAGAAACACAACTTTACAAAAACAATATGGATTGGAAAAGAATGCAGTTGGATGGTCCAATCTCAGCCGGTGGGCCGACTATATAGGGTTGTTTTAGGAACAATGTTTTGAGCTTGAATTTTTAATTGAAAAATGTTTAAGACCACTAATTTAAGAGCACCAGGAGAGCACAAATTGGTGGGTCTCACTTATTGATGTGATGTTTTGGTCTTAATTTTTTTTTTTCTTTTTTGAATTTCCACATCATTAGTGGTCAATTAGTGTTCCCAAATTAGTGGGATGAATCATTGTTGTTTTTAATTTTTTGGTTAATTTAGTCTGGTTAAATAAGTTTTGTTTGGGAAGAATTTTTTTATTTTTTTGTTTTTTGTGAAAAAAAAATGATTATGATTTGGATGTGACATTTTATTTTATATAACTTATTTTGTCTTTTTATACTTTTTTTAATCCCAATCTAAATCCAACCCACTTGCCAAATGATAGCGTTGCGGGACCGTTTGGGAAGTAGTTTTGTGGGTTTTTTTGGCTATTTTTGCCACAAAAGACAAAGTAGGCTATTTTAACCACAACAAACAAAACATCACATCCAATCCATAATCATTACACTATTCTCTCACAAAAAAGGTCAAAAAAGCCCTTCCCAAACTAAGTTTTTTAGCCCAGGTTAAAATAGCTAAAAAAGCTAAAAAGCCAAAAATTTTTGATGAATGGGTGTTTTCAGAAACACAACTTTACAAAAACAATATGGATTGGAAAAAGAATGCAGTTGGATGGTCCAATCTCAACCGGTGGGCCGACTATATAGGGTTGTTTTAGGAAGAATGTTTTGAGCTTGAATTTTTAATTTTTTGGTTAATTTAGTTTGGTTAAATAAGTTTTGTTTGGGAAGAATTTTTTTATTTTTTTGCTTTTTGTGAAAAAAAAAATGATTATGATTTGGATGTGACATTTTATCTTATATAACTTATTTTGTCTTTTTATACTTTTTTAATCCCAACCTAAATCCAACCCACTTGCCAAACAATAGCATTGTCATATAAACTCATTACGGGATCGTTTGGGAAGTAGTTTTGTGGGTTTTTTTTGGCTATTTTAGCCACAAAAGACAAAATAGGTTATTTTAGCCACAACAAATAAAACATCACATCCAACCCATAATCATTACACTCTTCTCTCACAAAAAAAGTCAAAAAAGTCAAAAAGTCAAAAAGCCCTTCCCAAACCAAGTTTTTTAGCCTAGGTTAAAATAGCAAAAAAAACTAAAAAGCCAAAAAGCTAACCCACTTCCCAAACCAACCCTACATTTGTTTTTAAAAAATGAAAAATCTATTTTTAAAATTACATTTTTGTCTAATTTTTTTAATATAAGTGTGATGAAATCATATGAATACAATTATCGAATCAATCTTTTTTATTTTATTTTTTTGAGTAATTCATGCATTGAAACAATATCAACTGATTGGATCATCAAAATAGGATCCATGGGTCCAAATTAGACTGGTCCAATCCACATAAACAAGCCCACTGAAAAATTAGTTAAAAATGCTTGGATTTCAAAAATAATTTTTTAAAAGAACATGGATTTAATAAAAACTCTCTCCCATGTTTGATATATGGTTATGGATATATAAATTATAGGATGTATGTAGGGTTGTAAATAAGTCGAGTCGAACTGAGTTTTCGACTATTCAAGTTTATTTATTAAGAATTAATCAAGCTCGCACTCGAGCTGAACTCAAGTCAAACTTAAATAAATTGAGCTCGAGCTTGTTCGATTAGATAAACGAGTTTGAGTTTGAACTTGAAAAAAAGAACTTAACTTAATTTACTTATTATAAATAAAATAAAAATTATGATCAAAATATATATATAAAAAAAATCCTTATATTGATAAATTTCATCAATTAAACATGTAAATTTATTTTTCTTATTGAGTCGAGCTTGGAATTACTTAAGCTCGGTTCAATTAATAAACGAGTCTAAAAATCGAGCTTAAATTCTTTTATTTAATAAACAAATTGAGCTCAAATGAGCCTTAAGCAAATCGAACTTAAGTTGTTCATAAACATTTTGATTCGTTTGCAATCCAAAGTGTATGATTTCTTGTAGGAAACTATTTATTAAACTAGCAAACTGTGTGTATTCAATAATAATAATAATAATAAACGACCAGAATAAAAGAAAAGTGTAAAAATAATTTTCTCAAAATAATTTTTTGGAAAACAAAAGTAACAAAGAAATTTCTTGTTCAAGTATAAAATAAGAACAAGATCACATACTGTAAATTAAATGAAGTAAAATAAAAGAACTTACAGGTTGCAGATCAAACCAAATGCAGAAATATATAAAAGTCCAGGCGTGTGTTGGACACACTTTCCTTAAGATCGTTACGTCCTCGCTACATGCTCAAGAACAAATGACGCCAACCTCCTAGGATGCAACAACTATACCCTAAAATTGCAGCACTACAAATCTGGGTCTGGCGAACAGACTAGGTTGAACTTTCTCTCACAGGAAATAGAGCAAGAAAATATACAGAAGTATGCACGAAAGGAAAGCGAAAATTGAATAAAGGAATTGCTGGACAGGGTCCGAATTTATAGGCTCTATGGTGACTATTCGGATGGGTTTGGAAACCCTCCGAACAGGTGCGAATTGGAATGAAGAAAGGTGACCGGAGAAAAGAAGGGAAGAAACTAGTTCATATTTGAATTCGAAAATTCAAATTCAAAAAATTTTCTTGCAAAAGTTTGAATCAAAACAATTCAGAAATTTGAATTTTCCCACAAAAATTTTGAAAAAAATCAAAGAATTTTGTCCAAAAACTTAAAATTAGGACTCAACCCACAACCCACAGTTGGCGGATGGTGGCGGTGCATGTGTAGTGGATTTGAGTTTGTCCATAACTTTCCTCCTTACAAAACTTGGAGTGTCCTTTGGGGCCCATCCCAAATATGCCAACCTAGAGTTTATATGATATAAACACTCTCTTTGTTACAATGTGGGACAAGTCATTTAATGAGAAAACTCACTTTATCACTTCAACTTCTATTTTCACGAACTCGAAAATGATGTCAATTTTTTATTCACTTGGAAATATTTTTGACGAACTGTCTTTAAGGAGAAATTTTTGTATGCCAATAGGGTACCACGTGGCATTACTTTCCACTAATCACAAGTGTATATGCCTACTATTGTTCTCCAAACACTCAACATAAATGTAATGGACCTTACTGTCAAAGCCAATCACAATAGTAAAATATACCACATGGCATGTACCTTATCCACATATAAAAATTTCTCGTCTTCAAGGTATGATTCAACACGTGGCAAACAACGCGTCATCACTTGGACCCATCTCAAAAGATGCATGGGTCCCGCTTCAATTTGGGCTCAAAATAATCTAAAAATAAGCCTAGAAAACTCAAATTTCTAATTAAAAGTTTGGTTTTTTTGGAAATCTTTTTTAAAATATGAGGTAAAAACATATTTTTTTAAATAAAAAAAACGTGTAAAATTTAGAAAAAATAGAAAGAATTTTTTCAAATGTTTTTTTTCGATTTTTTAATGATTTTCAACTAAAACATTATATTTCCAAGCATAATCAAAATTTAAACTTTTAAAGGCATGTAAAGCTTCCTATATATGAAAAGAAGAACTTAAAAAAAAAAAAAATGAGAAGAAAAAAAATAATTTCTGAATGATGAAGGTAAAAATTTATTTACATATGGCGGTGTTTGGGAAGCTAGTTTTTTGGTTTTTTTTGATTTTTTTTTACTAAAAGATAAATTGGTTACAAAATCAAAAAAAAAATCCAAACAAAATATCACATCAAACCCCATAATCATTTCACTTTTTCTCTCACAAACATCACATCCAACCACAAAAAAATCTAACTATCTTCCCAAACACAAAGAGTATGTTTGGTTTGGCTTTGTAGAATGATTTTGAATTTTTTTTTCTAAGAAACTTGTTTGGTTTGAAAATTTTCCAAAATAATTTCCAAAATCACTCTCTCTCTTACACATCAATCAATCACTTTTTTTCTCTTTTCTCTTTTTCTCAATCATTTTTTCTCTCTCACACACATCTACTCAATTACAACAAAATATCAAATCATTCTAAACTCCAAAACTACTTTCAAAATACACAACCAAACAAACCAAAAAAATTTCTAAACTCTCTTCTTGAGAGGGAGATTTATGAGCTGAATTGGGCCGTGGTAATGGCCGGGCAAATTGTGGGCCAAACACAATTGGGCCGTGGTAGCTTGGGCCTGCCCGCAAGGGTTTTGCTTGGTTAAGGCACAGGGCATGTGGGACCGAGCTACTTGGCTTGTTGGTACGGAAGCCGGTCTACTGGGAGTTCGGCCGAGATGTCTGCCTGTCTCCATGGGATCCACGGTTCATGCGTTAGCTCGGCAGGAAGACCGACGGCTAACCGGTTCGACCTACCTCGAGCTCGGCTTGCCGGACTGCAGCCGAGTTCGATTGTACAGGAGCTCGGCGAATGGTTCATTAAGATATGCCGCGCAGCGCGGTCAGGAGAAACCGAGGAGGTTCCGCCGGTCTGCCGAGCTCCACCGAGGTATCCTAACAGTTTGGTTAGGTGGTGATTGCTGGATTTGTGCTGACAGATGGGATAACAGCACCACGTGTCGAGAGACTAATGAGAGTAGATTTGGGGCGCAGAAGGTATATAAGCGAGTCTGCGCCCCTCATGCCTGGGACAGATGACACAATTTGGTGAGAAACACTAAACACTCTCTCCTCTCTCTCTCTCTCTATCCCTGTGTGTGTGTTTAACTTAATCGTCGGAGGGGTTTTCCCGGCCACACACCGCCGGGTAGCTTACCGCGGTTGTGCTCGCAGGTCGATCAAACAGACAGGAGCTTGGAAGAAAGGAGTGCGGGCTTGCCTGAATATTTGCTCCCCGCACAATTGGCGCCGTCTGTGGGAACTTTGAAAGACAAAACCTTGTCTTCTAAGCTCATCTGATCGCCGTCCATGGCGAACAACGACGGGATTTCGTTGTCTGCCATCGACGGAGTTACCCCGGAGTCAGGCAGATGGAGAGAGGGACATCCCGCCATTCCTCCTATGGCGAACCTGGAAACTTCTCCAAGAGGACATTCAAGAGACGTGCGGGATAAGCACGGAAGAAGCTTTGGACATTCACGGAGTCCAGACGGTTACCGGCGGCGGAGAGAATCGCATGCCAGGCGACTGGAACACAAGCTAAAGGACCAAGACGCCGTCATCTGGAGAATGGCGGCGGGGATGGAGGATCTTAAGTGACATGTCAAAGGGAAGGGTGTAGCTGGAGTGGGAGACCACAGTGAGCGCACCCAACCCCGCCATTCATGCAGTCAGAGCCAGCGGCGTACTCCGTCCATCTCAATTACCAAAAGTTACAAGGTTGGAGATTTCGACGCGCACGTAGAGAAGTCCCGCGCGCAAGACAGCACCTATCAACCCTCACGTCCGGCGACGACGTCGAGGTATTCTTATTCTGCTCGTTCAGAGGATTTGCAGGTAGTCTTGAAGAAACGGGCTCGTCGGCGGGAGGCTCAGAGGGTGTCGACGTTCCAGTGGCTATCCTATGGGGTTCACGCTAGTGAAGAGGTCGGAATGCCTCCACCTCACCTAGCTGCGCCTCTCCTTCTAGACACAAACTTGGCAAGGCTAAGCGCCACCCCTTTCTCCGTGGAGAGAGAAACAACACCGCTTCCCGCGGGCTTCCACCAGCCTAAGTTCACGCTCTACGACGAAAAAACCGATCCCTATATGCATGTAAGCCACTTCCGACAGGTCATGGCCGGACATAGGCGGAATGACGCTCTTATGTGCCTTATCTTCCCGTCAAGTTTGGGCGTGCTGGGCTTGAAATGGTTCGAGAGGCTGCCGGAGGGGAGCATAGAAAGGTGGCAGCAGTTGGCCGAAGCCTTTGTGACGCGCTTCAAAACCAACACCAAAACGCCAAAGGAAGTTGACCACCTTCTCAGTGTCAAGATGGAGCCAAGCGACACACTAAAGGCATATAACTCTAGATATTGGGAAACCTTCAACGAGATCTTGGATTGCCCGGTCAACCTGGCAATCACCCAATACAAGCGCGGTCTCCCGATCGGATATAGGCTGAGGGACTCGCTTACAATGAACCAGCCGCCATCCATGGGGCAACTAATGCAGCGTATCAATGAGCACATCCGAGTAGAGGATGATGCAGCGGCATCCACCGCGAAGACAACCCCGGTGGCAACAGACAAAAATGCCTTACAAGATAACCGGTCTGGCGGGTAAAGGGGCATACCACATAGAAGATTTGGATGGCAAAGGCGTACCCCGACCATGGAATGCGGCTAACCTCAAACTATTATATTCTTATCGTTCTTAAGTAATTTTTTGAGGAAGAACTTGTTTCCCCTACACTTC
This sequence comes from Camellia sinensis, assembly GCF_004153795.1. NCBI lineage: Eukaryota > Viridiplantae > Streptophyta > Magnoliopsida > Ericales > Theaceae > Camellia > Camellia sinensis. The sequence continues at coordinate 938,747 of NW_021025892.1, forward strand.
TGAATGTGATACTCTTTTTGTCAATGTAATAGAAATGAATTACTTTTGTTGAAGAACTTTTCTAATTCAGCCGAGATGATTTACTCCGGCCAAATGAGTTAATGATTTGCTCAACTCTGAAGTTTCAGCCGAGATGATGTACTCCGGCCAAATAAGTTCATGATTTGCTCAACTCTGAAGATTCAACCGAGATGATTTACTCCGGCCAAATGAGTTGATGATTTGCTCAACTCTGAAGTTTCAGCCAAGATGATTTACTCCGACCAAATGAGTTGATGATTTGCCCAACTCTGAAGATTTAGCCGAGATGATTTACTCCGGCCAAATGAATTGATGTTTGCTCAACTCTGAAGTTTCAGCCGAGATGATTTACTCCGGCCAAATGAGTTGATGATTTGCTCAACTCAAGGCTTTAGCCGAGATGCTCTATCCCGGTGGGAAGCTCAGAGGATGGCGGTGCGAACAACCATGGAAGAGATCTAGGGAGTTTGGTTTTGGAAGACGTCAGCCAGAAGGCCGAGGAAAAGGGGCAATTGACAATCATTTTGGTGGAAAGACCAGAGTTCCTTGCCGAGCTGATCTTGCTCGCCAAGAAGGAAGTCGCGGAGCGGACCTTGCTCGCCTTCTTTGGAGTTTCTTGCCGAGCTGATGTTGCTCGCCAAGAAGGAAGTCGCGGGGCGGACTTTGCTCGCCTTCTTTGGAGTTCCTTGCCGAGCTGATATTGCTCGCCAAGAAAGAAGTCGCGGAGCGAGCCTTGCTCGCCTTCTTTGGAGTACCTTGCCGAGCTAATCTTGCTCGCCAAGAAGGAAGTCGCCGAGCGGACCTTGCTCGCTGACCTTGGAGTTCCTTGCCGAGCTGATGTTGCTCGCCAAGAAGGAAGTCGCGGAGCGGACCTTGCTCGCCTTCTTTGGAGTTCCTTGCCGAGCTGATGTTGCTCGCCAAAAAGGAAGTCGCGGAGCGGACCTTGCTCGCCTTCTTTGGAGTTCCTTGCCGAGCTAATCTTTCTCGCCAAGAAGGAAGTCGCGGAGCGGACCTTGTTCGCCTTCTTTGGAGTTCCTTGCCGAGCTGATGTTGCACGCCAAGAAGGAAGTCGCGGAGCAGACCTTGCTCGCCTTCTTTGGAGTTTCTTGCCGAGCTGATCTTGCTCGCCAAGAAGGAAGTCGCGGAACGGACCTTGCTCGCCTTCTTTGGAGTTCCTTGCCGAGCTGATGTTGCATGCCAAGAAGGAAGTCGCGGAGTGGACCTTGCTCGTCTTCTTTGGAGTTCCTTTCGGATCTGATGTTGCTCACCAAAAAGGAAGTCGCGGAGCAGACCTTGCTCGCCTTCTTTGGAGTTCCTTGCCGAGCTAATCTTGGTCGCCATAAAGGAAGTCGCGGAGCGGACCTTGCTCGCCTTCTTTGGAGTTCCTTGCCGAGCTGATGTTGCTCGCGAAGAAGGAAGTCGCGGAGCGGACCTTGCTCGCCTTCTTTGGAGTTCCTTGCCGAGCTGATGTTGCTCGCCTAGAAGGAAGTCGCGGAGCGGACCTTGCTCGCCTTCTTTGGAGTTCCTCGCCCAGCTGATTTTGCCCGCCAGGAAGGCAAGTTGAGGCTTCCGCCAAGCAAGCCAAGAAATCGAGCAAGAGGAATAGCGCGGTTAATGTCTTGCAAACTAAAGACCGAGGAAGAGTCTACCCCGGTCAAATCATGTAATCCCAATCACGTTTGCGCGGACGTAATTAAGGCGCAATTGAGAGGGAGATTTATGAGCTGGATTGGGCCGTGGTAATGGCCGGGCAAATTGTGGGCCGAACACAATTGGGCCGTGGTAGCTTGGGCCTGTCCGCAAGGGTTTTGCTTGGTTAAGGCACAGGGCATGTGGGACCGAGCTACTTGGCTTGTTGGTACGTAAGCCGGTCTACTGGGAGTTCGGCTGAGATGTCTGCCTGTCTCCATGGGATCCACGGTTCATGCGTTAGCTCGGCAGGAAGACCGACGGCTAACCGGTTCGACCTACCTCGAGCTCGGCTTGCCGGACTGCAGCCGAGTTCGATTGTACAGGAGCTCGGCGAATGGTTCATTAAGATATGCCGCGCAGCGCGGTCAGGAGAAACCGAGGAGGTTCCGCCGGTCTGCCGAGCTCCACCGAGGTATCCTAACAGTTTGGTTAGGTAGTGATTGCTGGATTTGTGCTAACAGATGGGATAACAGCACCACGTGTCGAGAGACTAATGGGAGTAGATTTGAGGCGCAGAAGGTATATAAGCAAGTCTGCGCCCCTCATGCCTGGGACAGATGACACAATTTGGTGAGAAACACTAAACACTCTCTCTCTCTCTCTCTCTCTCTCTCTCTCTCTATCCCTGTGTGTGTGTTTAACTTGATCGTTGGAGGGGTTTTCCCGGCCACACACCGCCGGGTAGCTCACCGCGGTTGTGCTCGCAGGTCGATCAAACAGACAGGAGCTTGGAAGAAAGGAGTGCGGGCTTGCCTGAATATTTGCTCCCCGCACAATTGGCGCCGTCTGTGGGAACTTTGAAAGACAAAACCTTGTCTTCTAAGCTCATCTGATCGCCGTCCATGGCGAACAACGACGGGATTTCGTTGTCTGCCATCGACGGAGTTACCCCGGAGTCAGGCAGATGGAGAGAGGGACATCCCGCCATTCCTCCTATGGCGAACCTGGAAACTTCTCCAAGAGGACATTCAAGAGACGTGCGGGATAAGCACGGAAGAAGCTTTGGACATTCACGGAGTCCAGACGGTTACCGGCGGCGGAGAGAATCGCATGCCAGGTCTAAACTCTAAAATAAAAAAATAAAAATTAAAAAAAAAGAAGAAGATGAAACTGTGTGAAAGAAAAAAAAAAAAAGAAAAAAAAGAAAGAAGGGGATGAAACTGTGTCGTTTTACGGCACAGCAAAACACAGTAGGGAGGGGGCACAACAATGACCTCGCTCCCGATGGTATGAGTTTTGAATTGTGATGTGATATAATTGAGGAGAGAGAAAAGTAAAAGATAAAGTAATAAAAGTGATCATATTAGAATAATGAGTTTTGAATTGCAATGTGATCTAATAAAAAAAATTTAAGAATTAAACCTTAAACCCTAAAATAAAATAAAAAACAAAATTTAAGAATTAAACCTTAAACCCTAAACCCTAAATCATAAAATAAAAAAAAAAATTAAGAATTAAACCTAAATCCTAAACCCCAAACCCCAAATCCTAAATTAAAAAAATTAAATTTTAAAAATTAAATCCTAAATCCTAAAATAAAAAAAAACAAATTTTAAGAATTAAATGCTAAACCTTAAACCCTAAAATAAAAAAATTATAAAAAAAATTTAAGAATTAAACCCTAAACCCTAAACCCTAAAATAAAATAAAAAATATTCCTAAACTCTAAAATAAAAAAATAAATTTTAAAAATTAAATCCTAAATCCGGAACTCTAAACTCTAAAATAAAAAAAAATTAAAAAGAAAAAGAAAAAGAAGGGGATGAAATTGTGCCGTTTCACGGCACAGCAGAACACAGCATGGAGGGGGCACAGCAGTGACCCCGCTCCCTTTCCACGCATAATCAAAATTTAAACTTTTAAAGGCATGTAAAGCTTCCTGTATATGAAAAGAACTTAAAAAAAAAAAAAAAATGAGAAGTAAAAAAATAATTTATGAATGATGAAGGTAAAAATTTATTTACAAATGGTGGTGTTTGGGAAGCTAGTTTTTTGTTTTTTTTTGATTTTTTTTTTTACTAAAAGATAAATCAGTTACAAAATCAAAAAAAATAAATCCAAACAAAATATCACATCAAACCCTATAATCATTTCACTTTTTCCCTCACAAACATCACATCCAACCACAAAAAAAATTAACTATCTTCCCAAACACAAAGAATATGTTTGGTTTGGCTTTGTAGAATGATTTTGAAATTTTTTTTCTAAGAAACTTGTTTGGTTTGAAATTTTTTCAAAATAATTTCCAAAATCACTTTCTCTCTCTTACACATCAATCAATCACTTTATCTCTGTTTTCTCTTTTTGTCAATTATTTTTTCTCTCATACACATCTATTCAATTACAACAAAATATCAAATCATTCTAAACTCCAAAACTACTTTCAAAATACACAACCAAACAAACCAAAAAAATTTCTAAATTCTCTTCTCTAAACAATTTTTAAACATTACTCTTTCAAAACTAAACCAAACATACCAAAAAAAAAATTTCTCTAATAATATCCTATAATTAAAAAAACCTATAAAAAAAATTCACTTTCCAAACATCTGCATAATTTAATACATAGTCCTGAGCTGCTTTGAGCCTTTGTTGAATGGTTTTGATCTTCTCAGAAGTGTCTTGCACAATTTCAGGCCAAAGTAAAGCTCTATCCCCGACTTCTGTCCAGCAAATAGGTGATCTACACTTTCTACCATACAAAGCCTTGTATGGTGCCATACCGATGCTAGAGTGGAATTGAGAGCCCCTAAAAAATATATTAATCTCATAAAGGAATGGGTAGCCTAAAAAGAAAGAAGATGAATTGTTTAAAAAAAAAAAAAAATAATAAGGTAAAACAACATATTTAAATTATAAATATTTTATTTTTTTCTCATAAAATGTATAAAAAAATTTATATGTTCGTTTGGCATGTTCATTTGGATTAAAGTTGAGGTCTATTTTAATTACAAAAAGATAAAATAAATTTTTTAGTCTCAGGATAAGAATTATCATATTTAAATTATAATCATTATATTTTTCTCTCATAAAAATTAAAAAAATCTATCTTAAACGAAAATAACTAAAAAAAATCAATAAGTAAATTCACATCTTAAACGAAATCATATAAACCATATATCATAATAAGCTTGCCTAACTCGGAAAGTAAACGTTGTGGTGAAAAATGTTATAGTTAAAATATTGAAAAATGTATTAAATTTATTAAAATGTGGCTTGCATTTTTATAGCAGAATAAAGGCTCCTAATAAAAATATTTAGCTAATTAATGCAAAACAATTTATTACAAAAATACTATATATGGCCGGTATCACATATATACTTGGGTAAAAAATAAGATTACCTTGTTTTATTTTGAGTGATTTTATTAATTACAATATATAACAATAATGATATTCTCAAAACACCTTGAGAGCTTATTTAGGAAGTATATTTAGGTTAAAATAGTCACATAAGACAAAATAAGTTATTTTAATTAAATAAGATAAAATGTCACATCTAACTCGTAATTATTTTATTTTTTATTTCACAAAAATTAAAAAAATCAAAAAATATATATTAAACAAAACTTTTTAACCTCAAACTAAAATAATTAAAAAAATTAAAAAATTAACCCGTCCCAAACATGTTCGGAATAATTTTCACCACTTTTCTGATCCCTTGCCCATAAAAAACTACAAAGACAAGAGACAAAGCAACTTTAACAAGAAAGAAAAGAGTCAACTTTCATGATGACCAATGATGAGCAAGAGATGGTACATTGGTCCTACCTTTTCAAAACACCACAGCTTTACATGCAATTGCTTGCTACGTATGGTAAATCTCCCCATCCATCCATTCACTGTTTCATGTACATTTTGAATCTCTTTTTTCCACTCCAATGTCACATACTTACAAATATGGATGAGTTCTTCCAAGAAAGAAGTTGTTTTTAGAAGCACTTCTTCTAAGAAAGTTGTTGCTTCTGTCAATCGAAATACACCTCTTTTGCTTCATGTCACATTATGCAAATATGTATTTATAGTGGACAAAAGAAGAGACATACTTTTAAGTTTTTTTATAAGGAATTTTTCCTATACATATTATCAAAAAAAGATGCACATTACATATACCATCATTTTTAACAATATCGTCTGAAAAAATAAATTCAAATCATTAATTTTATAATCAAATTCCATAATATAACGTACTTAATTTTTATTTGATAATTTATTAGTTCAACTATCACTGTGACTCATAACTAATTTTACAAAAATTTATAAGTAACACAAATTTGAATAATAACTTGGAGATGGTAGTGTAACAAGGATTTTTATTTTTTATAATAATATGTACGAGTATCATTTACATTCTCATACTTCAGAGGAGGAAGAGGCGTCGAGGATTGAGCACTTGACATGATAAACCCGACCTTAAAAGCACCGATTACTGAGATGTAGGGGTATAAATTAGGTTCGACCTAGTCCTACTCATGTTGGGTTGCTCAGACTCCCGTCAAAATTTTGATGTGGCCAGGCTGATCCACGGGTTAGAAAATTAGGCCCAGGCCAGGACCAGGAGATATTTAGGCCTTGGGCGGGCCTAGGCCTGGGTTCAGGCTTGGGCCAGGTCTGAACATTTTTTAAATTTTTTTTTATTTTTTCTCTCAAAATTTTATTATTTTTCACAAAAAATGATACTGGACCTCTAGCCGAGTTTTGAGTAGGTGTTGAATGGGCCAATGGGCTAGGCTCACATATCGGACTGAGCTTTGAAATGATAGCCTAAACTCAAACCTACACTTAAGCGAGTTAGGCTCACCCCAAACCTAGTGAAACTTCAAACCGCTCACAAATCGAGGGCTATTTTTACACTCCTACTGAAATGATACCAATGTCTTTGAATGCTATTTTGGGTTCGTTTGGGATGTGAGTTGACTTTTTAACTACTTTAACTTGGGGCTAAAAAGTCTCATTTGTATTGATTTTTTGATTTTTTGATTTTTATTGTTGTGAAAGAAATAATGAAATGATTATGATTTAGATTTGATATTTTATTTTATTAATTTTTTAATTTAATTTATTTTTTATATCTAAAATAATAAAAAAATCAAACTTTTTGATATACCAAAGGAAGACTTTGACCATAGGTCCATTTCCTCTCGTATTTATTGGGAAGACTGATTTGTCTAGTCTAGGCCAGTAGATGAATTATTAGTGTCGTTTTGGGAACCTTACAAAAACGCAGCTTTCTCAGCCCAAAATCAAAACGCTGAAGTGTTGAAAAAAGCTGAACCACCATTTGGAAAGAGCTGGAAACGCAACTTTTTTGTTTACCAATCTACCCTCATATCTCATACATTAGGGCCTAGGGCAAAACGAAGCAACATTTGCCTTATTCAGCTGCTTCATTCTGCGAACTCCTCCTTCAAGCGGCGCCGTGTAACTCCCTCTAACAACCGACGACCTTGCCGTCCCTCGCCGAAGCTGCGGCCGGATTCGTCGTCCATGTCCTCGCCTTCGCCGGATCTGCACCATTAGGTACGTCGAAAACCCTCTTCCATTTACTATCACAAGTAGTGACGGACCGAAATCCATTTTCTGTTCTGGGTTTTTGGGTTTGGACGAAATTAATCCACTTTCTTTGTGTTTTGAATTGGACCAATTTTTGGTTGAATTGGTTGTTGTTTTTATTTAAAAAGTCAATGGCTTTGGTGTTATGTTATGGCTTAGATTGTTCTCATAAGGGGCTTATTTGCAGTATCTGTTAGATTTGGATGGTTTACGTAAATTCAATCTGTGGCACTTGTATACTGTATAATTTCATGCTCTTGTTGTATACTATTCATTCATTGGGGATGTCCCTATACTGGGATTTTGGGTTTTGATGAAAATAATCCGCTTTCTTTGTGTTTTGAATTGGGCCAATTGGTGGTTGATTCAATTTTTCTTGTTTTGGTTAGAAATCAGTGGCTTTGGTTTTATGTCTTGTACATGTAGTTGATTATTGCAGGGTCTACATTGTTCTCATAAGGGGTTTCTTCATAGTATTCGTTAGATTCAGCTGGTTTAGCTCAAATTGGTTAGCTTAATGCCCTATAGATAAATTCTACATGCAACACTTGCAGAGTCTATTATGGCTGAGACTTGTCTTATATACTATATCAATATATATGGTAAGTCTTATGCTTCTGATACAATTCAATTAAATTTTTTTATACATGATGTGGGTTGGAAGCTTATGGACTAATTCAATGAACTCTGGGCTTAGCAAAGCTTTTATGTGTCTTTCGTATGGAGCACGTACATGCATCTATTTCTGCCTTCACACTTTATCACCTGATATGCAAGTGGAAATGTTGAGCTATGTATGAATGGCACGATAAACAATTTATGTAGCATTCTTTAAATCGTTTTAAATTTTATCATTAGTTTTTTTTTTCTAATTGAGAAACCCATTGCTGTCAATGTAATAATTATTTATCCATCACACAAAAACTATACCATTGCAATGAAAATCTAACACAAATTTCATTCAAAGATATAAAAAATTACCTAACCATTGTGTCTTTCTTCATTACCATTAGTTCATTACCTAACTATTGTGTCTTTCTTCATTACCATTAGTTCATTACCTAACCATTGTGTCTTTCTTCTGTCAATGATCTTGTGGAGGTTCCATGATCTATCACAGTGCATTCATAAACAAATACAAATTCCTAAATTCAAAGTGCAGGTTGTTCACGTATTAACCTAAATTCAAAATGAACTTGTTTCAGTTATTGTCTTTCATTCCACACAGTAGATTATATTAGTTCAATTTATAACATGAACAAAAAAAAACAAATGAGTATACAGATGGCGTCCTCCACGTCAAGTGCCACTTCATCATGGCCACCAAGGATGTGTGATTGTGGGTTTGGATACTGCGTCGTAAAGATATCAAGATCCACCAAAAACCCTGGTCGTGCGTTCTACGTTTGCCGTAGAACTACGGTGCGTTTGTGTTACCACTCTCTTATGCGCTTAGTCACAAAAACTCGTCGTTCATTTGTGGTTGTGTCGTATAGTATGCATGCTAACTATCTACTGCAATTTTGTCCAGTAGAGATGTGCGTCGTGGGTTGGTTAGTGTGACGAGTTTCGCAGCACTAGCTTGCGTACTGACTAGCCACATAATGATGTCGATCAGGGGTTACGAGCAGACGTTGCACGCATAGATCAGAGCCTACGTATGCTTAGGACCGTCGTTGGTTTTTTGTGCGTCGTTGTTTTGGTGTTGTTGTTCCGGATGTGATGTATTGACATGGATATTTTCTGCGTAGTTACTTTCTGTATAACATATGTATGTTGCTGTCAGTTAGATGTTTTGGTCCTGTTACATAAGATTTCCCCAATGTGTAGTACAAACGGACTTTGTCTTTCGGAAAGTGTGTACTGTTTTGTGCTTGTTACTGCAGTAACCGTGTAAACGTACTTAATTTCACTTTTGGCCATGCAAAAAATATGTATTTTACTTCATTTCTTTTCTGATATTGCATTGTAAATGTTACAAGCAGGACAACACTACTCATGGCAACAAACTGAACATCACCCCGTGCCTCTTCAAAGTATCGAGGTAACGCTGTCACAGCAACCCAACCCCAGCCAGTCTACAAATGCCAATTCGACAGCGACAATACAAAGTTGTTTCTTCAACTCATCATTGCTGAAATGGAAGGCGGTAATCGACAACCGTGCGGATTGTCTATGGCAGGGTATAAGAACGTAGCAAACAAATTTCTAGAGAAAACCGGCCTACAACATTCAGCCAAACAAATGAAAAACAAGTTTGACAACTTGAAGAAAGATTGGGTCGCCTGGAAAAAGTTAGAGAATGCTAGCCACGGCTTGACAGGGCTTGGATACGACCATGAGACGGGCTTGATCACTGCACCTGACCATTGGTGGGCGAAAATGCAAGCGGTATGTTCTCACTAAAAAGTTATGGTGCGAGTTACATTTATTGTTTTCTAATTACATTTCAAGCTGTAGTAAAACATATGTGTTTTCTCCTTCACAGATGAATAACTGATGTGCTAAATTCAGGAGTAAGCCTCTAAAGCATGTGGATCTCATGGAGCGGGTGTACTCTGGCGCAACTGTGACTGGAAAACATGCATGGACTCCAACAGAAGTTCAAGATGATGTTCCTGCTGCGACCAATGCCATGGACGTGGATAGCGGGATAAGACCTCTCAGTGCAGGCACACTACCACAGCCGGGCCATGACACTATCGGGGAGAACGTGGTTGATAGTAGCCTATTTGAGAATGCTCCCCCCCAGTCAGCCGTGGACGGATCAGGCAATCCAAAACGACGCAAGCGGGCAACGCCTGGTACTGTTGCTAGCAGCATGGACAATCTCGTGGAAGTTGTGAGCAAACAAAGCAGGGAGCTGAAAATCACCCAATATGTTGTCACGGGTAAAGGTGACAACACAGTGGGGGATTGTCTTGCACGGCTTATGAGCACGCCTGGATTAGAGACAGGCGGTAAGTTGTTCTCATTCGCATGCGGCATAATGGATTCACCCGATAATCGGGACATCATCATGGCCCTCCTCCAGAATTGCATTGTCAACTGGCTGACTGAAAAGCGTGCCTGCACGCCGGCGAATGTTGGTAGGGATCATGAAGGGGGGACACGGCTGTTCGGGAGTGGTAGTGCTGTTGACTTGGACTAGGCCTTTGTAGTTGGATTGTCATGTTACTATTTGCTTATCATGAGATTGTAGTATATTATGTGTGTTTGTATGGTGTTTGTTGACTTTTTTTTTTTTGGGATGGTGAAGTCTCGTGACAGTTTGCATTTCTTTTATTTTTGTGTAGACGTGTATGTATGCTTCTGCAGGACTTTCCAGGGTTATTTCGGTTTGTTGTGCTTCTATTTTGGTGTGGACGTGTATGCATGATTCTGCAGGACTTTGCAGCCGATATGCGAGTATACACTCCTTTGTTGTGTTATTATTTTTGTGTCACATGCTTGTCATGTTATGCACAAGTTCTGTCCAAGGAATGTACATGCAACTCTTTACAGGCTTTTTTTAACTCCTTTGTTGTGTTATTATTTAGGGAATGTACATGCAATTCTTTGCATGCTTTTTTTTCGTTTCATAATTGGCACAACGAACTCTTTGCATGCTTTTTTTAACTTATTGATTCAAATTATTTAATAGTGCCAGAAAAGTACTTACATTTCAATAATTTGTGAAATTATTTTAGCATGTGGGTGCTTCTTATTTTAATGCAAACGAAAAAAGGATGCATTCTAATTACATTTCTTGAATTGACTTATGTATTATCTATTAATTATATTTATTGTGTAAACTTATTTATTCAAAAAGAGAATATAGGCAGAAAAGTACTTACATTTAAATAAATAAAAAAATTATTTAGTTATTGGGTGCTTCTTATTTATTTAATGCAAAAAAAAAAAAAACAATAGGATGAAAAGTAATTACATTTCTTCAATTGACTTATTTATTCTTTTTTAATTTGATTTATTGTGTACACTTATTCATTCAAATTTGGTCATAGTGCCAGAAAAGTACTTAAATTTCAATAAATAAAAAAATTATTTATTTATTTTTTGCTTTTTATTTATTTAATGCAAAAACATTTTACTAGTTTCATTAATTTATTTATTTATAGTTATCTTCAAGTACAATTATTTGATTCCAAAACAGTTCACATCAAAGATTCAAAAAGTGGATGTGGCATACGTCCAAAAGCCAACAATCCTAAAGTTAGATGCTTATATGCAAGCATGCAAATACAATTTGTACAAACTTGCAAATGTAGTAGCATTCACATGGTTTTTGTTTGGTGTACTACGCTTTGGACAATCACATGCCCACAATAGCCTACGTTGATTTGCTCATTGACTGGTAGCTTCTACACGAGTGTTATATATCATGGAGTTGTGCAACGAAATTTTGGCAATTAAAAGTTACAACTGCTAGTTCTTTTTTCATATAATTTGCAACGTCTATGGATGCACAAGAGGGTACTAGCTCGGGAGTCGTACGCAATGGCCAAATAAATGCTTAGATACGAGAGACGATCGGCGAAATGGAGTCGACGACATCAATGATTTGGATGGAAATTGCTCGCGTTGCCAATGAGTATGTGTATGTTGACAGGACTCCATTTCACACATCCGCATTGACTGGTAGCATATGGATGCAAGAGATGCTTGGAGGAAGGAATGAAGCATTTTAGCGAAATTTTCGGATGTCACAGGAGGTGTTCTTGATGTTGTGCAAGACATTGGTTGAGGATTACGGCCTTCCAGTACCACAGCATCCCCATGGTATAGACGTAGTTGAGAGTGTCAGCATGTTCATATTCGTGTTATGGGGCTTCACGAGTTAGGACATAGAAGACCGTTTTCAACACTCAAGGGAAACAATCTGGCGTCATGTAATGCGAGTTCTTAAAGTGACGAAGTTGTTCACGAGAGCACACTGCCGACCGACAAGGCCACAACACAGTAGACATCCGTACTTGGAGTCCCGACGGAAATATTTCCCATTCAAAGTGAGGGTATTTATTTTTGGCCCATTTCATTATGAGTAGTACCAAGTTTCGGAAAGTAAGGCAAACTTATTTTGGGTAGTAGCATTAAAACATATTTATGATGACAAATTGAAATTTCAGGACTGTATTTGGCGCGCTTGACGGCACACATCTGGAGGCACATCTCCCGCCTCAGGAGGCACCGCCATATTTTGGCCATAAAGGACGGCACACGCAAAACATACTCATAGCGTGTGATTTCGATTTGTGTTTTACTTTTATATCTTTCGGATGGGAGGGAAGTATGCATGATAGTAGAGTTTTTAACGAAGTAACACAGGACCCAGCAAAACAATTCCCCATGCTAGAGGATGGTAGGATGCACATATAATATATTTTTTGTTTGTATTAGTTGTGTGCATTGGAAATTTCTAATCGACCATCGTACTAATGCGAAATTATCGACATGCAACCAGGAAAATATTACCTTGTTGACGCGGGGTACAAGAACCAAAAAGGATTTTTGGCGTCGTATAAGGGATGCCGATACCACCAGGAAGTGTTTCGCGCAACAAGACGGCCAAAAAATGCAAACAGAATTTTCAACACGGTGCACTCTCCTTACAGAGTGCAATTGAACGTACGTTCGGCGTATGGAAAGCGCGATGGGGATTCCTACATAACATGCCGCGATATGATTTCGGGAAAGTGCAGGTGCCATTTTTTGGGGCTTCAATGGCAATACATAATTTTATACGCCGCAACTCTAGCGACGATGAAGCATTTAACAAGGTTGCGAATGCAGAGAATTTTACATTCAACGACATGCCAAATGTTAACGGTCTTGGTGACGATGATGATGGTGAACCAGAGGGAGACGATGACATACATATGAACGCAGTGAGGAAATCAATACGGAATGAATTAGTGCGACATCGGCGTGAACTTGGGTTGTAAATCCTGTTCGGTCTGTATGAGGTGATGACAAATGAAATGATTGTGTAAACTGTTGAAAGTGTCAGAAAAAAGCCACAGTTCTATTGGTAAGTTGCAGGTTCTGAAGGCCATTTACCAAATTGTAATGTGAAAATTAATTAATGTAAGAGCGCAATTTGTTGCGAAGAATTAAGAAAATAAATATGCCATTCAATAATAATAATAAAAATGTATAAACAAAACTGTCATAATAATTTGAAAAAAGTTACTACTGGTATTTTGGTCTTTTGCAAAAAGAGAATGGATAATTTGGTAATTGTTGTATTAAAAAAATAATACATTCACTAATAAACTTGTAATAATAAATAAATAAAAATTCGTAAAAAAGAGAATAATAAATTTGTAATAATTAAAAGTATTTGGTAAAATTTGGAAAATGTAGAATATATAAAAAATAATACATTTAGTAATAAACTTGTGTAACAACCCTCATGCTGTTTACTGATTAATGACTGATTGATTACCGATAATCACCGATTACTGCTAAACGGAACTGATAATGACTGATAACTGACTGATAATTGAACTGATCAAAGTACTGAACTGACTGACCGAACTTTAAATTGAATTAAATGAATACATCTGTTTGAATTGCATTCTATCTGTTTGACTGTATGATTATCTGTTCATGCTTATATGTTTAAACTGCTAATTGAAGGCCTTATCAGCGGCCGAATCCAAAATTGATTGATGTTTAATGATCAACATAATTTATGTGATTTTATAGTATAATTATCTGAAAACTGATTGGGAATGATTAAATTAGATTAAAATAAGCTAATTAAAGAGTTGGACTTAATTACCGAATCGCCACCCTTAGTGGCCCACTCAATACACACACTTGAGCCTTGTATACACTTCAATTAGAGCATTTATTCAGCTCATTTCTTGAGCTTAACCGTCCATAGAGAGAGAGAGACAAGGGGAGTGAAGTTCATCTCAATTGTGCTTGGAGAATTGCTTGCTAAATGAAGGAATTGGAACATAGGTTGCAAATTTAACTTCCACACCTTGTAACTAAAGCTCTAGGTAAGGAATTCAACCCCTCTTTGTTGTGTTTGAGCTCATTCATGTTAGATTCTTGAGCCTCTAGTGATTCAAGTCTAGAATTGGTTCATTGTGTTGATTTGGAACTCATTTCATGCATGCATGTTTGTAATGTAGATATTTGAGTTGTTTTCATGGCAAAAGGTTACATGCATGTCCATCTTTTGGTCATACCCCATGAATTCATCATGTTCTTGAAGAAATGAGTCCATTTGAACAAGCTTTGAAGATTTTCATGGGGTATGACCAAAAGATGGACATGCATGTGAGGTATGATGAACCACAACCTCAAAACTTCAATATATGTACATGCATGCAACACTTAAGCTTCAATTCACCAGTAATGACCCAAATCATGACTTAGCTCTACAATCTAACATGGACCATGCAACAATCAGCTCAAAACATGAACAAGAAGACAATGGATTTCATGTTTGTAAACCCTAAACCTATTATTTTTCATAACCAACTAATATAAACCCTAAATTTATTATTTTCTATAATCATCTTAAATCCTGAATGTGTCATCTTCATCACCATCATCAACGATATTGAACTTGAAAGTTTTGCTTCAAGTATAACGTATACTTCATCACTTATTTTACTGTGCAGAGCAATGGAGGACGAGGACAACAATTCTAGTGAGACCGGCGTTCCATTAATAAGTTTATCTGTCTTGTATTAACATTCTCAGTCGTTTTCGGTCGTTCTTAGTTCGTTCAAGCTGTTCGGTACTGGTTTGCTGACTGTTAGAATTATGTTCGGTAATACAGTACTGAACATAATCCTTTCGTTCAATACATAGGTTCCGAACATTAATGTAGATAGTCAGTCATGTAATTTTCTTTGTTAAACTAACTTAGAATGTAAAAGAGTAAGTTTGAATGGATTTAAGTTATGTATTTTGAATGGATTTAATTCATGTTATTTTAAGTTGTGAATTAGAATGGATTCAAGTTACACAGTGATGAACAAATTTTGTTCGGACATACAGTGCTGACATGATCATTATTGTTCGATAAAACAGTTCTGAACAAAATACATTTTTTCGGCTACACAGTGGTGAACAAATTCAAAATCATCACTCGAATCTGCTGATCTCCTATCAAGATTCTTGAATTCAGGGCATTTAGATGAAAGATTTAATCTGGTTCTTCTGGCTTGTCTCCAAAAATCCAGATGTAGAAACTAAGATTCTCAAAGAAATCAATGAGAAATCTAAAGCTCCGATCTACGAAGAAATAAAAGACATGGTTTACACACACGCGTCGCTGAGTGAGACCATGAGACTCTACCCACCCATCCCCATTGACGGAAAGCAAGCTTTAAAGAACGACGTGTTGCCAAATGGGACAATAGTGAAGAAAGGTATGAGAGTGAATTACCATCCTTACGTAATGGGGAGGTCGGAGGAACTATACTGGACCAAAGCTCCAAACTCTAAAGATTGAGTGAGTCAGAGAAGGAGAGAGATGAAAAATTAGGTGGGTGTGCATTTCATTGTGAAAATATTATGAATATGGGTAAATTTGGTAATAAGTGGGGCGTCCAAAAAAATATTATTAAAATTTAGGGTTTAGGGTTGGAGTCCAAAGAAATGGGGAGTCAAAAGAATTTTGATAGGTGCTAATAGCAGCACTCTTTAAAAATTATTAAACCAAAAATCTAAAAAGTCAGTTTTTTACCAACTTCCCAAATCACATCCAAAAAGTCAAAAAACTTGATAAAAAGTCAAAAATAAACTTTTTCCTAATTTTTCAAAATAACTACTCAAAAGTCAAGACTTCTTATAATATTTTTAATGTGAAGCATATGATATTACTACAACAATAATAATATATTTCTCTAAATTAAAGAGTTGTATTGAACTTTAATGACATGAAAAGTCAAAAAAATAAAAGAAAAAACACAAGACACAAATATCCCTACCACACAGTGAGACCCACGTCCTATTAAAACTATTTTATCCCATTAAAACTTTAGAACTCCAAAATATTTTTGTTACTAGAATATACTGCTTTAACCCTTTCCAGGACCAATGGAACAGCATCAATACACATATCCAGTCACCCATCACCTTACATTAATCAATGGGGAAGCTTTTCTTCACTCTACTTGGTGGATTAAAACCTATTATTATATTTATGAAATTTATTACGAATTTTGTTTCGATAATTGGAGCCGTTTAATATATAAAATTTATCAAGTATTTTATACTTACAAAAAATTACATTGATCAGATATCGATAACCTCTTGATCGGAATATATTTTTATTAATGATAAATACGATTAAATAAGATTTTAAAATAAATGATTAACAAAAATTTATTCCGATAAAAGGGTTTTCGATATTCGATCAATGTGATTTTTTATATATATGAAGTACTCAACGACTTCTACATATTAAACGGTTTGGATTATCTAAATGGGATCCGTGATAAATTCCATAAACCTAACAATATACTCCAAATTGGCGGATTGGAGAAAATCAATCCGCAACCGTCCGCTCATCATCACGCATCCGTCCAAAATGCGGCGGATCGGTTCGGTTCGGACGATTTTGACGGATCGATATATCCGCTGCTCACCCCTAACTTTAACCCTTTCCAGGACCAATGGAACAACATCAATACACATATCCAGTCACCCATCACCTTACATTAATCAATGGGGAAGCTTTTCTTCACTTTACTTTGTGGATTAAAACCTATTATTATATTTATGAAATTTATTACGAATTTTGTTTCGATAATTGGAGCCGTTTAATATATAGAATTTATCAAGTATTTTATACTTACAAAAAATCACATTGATCAGATATCGATAACCTCTTGATCGGAATATATTTTTATTAATGATAAATATGATTAAATAAGATTTTAAAATAAATGATTAACAAAAATTTATTCCGATAAAAGGGTTTTCGATATTCGATCAATGTGATTTTTTATATATATGAAGTACTCAACGACTTCTACATATTAAACAGTTTGAATTATCTAAATGGGATCCGTGATAAATTTCATAAACCCAACAATATACTTTAATCCACCCAATAAACTGGAAACCTCTTCCCTAATTAAACACTATAGTACAGAAAACAAATCATCGACATTGTCCAAAATTCCAAATAGATAAGCATAGCTACTCCTTTATATTGTTCTATACCCTCCCAAAAAAAATAATCATGTACATGTAAGCGACGCCAACCCACCAAAAATAAATGAACTTTCAAAAAATTAAAATTAAAATTCACCCAAGAACCCTAACAATACGACAATACACTTTAATCCACCCAATAAACTAGAAACCTCTCCCCTAATTAAACACCATACCACGGAGAACAAATCATCGATATTATCCAAAATTTCAAATAGATAAGCATAGTTACTCCTTCATATTGTTCCAAAAGAAAAAAAAACTCATGTACATGTAAGCGATGCTAACCCACCAGTTTAAAATAAACAAACATTCAAAAAATGAAAATTAAAATTCACCCAAGAACCACCTCCCAAAAAAAAAAAAAATTCATGTACATGTGAGCAATGCCAACTCACCAATTTAAAATAAGCAAACTTTCAAAAAATGAAAATTAAAATTCACCCAAGAACAATTCAAATTTGTTATGCTTTATTTTTTGTTGGAAATCTTCTTCAATAGAGAATTCTTGTCATCAAAATATAATCTTAGCTTTTTGAACATTTAAATAAAAATTCAATAAATTTTACTTTTTCCTTATCAAAATCAATTTAGTTCTATTAGCTTAGCATAAATGTTGATGGATTGGAATAGTATTAATAGAACTCAATTGTAGATTAGTGAAAAGTAAAACTCATTTGAAAATTTTCAATTTTTTCACTAACAAGGCCCACCATGTTGCTATACAATCATCACCTTAAGATCAGCTGTGATTCATGATCCGACGGTCCAATTGTGTTACTGCTTTTCAACTTCAATAGACCGTACAACTTCCGTATCTCTTTCACTGGAACCAAACTCTCTTTGCATCCACTGGACTCGCCGGAGTCATCCGCCGACAGTCTCGGCGACGAGCTCTCCCAAGATCTCCGGCCATATTTTCCGGCCACTCTCGAATCGCCGTTGGTCTGCAGCGCCGCCGTAATCACAGATTTCAACGCCCTGCTTGGCGAGGTCCGGTTGGCGATCATGATCTCGCCGATCTCCGCCGCGCTCAGCTTCGCGCCGCCCTGAAACACCTCCTCCACTTGCGGAAACAACTTGTGGTCCCTGAGCCCTAGATAGCTATTCGCTAGACTCTTGAAAGAATTAAAATCACAGAGTGGAAAATATATGTGAACATCGATTCTTCCCGGCCGGAGTATCGCCGGATCGATTTGATCTTTGCTGTTCATCGTGAACACCATCACTCTCTCATCTCCGCAACACGAGTTCACAATGCCATCCATGAAGTTCAACACACCGGAGAAGCTCAACGCCGTCGATTTCTCCACCATGAACCGATCGAGATCTTCGATTACAATCACAGACTTGTTCTTCGTCTGCAACAAAAGCATTTTCAGATCAGAATCGTCGGAAACTCTCCAGAGATCGACATCGTAGACATCGTAAGAGAGGAAATTTGCCATGGCGGCGATAAAGCTAGATTTTCCGGTACCGGAGGGACCGTAGAGTAGGTAGCTTCTCTTCCAGACTCGGCCGAGTCGGTGATAGTACTGTTTGGATTTGAGAAACGATTCGAGATCGGACTTGACCTTATGCTTCAAATCCAAATCCATGGCGATCGTGTCGAGAGTCGAAGGATGCGTGAACGGAAACGATCTCCACCGTCCGTTTCTCTGATCATCAGATTGCGTGTTCATGTACAGCTTCACTTCCCTCCGCCTCTGCTCAATCTCATCCAAAACCATATGAATGTGTTGAAGATAAGGTCTGAGAATCCGACGCTTATCCTTCTTTTTGATCCTCAACACAAAGGTTCTTCGCCGTATCTGATCACTCCCTCTCACAACCTCGTTCGTCCACGACACTCTGGCTCTGAGAAACTCATCGTGAACCGTCTGATCATCGTCGAGGCAGAGAACGATCTCATTTGATTTTTTTCCGGAGAAGAGATTGGTGAAATCGGAGTCCTCAATCGTAGCCAACGAATTCAAGTAAGTGTAGACTTTCCTGTAAAGTTGATTCTCTTGAAAATTCTCATTCAATTCGGGCACTCTGAAGCACTGGTGAACATGAACTCTGTCTTCAATCCAATGCAACCATCTCTTCAAAACGTAAATCAAAGCAGTCCTATACAAGAACAATCGAACCAGAACGAATACACAAGCAATCACAACAAACAAACAAAACAAATATCTAAGAATCGAAAACATGACTTTCTCACTGAAATTTAATTTGGTAAAATCATATATATATATATATAGTAGGATTATACAAGGTGAGATATCATTTTTCTAGGTTGGAGTGATGAACTCTCTTTTGTTACTCAGTCAGTGGCAACTGGATTTTATAAAAGTAGTTTTTGTTTTTCTTTTTTTTTTTGGCTACGTTGCTTAGCGGGGTAAACACTATCAGGGAGGGTTTATATATGGATTTTTATTATTGGCTAGTTTGAATTATATTTTGTATATTTGTAGATGAGTAGTGTGTCATAAGGTGTTTTATTTGATTTAAAATTTTAATATTTATATGCATTCAAACTTTGGTTGGTTTTTTTTATACTAATCGATTTCAAATAAAATTGTAGTCAAGTTGAGTTGGTGCGTTTTTATTTTTTTTAATATTGTATATATAAATTTATTTAATTAAATTAAGAAGATTAATGAATTTCAAAATATGTTTAAATATTCGACCATTAATACTAAAGTAAGACACATTATTTTTCAATTGAGGTGAATTTGTTGAAATTTTTTGAAATTTATGAGGTTTGATGGAAAATGAATTTGTTCACACATATATTAATTTGATCAGTTTAAAATGATGGATTAGTTATTCAAAAATTGTAATTATTCCAATCAAGTGATGTGCGTGAACAAAATCAAATTCGGTTTCATTATGTAAACAAAGTCAGACTTCATAGCAAAGAACTTTAAAGGCACATCTCAAATTATATTTAGAATGTTTTGCTCTTTCACCGTTTATTTAAGATTAATTTGTTATTTAAACAAATAAAATTTGAATACATTTTAAAATTCAGATCGAACTTGAATATGCACTTGATTCAATTAAAGCTCTTTTGAAATCAATTCAAAAGGTAAACACACAACTTGAATTTATTTTGAAACTCATTAATTATTCAAGATAAACTAGAACTTATTTTGAACAGCCCACTGTTGAGCTCATTTTGAACAACCCACTATGTGTGTGTGTTTGATTGGACGGAATGGATAAGGGGATTAGAATCCATCGGATTTGAGTACTGGGACTGTGAATTCCCGGACTATTTGGTTGGATTGGATATGTATCTTGTGTTTATTTTTTCATGAGATTAGATGTCTGTAAAGGACTATTTTTACCAACGTTTGGTGACTATTTGGTTGGATTGGATATGTATCTTGTGTTTATTTTTTCATGAGATTAGATGTCTGTAAAGGACTATTTTTACCAACGTTTGGTTGAACGGATTGGATAGGATAAATGAACAAAAGACTATTTTACTCTTTTTCAATTGTTTACTAAGTAATAGCAATATTAAACATGTCTTTAATATTTTAATTATTTTTAGCTAGATAAAATAAAAATTTATTTTATTTTATTTTTTACACAATTAAATAAATTTATTTTTTTTAAAATAAATAAATAAATAAATAATAACCCTTTCCAGGACCAATGGAACAGCATCAATACACATATCCAGTCACCCATCACCTTACATTAATCAATGGGGAAGCTTTTCTTCACTCTACTTGGTGGATTAAAACCTATTATTATATTTATGAAATTTATTACGAATTTTGTTTCGATAATTGGAGCGTTTATATATAAAATTTATCAAGTATTTTATACTTACAAAATTAGCATTGATCAGATATCGTAACCTCTTGATCGGAATATATTTTTATTAATGATAAATACGATTAAATAAGATTTTAAAATATATGATTAACAAAAATTTATTCCGATAAAAGGGTTTTCGATATTCGATCAATGTGATTTTTTATATATATGGAAGTACTCAACGAACTTCTACATATTAAACGGTTTGGATTATCTAAATGGGATCCGTGATAAATTCCATAAACCTAACAATATACTTTAATCCACCCATAAACTGGAAACCTCTTCCCTAATTAAACACTATAGTACAGAAAACAATCATTCGACATTGTCCAAAAATTCCAATAGATAAGCATAGCTACTCTTTTATATTGTTCTATACCCTCCCAAAAAAATATCATGTACATGTAAGCGACGCCAACCACCAAAAATAAATGAACTTTCAAAAAATTAAATTAAAATTCACCCAAGAACCCTAAACAATACGACAATACACTTTAATCCACCAATAAACTAGAAACCTCTCCCTAATTAACACCATACCACGGAGAAAATCATCGATATTATCAAAATTCAAAATAGATTAAGCATAGTTACTCTTCATATTGTTCCAAAAGAAAAAATCATGTACATGTAAGCGATGCTAACCCACACCAGTTTAAAATAAACAAACATTCAAAAATGAAAATTAAAATTCACCAAGAACCACCTCCCAAAAAAAAAAAATTCATGTACATGTGAGCAAATGCCAACTCACCAATTTAAATAAGCAAACTTTCAAAAAATGAAAATTAAATTCACCAGAACAATTCAAATTTGTTATGCTTTATTTTTTGTTGGAAATCTTCTTCAATAGAGAATTCTTGTCATCAAAATATAATCTTAGCTTTTTGAACATTATAAATAATAAATTCAATAAATTTTACTTTTCCTTATCAAATCAATTTTAGTTCTATTAGCTTAGCATAAATGTTGATGGATTGGAATAGTTTAATAGAACTCAATTGTAGATTAGATGAAAAGTAAAACTCATTTGAAAATTTTCATTTTTTCACTAACAAGGCCCACCATGTTGCTATACAATCATCACCTTAAGATCAGCTGTGATTCATGATCCGACGGTCCAATTGTGTTACTGCTTTTCAACTTCAATAGACCGTACAACTTCCGTATCTCTTTCACTGGAACAAACTCTCTTTCGCATCACTGGACTCGCCGGAGTCATCCGCCGACAGTCTCGGCGACGAGCTCTCCCAAAGATCTCCGGCCCATATTTTCCGGCCACTCTCGAATCGCCGTTGGTCTGCAGCGCGCCGCCGTAATCACAGATTTCAACGCCCTGCTGGCGAGTCCGGTTGGCGATCATGATCTCGCGCGATCTCCGCCGCGCTCGCTTCGCGCGCGCACTGAAACACCTCCCTCCTGCGGAAACAACTTGTGTCCCTAGCCCTAGATAGCTATTCGCTAGACTCTTGAAAGAATTAAAATCACAAGTTATCTGTCTTGTATTAACATTCTCAGTCGTTTTCGGTTCGTCTAGTTCGTTCAAGCTGTTCGGTACTGGTTTGCTGACTGTTTAGAATTATGTTCGGGTAATACAGTCTGAACATAATCCTTTCGTTCAATACATAGGTTCCGAACATTAATGTAGATAGTCAGTCATGTAATTTTCTTTGTTAAACTAACTTAGAATGATAAAGAGTAAGTTTGAATGGATTTAAGTTATGATTTTGAAGGATTTAATTCATGTTATTTTAAGTTGTGAATTAGAATGGATTCAAGTTACACAGTGATGAACAAATTTTGTTCGGACATACAGGCTGACATGATCATTATTGTTCGATAAAACAGTTCTGAACAAAATACATTTTCGGCTACACAGGGCAGTGGAACAAATTCAAAAATCATCACTCGAATCTGCTGATCTCCTATCAAGATTCTTTGAATTCAGGGCATTTAGATGAAAGATTTATCTGGTTCTTCTGGCTGTCTCCAAAAAATCCAGATGTTAGAAACTAGATTCTCAAAGAAATCAATGAGAAATCTAAAGCTCCGATCTACGAAGAAATTAAAAAGACATGGTTACACACACGCGTCGCTGAGTGAGACCATGAGACTCTACCCACCCATCCCCATTGACGGAAGCAAGCTTTAAAGAACGACCGTGTTGCCAAATGGGACAATAGTGAAGAAAAGGTATGAGAGTGAATTACCATCCTTACGTAATGGGGAGTCGGAGGAACATATACTGGACCAAAGCTCCAAACTCTAAAGATGAGGAGTCAGAGAAGGAGAGAGATGAAAAATTAGGTGGGTGTGCATTCATTGTTGAAAATATTATGAATAATGGGTAAATTTGGAATAAGTGGGTGCGTCCAAAAAATTATTATTAAAATTTAGGGTTTAGGGTTGGAGTCCAAAGAAATGGGGAGTCAAAAGAATTTTGATAGGTGCTAATAGCAGCACTCTTTAAAAAATTATTAAACCAAAAAATCTAAAAAGTCAGTTTTACCAACTTCCCAAATCACATCCAAAAAGTCAAAAAACTTGATAAAAAATCAAAAAATAAACTTTTTCCTAATTTTTCCAAAAATAACTACTCAAAAGTCAAGGACTTCTTATAATATTTTAATGTGTTAAGCATATTGATATTACTACAACAATAATAATATATTTCTCTAAATTAAAGAGTTGTATTGAACTTAATGACATGAAAAGTCAAAAAAATAAAAGAAAAAACACAAGACACAAATAATCCCTACCACAACAGTGAGCCCACGTCCTATTAAAACTATTTATCCCATTAAAACTTTAGAACTCCAAATATTTTTGTTACTAGAATATACTGCTTACTAGGAGTGGCGCGGATCGGTTGGGCCACGAAACCTCCCATCCGCCATCGTCCGTCAAGATTGGCGGATTGAAGAAAATCAATCGCATCCGTCCCGCCAATCCGGCGATGTGGATTGAGCGGAATTGGCGGTTTGGCGATGGATGCGAATCGGTTTGGCGGTTTAAAATTTTATAAATTTATCAACATTAATTCAAACTTGTGCACTTCCTTAAAAAAAAAAAAAAAAAAAAAAAAAAAGTATTACAGTCAATGACTTAAAAAAGTATTACAATCACTGTATGCCTTATCCAAAGAAAGAAAGTTTGAAACTTTAGAATTCACGATCACTGTATGCTCATCCACATATTAAATTACAGCATGATTCATCCTATAAAGTATTACAATCTGTGATTCTTAAAAATATAATAACAATTCAAACGCACCAAAACCATAAAAACAGCTAGTAGAGATTGAATGTCTCTATATTGTTACATCTACAATGTTTTTGAAAACAAAAACCAACCGCATATATCATATTTTTTATTTTTTATTTTAAGTTAGATTTAAAAACTAAAAAATATAGATGAATAATATTTTATTTTTTCAATTCAAAAATATATTCAAGTTGAAAATTTTTTCAACAGAATATTTAAACTCTTTTTCAATTGAAACACAAACATAATATTTAAACAAATGAAAATACAAAGTCTTATAAATTACTATAGGTGCTCGCGATTTGGCGGTTTGGCGGTTCGGGTTGCGCCAAAAAATCTCAAAATCCGCCATCCGTCCGCCAAATGGCGGATTGGAGAAAATCAATCCGCAACCGTCGCTCATCATCACGCATCGTCCAAAATGCGGGGATCGGTTCGGTTCGGACGATTTGACGGACGATATATTCCGCTGCTCACCCCTAACTAACCCTTTCCAGGACCCATGGAACAACATCAATACACATCATCCAGTCACCCATCACCTTACATTAATCAATGGGGAAGCTTTTCTTCACTTTACTTTTGTGGATTAAAACCTATTATTATATTTATGAAATTTATTACGAATTTTTTCATAATTGGAGCCGTTTAATATTATAGAATTTATCAAGTATTTTATACTACAAAATCACATGATCAGATATCGATAACCTATGATCCGGAATATATTTTATTAATGATAAATATGATTAAATAAGATTTAAATAAATGATTACAAAAATTTATTCGATAAAAGGCGTTTTCGATATATCGATCAATGTGATTTTCTAGTATATATGAAGTACTCAACGACTTCTACATATTAAACAGTTGAATTATCTAAATGGGACCGTGATAAATTTCATAAACCCAACAATATACTTAATCCACCCAATAAACTGGAAACCTCTTCCCTATATTAAACACCTATAGTACAGAAAACAAATCATCGACATTGTCCAAAATTCAAATAGATAAGCATAGCTACTTCCTTTATATTGTTCTATACCTCCCAAAAAAAATAATCATGTACATGTAAGCGAGCTCAACCCACCAAAAATAAATGAACTTTTCAAAAAATTAAAATTAAAATATAATCACCCCAAGATCCTAACAATACGACAATACACTTTAATCCACCCAATAAACTAGAAAACCTCTCCCCTAATTAAACACCATACCAGGAGACAAAATCGATATTATCCAAAATTTCAAATAGATAAGCATAGTTACTCCTTTCATATGTTCCAAAAGAAAAAAAAAACTCATGTACATGTAAGCGATGCTAACCACCAGTTTAAAATAAACAAACATTTCAAAAATTGAAATTAAATTCACCAAGAACCACCTCCAAAAAAAAAAAATTCATGTACATGTGAGCAATGCCAACTCACCAATTTAAAATAAGCAAACTTTTCAAAAAATGAAAATTAAAATTACCCAAGAACAATTCAAATTTGTTATGCTTTATTTTTGTTGGAAATCTTCTTCAATAGAGAATTCTTGTCATCAAAATATAATCTTAGCTTTCTTGAACATTTAAATAAAAATTCAATAATTTTACTTTTCCTTATACAAAATCAAATTTAGTTCTATTAGCTTAGCATAAATGTTGATGGATTGGATAGTATTAATAGAACTCAATTGTAGATTAGTGAAAAGTAAAACTCATTTGAAAAATTTTCAATTTTTTCACTAACAAGGCCCACCATGTTGCTATACAAATCATCACCTTAAGATCAGCTGTGATTCATGATCGACGGTCCAATTTGTTACTGCTTTCAACTTCATAGACCGCTACAACATTCCGTATCTCTTTCACTGGAACCAAACTCTCTTTGCATCCACTGGACTCGCCGGAGTCATCCGCCGACGTCTCGGCGACGAGCTCTCCCAGATTCTCGCCATATTTTCCGGCACTCTTCGAATCGCCGTTGGTCTGCAGCGCCGCCGTAATCACAGATTTCAACGCCCTGCTTGGCGAGGTCCGGTTGGCGATCATGATCTCGCCGATCTCCGCCCGCTCAGCTTTCGCGCCGACCCTGAAACACCTCCTCCACTTGCGGAAACAACTTGTGGTCCCTGAGCCCTAGATAGCTATTCGCTAGACTCTTGAAAGAATTAAAATCACAGAGTGGAAAATATATGTGAACATCGATTCTTCCCGGCCGAGTATCGCCGGATCGATTTGATCTTGCTGTTCATCGTGAACACCATCACTCTCTCATCTCCGCAACACGAGTTCACAATGCATCCATTTGAAGTTCAACACACCAGAGAGCTCAACGCCGTCGATTTTCTCCACCATGAACCGATCGAGATCTTCGATTACAATCACAGACTTGTTCTTCGTCTGCAACAAAAGCATTTTCAGATCAGAATCGTCGGAAAACTCTCCAGAGATCGACATCGTAGAACATCGTAAGAGAGGAAATTTGCCATGGGCGGCGATAAAGCTAGATTTTCCGGTACCGGAGGGACCGTAGAGTAGGTAGCTTCTTCTCCAGACTCGGCCGAGTCGTGATAGTACTGTTTGGATTTGAGAAACGATTCGAGATCGGACTTGACCTATCTTCAAATCCAAATCCATGGCGATCGTGTCGAGAGTCGAAGGATGCGTGAACGGAAACGATCTCCACCGCTCCGTTTCTCTGATCATCAGATTGCGTGTTTCATGTACAGCTTCACTTCCTCCGCCTCTGCTCAATCTCATCCAAAACCATATGAATGTGTTGAAGATAAGGTCTGAGAATCCGACGCTTATCCTTCTTTTTTATCCTCACACAAAGGTTCTTCGCCGTATCTGATCACTCCCTCTCACAACCTCGTTCGTCCACGACACTCTGCTCTGAGAAACTCATCGTGAACCGTCTGATCATCGTCGAGGCAGGAAAACGATCTCATTGATTTTTTTCCGCGAGAAGAGATTGGTGAAATCGAGTCCTCAATCGTAGCCAACGAATTCAAGTAAGTGTAGACTTTCCTGTAAAGTTGATTCTCTCTGAAAATTCTCATTCAATTCGGGCACTCTGAAGCACTGTGTGAACATGAACTCTGTCTTCAATCCAATGCAACCATCTCTTCAAAACGTAAATCAAAGCAGTCCTATACAAGAACAATCGAACCAGAACGAATACACAAGCAATCACAACAAACAACAAAACAATATCTAAGAATCGAAAACATGACTTTCTCACTGAAATTTAATTTGGTAAAATCATATATAATATATATAGTAGGATTATACAAGGTGAGATATCATTTTTCTAGGTTGAGTGATGAACTCTCTTTTGTTACTCAGTCAGTGGCAACTGGATTTATAAAAGTAGTTTTTTTTTTTTTTTTTTGGCTACGTTGCTTAGCGCGGGTAAACACTATCAGGGAGGGTTTATATATGGATTTTTATTATTGGCTAGTTTGAATTATATTTGTATATTTGTAGATGGAGTAGTGTGTCATAAGGTGTTTTATGTTTTATTTTATTTTAAAATTTAATATTTATATGCATTCAAACTTTGTTGGTTTTTTTTATACTAATGATTTCAAATAAAATTGTAGTCAAGTTGAGTTGGTGCGTTTTTATTTTTTTTAATATTGTATATATAAATTTATTTAATTAAATTAAAAATTAATGAATTTCAAAATATGTTAAATATTCGACCATTAATACTAAAGTAAGACACATTATTTTTCAATTGAGGTGAATTTGTTGAAAATTTTTGAAATTTATGAGGTTTGATGGAAATGAATTTGTTCACACATATATTAATTTGATCAGTTTAAAATGATGGATTAGTTATTCAAATTGTAATTATTCCAACAAGTGAGTGCCGTGAACAAAATCAAATTCGTTTCATTATGTAAACAAAGTCGACTTCATAGCAAAGAACTTTAAGGCCATCTCAATTATATTTAGAATGTTTTGCTCTTTCACCGTTTATTTAAGATTAATTTGTTATTTAAACAAATAAAATTTGAATACATTTTAAAATTCGATCGACTTGAATATCACTTGATTCAATTAAAGCTCTTTTGAAATCAATTCAAAGGTAAACACACCAACTTGAATTTATTTTGAAACTTAATTATTCAAGAATAAACTAGAACTTATTTTGAACAGCCCATGTGACTCATTTGACAACCCACTATGTGTGTGTTTGATTGGACGAATGGATAAGGGGATTAGAATCCATCGATTGAGTCTGGATCGTGAATTCCCGGACTATTTGGTTGGATTGGATATTGTATCTTGTGTTTATTTTTTTCATGGATTAGATTTGTAAAGACTATTTTCCAACGTTTGTGACTGTTGATATAGGACTTGTTATTTTCATAGATTAATCTAGACATTTTACCCGTTGGTTGAACGGATTGATAGGATAAATTGAACAAAAGACTATTTTACCTTTTTCAATTGTTTACTAAGTAAAGCAATATTAAACATTCTTTAATATTTTAATTATTTTTACTAGATAAATAAAAATTTATTTTATTTTATTTTTTACACAATTAATAAATTTATTTTTTTTAAAATAAATAAATAAATAAATAAAATATCAATAAAAATTATATTATTTTTTTAATTAAAATTTTAAATAATTGTTTTAAAAATAATAATAATTAAACAATGAAATTAAATAAAACATCTATTAACATTTAAATAATGAAATTAAATAAAATATAAACAAAATTTTAAAATAAAACATCAATAAAATATCTATAAAAATTATTTAAAAATAAATAAATAAAACATAATAAAAAGTTAAATAAATATTTTATTTTTAAATTGAGACATTTAAATTTTATTGAATTTTATTAAATATAATACATAATTAAATAGTAAAGGTCAAAATGATCATTTCACCACCTAATTCCAATAGTTAATAATCCCCAAAATTATCCACACCCCCCCTTAGGATAATATAATCCCCATAATGGGGATAAGGAGTCCGGCCGAACTCCATGTCCGGCGGACAAAAAAAAAAAACATCGGATTGGATTTACTGTGCAGATTACATCCGCACAGTAAATAATCCCCCTTATCCCCCAACACACCCCTTGATTGGACGGACTTTGGAAAAGGGGGATTAGACATCCATCGGACTTGATCCTGGGACGTGAAGCCCCCGGTACTATTTGGTCGGAATGGGATATGTATCATGTGTTTGTATTTTTTTCATGAGGATTTAGATTGTCTGTTAAGGCGATTTTTCAGTCAGAATCCAACGTTGGTTGGACTGACTGGATAGGATAAAATGCTAACACAAATAACAAGGGGACTTATTTTTACCATTTTTAATTGTTGTACAAGTGAATGCCAGATATTAAACAATTTTTAATATTTAATTATTTTTTAATTAAATTTAAAATCATTTTTTTTAATAAACTAAATTAAAATAAAATATCTATAAAAATTTGTTTTAATCATTACTGTTATAACAAATCATTATTTTTTTTACCATGCAAACTTACTATGTTTGTTTACTTACACAATTATAAATAATTTTGACACATTAAAATAATAAATAACCACCTATACATTGATTTTAATAAAATACTGTATAACACCTGTATAAAAAATTTATATTAATTAAAATTTAAGATAAATTTTAAATAAAACACATATGTAAAATTTAAATAATGAAATTAAATAAATTATAAACAAAATTTTAAATAAAACATCCCAATAAATATCTATAAAAAATTATTTTTAAATAATATAAATAAATAAAACATCATAAAGAATGTTATTTAGATAAAACTGTATTCTTATTTTTTAATACTTGGTACAATTAAATTTATTTGAATTTCTATTAAAAATACTAATTAAATAGTAGAGGGTCAAATGGTTCCATTTTCGCATTCTAAATCCCAACAGTGAATAGTCCCCCACATTATATCCCACCCCCCCAGGACACAATAGTCCCCCATATGGGGGGACATGGAGTCCGGCCGGACGTCCAATCGGCGGATAGGAACACTATTTTGGATTGTAATCCAAATAGTGGATAGTACCCCTCCATCCATCCTCCTCTTGCCTTCGCGCTCGGAGAAGAGATGGATTGGAGGGGGACTATCCACTATTGGTATTACAACCAAAATAGTGTCCTTTATCCGCCGCGATATGGATGTCCGGCCGACTCCATGTCCCCCATATGGGGGACTATTTGTCCTGGGGGGTGGGATAGAATGGGGGGACTATTCACTGTTGGATTAGATGCGAAAATTTGGACCATTTGACCCTCTACTATTTAATTATGTATTATATTTAATAAAATTTCAATAAAATTAAATGTCTCAATTTAAAATAAAATATTTTATTTAACTTTTTATTTGATTGTTTTATTTTATTTAATTTTTTTAAAATAATTTTTATAATATTTATTGATGTTTTATTTAAAATTTGGTTTATAATTTATGTAATCATTATTTAAATTTTAATATGTGTTTTATTTTTAAAATTTTTTTAAAATTTTAAGTAAAAAAAATAATAATAAATTTTTTTATACAGGTATACAGTGATTTTATTAAATTCAAAAATTTAAGTGGTTATTTATTTATTTAATTGTGTAAAAAAATAAATTTAATTTAATTGTGAAATAAACAAACACAGTAAAGTTTTGCATGTTAAAAAAAATAATGCATTTGTTATACAGTAATTGATTAAAACAAATTATAATACTTTATTTAATTTATTTAAAATTAAAAAATGATTTATTTAATTAAAAATATTAAAAATATTAAAAATATGTTTAATATTGCTATTACTTAGTTAAACAGATTAAAAATGTAAAATAGTCTTTTGTTCATTTATCCTATCCAGTCCGTCCAACCAAACGTTGGGATTCACTTGAAAATAGTCCTATACAGACATCTAATCTCATGAAAAATAAACAAACACATGATACATATCCAATCCGACCAAATTAAGTTCCGGGGATTCACAGATCCCAGGACTCAAGGTCCGATGGATTCTAGATCCCTTTTCCAGTACCGTCCAATCAAGGGGTGTGTTTGGGGATAGGGGGGATTATTTTTACTGGGCGGATTGTTAATCTGCACAGTAAATCCAATCCGATGTTTTTTTTTTTTTTAGTCGCCGGACATGGAGTTCGGCCGGATTCCTTATCCCCATATGGGGATTATATTATCCTAGGGGGGGTTGTGGATAATTTTTGGGGATTATTAACTATTGGCAATTAGGTGGTGAAATGATATTTTGACCATTTACTATTTAATTAAATGTTTATATTTAATAAAATTCAATAAATTTAAATGTCTCAAGTTTAAAAAATAAAATAATTTATTTAAACTTTTTAATTGATGTTTTTATTTATTTATTTTAAAATATTTTTTATAGATATTTTATTGGAATTGTTTTATTTTAAAATTTTGTTTATATTTTATTTAATTTCAATTATTTTAAATGTTAATAGATGTTTTATTTATTTCATTGTTTAATATTATTATTTTAAAACAAATTTATTTAAAAATTTTAATTTAAAAAAATAATATTTAAATATATTGTTATTTTTTTAATTAAAATTTTAACTAAATTTATTTTTAAAATAATAATAATTAAATAAATCATCTATTAAAATTTAAATAAATTATAAACAAAATTTTAAAATAAAACATCAATAAAATATCTATAAAAAATTATTTTAAAAAATTAAATAAATAAAACATCAATAAAAAGTTAAATAAAATTATTTTATTTTTAAATTGAGACATTTAAATTTTATTGAATTTTATTAAATATAATACATAATTAAATAGTAGAGGGTCAAAATGGTCATTTTCGCATCTAATCCCAACAGTGAATAGTCCCCCACATTCTATCCCACCCCCCCAGGACACAATAGTCCCCCATATGGGGGACATGGAGTCCGGCCGGACTCCATATCCGGCGGATAAGGAACACTATTTGGATTGTAATCCAAATAGTGGATAGTCCCCCCTCCAATCCCCCCAATCAAACACGCCCTATATGTACTAACTAATGTACAAACTAGTGTATCAACAGATGATGTAACGTTATTTGTATAGTTTTAGATATTTATAACTTGTATAATAAATGTGATCAATTGTAATATCATAACACTAATTGATACACTAACGTGTATACTAATTAATGCATATAACTCATAATTTCGACGTGTATAGTTCAAGGTGTGTGTTGGTAACGTTAGGCTGGTGGAAGTAGATTAGAAATTGACAATCATAAGAAGAATATAGCACCATTTAAAAAACATATATAAGATTCCTTTGACAAATGTCATTGTCTTTTATTAACAAAATCATTTCAAAAGGAGAGATTAAACAAAAGCAAAACTTGATCAACAAAATTTATAAGATTCCTTTGACAAATGGATTTTTTCATGGTTTTTATTTGTGTGTTTCTTAATCTGGTGTTTTTTTTATTTGGTGTAAGTTTATCTCTTAGATAGACTCCTTTGTGTATGTGTCGTTTGGCTTCATTAATAAAAAATTTTCTTTTTGATAAAAAAAAAATGTCATAGTTTTTTATTGACAAAATTATTTCAAAACGGGAGAGATTAAACAAAAGCAAAACTTGATCAACAAAATTTAGCTCCACATGGAGGACCAAATCCAGTCTGCAATGTTGTACTTGTTGTAGAGTCGTAAGTTTTATTATTATGGGCTGTTTTCCTCTTGTCTGTGATCGGACGGGAGAGTGCTGTTGAGATTATGAAGACTTATTATGGGTTCCATTTTGATAATTCGAATCGTTTAATGTGTAGAACTCGTTGAATACTATATGTCTGCAAAAAATCACGTTGATTGAATATCGATAACTATCTCATTGGATCAGATTTATGTTAATCGTTTATTTTTTTACTGTCTATTTTTTTTTTATACAAAACTGATTTGATCGCGTAGTTATCGATATCCGATCAACGTAATATTTTCGAGGCATATAATACTCGACGATTTTGACACATTGAACGATTCAGATTATTGAAACGGGATTTGTGGTGAACTCTCACAGATCCAATAGTACTCTCCAGTCTAATCACAGACCGGAGGAAGCCAACCCCTATTATTATTGTATGAAATTTCAACTCATTGGGTGGGCATCATATACCTAATTCAAATGACAATTCGTTTTGCAAGTTTTCTAGTGTCCAAATTCCCTTTGGTATGTCTTAGTTGAACAGGCAAGTAGATCACCCAACACTTTGAAAAAGTTTTCTATAGCTCAAATTGCTTTACATAATCCAACATCTAATTTATTTTTTTAGTTTTCTTAATCTTTTTCAATAATACTATATTAACTCAAAAGAAAAAAAAACGCGAAAATATTAATGTGAGGTTCAAATTCAATTCATAAGAATCATGACTGTATATTAATATTTTTGTGCACATAGTGTTAGAATTATTTGAGGTATTCAACCGAAAGTTTGTGCACTTCTTTTTTTATTTTATTTTTTTTATAACATTTCTATAGACAATGTTAAAATTATTAGAAGTATTTAATTCAAAATTGATTGACTATAAGTAAAGTGACCCTTTTAGACTATATTGACCAAGTTTTGGTAAACTTATAGAGAGGCATTGTGAAAAAATCCCTTACAATCTTTTGTACATACGATCACATAAGATCCGGTGAAATATCGAAGTGACATATAAATAAAAAATGATAATACAGTTTGCTCCAGTGAATGGATCAAACTGGTCCAAACTCCTCAAGCCCAAGTCCAAATGATCAAGCCCACCGGATAACCTGCAAACAAGTTCAAGGGGGAACGGGGTAGTCCCCCAGTGAACCCTCCGACGAACAAGTTAGGAAGAGAAGTGGAGTATAGAAGGAGAGATTAGAGATAGAAAGCTTAACCTTCTTCTTGTCTTCAACGTTTGCTTATATACTTTGGTAATCATTTCGCTGTCCCTTCCGACCTGCCCTCCTCGCCGAAAGCCTATGCTGTAGCTTACCTTGTTCAGGGTAAGGGGGTCTTGTTCCGACGGAGAGGTGTTGTTGTAATAAATGCTGTGATGGGCTGCATTAATGGTGATATGCAGTGGCAATAACTTTGCAGATCTTTGTCTGCTGATGTGGCTCGTCCTTCTCTTGCCGTGTGTCTGAATGTCATTGGCTCTTTATGTCATGTTGGACTCCAGCTGTCCTGGATCTCACCAGCTGGGTTATGCATTGAGCTTCAAGTGATGGGCTTGGATTGTCCATAGGTGATTCTTAGCCTTTATGGGCTTATACACGTCAAAAAATGAGAGAAATAAACTTGGTTGGAGACTTGGCTCATTGAAAATCACGTAAAACTCCAATCTGACACAACATTAAAATTATTGAAAACATTCAACTCAAAATTGATTGATA
Source organism: Camellia sinensis (assembly GCF_004153795.1). Lineage (NCBI taxonomy): Eukaryota > Viridiplantae > Streptophyta > Magnoliopsida > Ericales > Theaceae > Camellia > Camellia sinensis. Next base: position 973,682 of record NW_021025892.1, read on the forward strand.
AATGATCGATAGAAACAATAATATGTAGATAAGCAGTGATCAATTCCAACCATTAAATTGATACTTTGTCGATGTTTTGAATGATTAAAAGCTTCTAAAGTGTCCGCTTGTAGAATTTTGGCCCTCACGGAGAGCCGAAAGGTAGCTGACCCACGAAAGTTACATTTATAATTTTTTAAAATTATTATTATTATTTTTATTTCTGTCCATCCAATGCAGGGCCCACAATTCACCATATTATAATTAGGATTTGATAATAAGTTAAGTTAAGTTTATCACTTGAAGTTGACACCTATTTGCTTCAAAACTTAGACACGCATTGTACACGGTATTACCACAAGGTTGATGAATCCAAAAGGTTGACTTTCTTGACTACATCCTTGTTTAAGTTCATTGTATTCCTATTTTCTATCATATTGGAATTTGGTATAATAGGTATATTCTCTATCAAAATAAAAGAGGTATCAACTTCATAATCATTTCTATTACTTGGATTTTTCACTTATTAACTATTCTTCACTTATAATTTATGATAAGAATAACATCATAATATTACATTTATTATAGAAGAGGAAAGGAGTTAAGATTTGAAATTGTAACCTTCTGAGCAACACAAGACGTCCAATCATTGGGTTAAGCACTTTGATTTTCTTAATTATTCTGTTGATCTTAAGAAGGATTCCAACATTCGGTTTAATTTTTTCATCGGCGCATAGAAATTAAATGTGAGAATTCTATACATGTATAGAGTCATCAAATGAAACAAGTTATTTGAACTCGATATATGTTTGATTAGTTATTTTATTTTTTTAAATCGACTCGTTATGTAAAGGTTAATGATCCAAAACTTTAACCTTTTAGACTGGAGTATATCATTTGTTACAATATCTAAGAGAGGGAGAAAGAGAATATTGTATGGTGGATATATTCAATATTTTGTTGAATAATTATGTAACAATATATATAAGACTCCTTTATATAAGAGGAGAGAAATCTAAGTATAGTAATCCTAAATATGGTAATGAATATAATATAGTATGCATGATAGACAAAATATGTAGTTACTATATTTAACACCCTCTTCAAATTCAAGTAGAGATACTAATTTGATACTTGAGTTTGGAGAGAGAAACTAAAATATAAAATAAAATTAAAAAATAAAATAAAAGACAAATAGATTACAAAGTCCAAATGGGAGCGTAAGGGTGCTTGAGATAGATCAGTAGCCGGAGCTAATGTCAGGAGAAAATTTATGATCGTGTCGGACCGTTGTAGGAATTGGCCGGAACTAATGTCATCACAGTTTAAGGTTGTGCTAGACCGTTGTAAAAATTAGCCAGAACTAATGCTGGAATAGTTTAAAATCATGTCAGACCGTTGTAGAAACTGGTCGAAACTAATGCTGTGACACTTTAAGGTCGTGCTTATTTGTATTCTCTCATATTAGGGTATAGTAGGTATATTCTCTATCGGGTATAGTAGGTATATTCTCTATCAAAATAAAAAGGGTAAATTATAAATACACCCCCTGAGGTTTAATTAAAATACGAATTGTTTCCCTGTGATTTTGAAAATTACATTCCACCCCCTGAGATTTCTAATTTCATAACAAATCGCCCATTTTATTAATAAATCATCAAGTCAATTAACAGTTTTTAATAATGTTAGAAATATGTTTCAATTTATAATTCATGTAATTTATTATTATTTAGGAGAGCAATTATGAATTTTATTTTTTTAGTTAATTCTGTTAAATAAAAAATTCTAACAAAGAGGTATTTGTAATTTTTCAAACCAATCTATATTTTAAGCAAATCTCAAGAGGTGTATTTATAATTTATCCAAATAAAAATGTGTCAACTTCATAATAATTTCTATTACTTGGTTTTTGAACTTATTAGCTATTCTTCATTTGTTTATTATTTATGATAAAGAACATCATAGTATTACATTTATTCGGAGAGGGAAAGGGATTAAAATTTGAAATTGTGACATGATGTACAAGATATCCAATCATTTGGTTAATAGTGTTACTCTAGTTAACTTCTTTTTAACCTTAGAAAATGTTAATTGTTGGTGTCATAATGTGACATGATGACAAATGATATTTGTAGCTGACCTTGTAACGCGGATTTGAATTATGAGAATCAACTTTTACAAAAAGATGGAAGTTTAGGCTTCTTACCCATTTCTTCTCCATGACCTTGTTGTAAGCAGCAGTTTCAACATTGGGTCTGATATTTTTGGTGGCGTGTGGAAGTTAAATGTGATACTTCATCCTTGGCGTTATAAATTGAATCAACTCAAGTTTAGCTCTTAATCTACTTGATTCAAACAACAAATTAAATTTGAATACATTTTATAGTTTATTAAGTTTTCAAGTCAATTTTTAAACAATTTACTCGACTTGTTTAGAGCCTTGTCTATGGTAAATTCATCAAAATGCTAAAAATGTAATTTTCAACTTGTGCAATATCTTCTTCTTGAAAAAAAGAAAAAAAAAAAAGAAAAAGAAAAAAGGAAAATATTGAAATTTAACTTGTTAAGTATTTGTTATTTTTAAAGTCTTTTTAACATTTAATTCATTTATTTATTTATACAATTATTTCCTTGTGAGAGGGTAATTTTTGTGAAAATTTGGCCGAGCTATGAGATGGTCATTATGGCCCAAAGTACGAAGGGTTGGGTAAAAAGGCCGTAAAGTTACTCCGGCCCAAGAGAGGTAAAAAATTACTCCGGCCCGAGAGAAATGTAAAGTTACTCCGGTCCGGAAGCGACTTGGAGTTAGGCCGGTCTCAGAGTTAGTCCGGTTATGGCGTATTGTGGTTAGAACGGTCAGAACCTTGCTACTCGGTAGTTCGGTCTAAACACATCATGGTTTGTACATGAGAGCACCGAGATAAGGATGAGTAAAAGGAAGAACCGAACTAAGGATAGTTCGGCCTACTTTGCGGCTTAGCATAACCATGATTACTTCGGTCATGTTGAAGTTCGGCCATGGTAAAAACCATCTCACTTGGTTTAAGCAGTGAGGGGGGTGTTAAAGGATAAGCATTATCTTTCAGGAGTATGAATCCTAGGAGGACTCTGCATGGAGGAGTAGAAGTCCTACTAGGATTGTGCCACACGAAACCTATAAAAGCTCACAAACATCACCTTGGAGGAGGTAACACACAACTTTGCTTTTTGAATACACAGAGCTTTTGTCTATTTGCCAAGCTTACTGACTTAGGCATCGGAGAGGTTTCCGGCATACACCCGCCGGCTAGCTCACGTTTGTGTTTTCAGGTGATAAAGCGACGACGTACAGAGGAGCGTAGACTTGATCAACAGGATTATACGAGAAGGTTTATTTCTTTCCCGTACAAGTGCCTCCGCCGTTAAGTCTACCAGTTGATCTATCCGTGGTAGAGGAAACTGTCTTTTGGACGCCTTGTTGACTGTTTTGTAGTCGACGCAGAACACGCATTTGCCATTCTTCTTTGGCACTACGACCGTGTTGGAGATCCATTTTGCGTAGTGCACCTCTCTAATTGCTCGACCTCCAGCAGGTTACCTACTTCTTCCGCACCTATTTCGGCATGGTGAAGTGCCGATCTGCGAGTGCGCTGAATGATTGGTCTGGCGGATGGGTGGACATTGAGTTGGTGACAGATGAAGTTTGGATCAATACCTGGCATGTCGTAAGGTGTCCAGGCGAAACACTTCGATGTTAGAGGTTAAGAATTCCAAGACCTCTAATCTCTCAGTGGCTGGACAACGACGAACCAAGCAAAAAGAACTTATCCGGGTTCTTTTCATCTATTTTACCTCTACCAAGTCCTCCACTGCTTTCTGATCCGCCGCTTTGCCGACATCTGCGGAATAGCTCATTACTCTCAGGTTCTTCCACCGAATGAACGTATCCTTTGCAGCGCGGCTGCCATTCACCGGTGACGAAGCATTGCTTCGA
>NW_021025892.1:977683-1008928 GCF_004153795.1 Camellia sinensis
TACTTCTTCCGCCACTATTTCGGCATGGTGAAGTGCCGAACTGCGAGTGCGCCGAATGATTGGTCTGGCGGAATGGGTGGACATGAGTGGTGACAGATGAAGTTTGGATCAATACCTGGCATGTCGTAAGGTTCCAGGCGAACACTTCGATGTTAGAGGTTAGAAATTCCAAGACCTCTAATCTCTCAGTGCTGGACAACGACGAACCAAGCAAAAAGAACTTATCCGGGTTCTTTTCATCTATTTTACCTCTACCAAGTCCTCACTGCTTTCTTATCCGCCGCTTTGCCGACATCTGCGAATAGCTCATTACTCTCAGGTTCTTCCACCGAATGAACGTACTCTTAGCAGCGCGGCTGCCATTCACCGTGACGAAGCATTGCTTCAATAATTCTGAATCTCCATAACTTCTTCAATTACATCAGGTTGTCGTTGGGGAACCGCATTACTTCGGTGTTTAGATGACGCCACTGATCGCATGGCATGCAGCCATGTTCTGCCACAAGATGATGTGTAAGATAGGAGGGGCTTCAATACCCATAAACTCCATTGTTTCGTCACCGCGTTCCTCTCTAAACGGAAGAAATTTTTGCCGACGGCCATTCTGGCATAGGTTGAATCCAATTAGGAGTGATACAGCAAGCGCCAAGTCTTTGTCTTGTAGCTTTAGATGCTGTCTAATGTTTCGTAGTACATGTTTTACATGAACTACCCTGGTCATCAAAATCCGCTGACGTTCACAATCCTTGACTCGGAGGTGACGACCAGCTGTATCATTGTAGGGGCAATATATATTCGTTCTAAGTCTTTATCGAAAAAGACAATGAACATTTGTTGCCTTGTCTTCCCCTTCTGGTGCGTAGTTGGCACTTAGCATCCTCTCTTAAGGTGTCAGCTTATTGATTGTCCTTTGAGACTCGCATACCCTCAGGTAAAGGACTCATGATCCATGATAACGCCTTGAGGTGGGGCGTCGACTGGCATCCCGTTGAGGTTTATTGTGATCTTGCGGGAGCGTTGCGTCCCTCCTTCAATGTACTTATCACAAGTGTCCTGCTTGCCACCAACTCCTCCAGTGTGTCTGTCTCGAATGCGTGCAATTCTCAGTTGCGGTGTCCCTTTCTTTTTATGGAAGGTGCACCGTGATCTTTTCGTCATAGTTACTTCTGCGCTTTTCCCTAGTTTGTGACTGCCATTGACGAAAGGCTCATCTTTATTTCACTAGGAATTCGCGTTAGATCGCGTTTCGAATACCGTGGTTATGGCTGTTGCGACTCAACCCATCTTTTATCTGCGGTCCTTCCGTTGTCTCGCCTGCCCACGTCTGTTTCTGTTCTTTGCGTCCTGCATTGACCGTCGCTGAGTCTTCTTTTTCTGGTACTGTGGTCGCCCCAGATTTTGCTTTAGCACGTGCGCCATCCTCTTCTACCCTGATGTGCTGATGCACTCTTTTCCATCAAGTCTTTCCATGTGAGGGGCCGGCGTTATGGTGATTGAGTCTCTTAGTCTGTTCCCGACTGGAAGGCCTCTTTTATACTGTGCAATGGCGAGCATTGGTGGCGCAATCCCCAATCTGATTGAATGTCTCCCAGTTAGCGACTATTGTAGGATTTAGGGTTTCTTTATCGCCCATGTCGAATTGGGAGAGCCATATTGTCAATCTCCACGAAGGTTTTGTGTTCGTTCGAAACCTTGTACGAAGCCTCTGCAATTGCACCAAGAGGCTATGCTGCCCTCTGGAAGTTTCTTCGAACCAAGTCAAGCTAGGTTCGGCCAAGGCTAGATGGAAGAAGGTATGCACATTAGGCCTCGTTTCGCCTGTATACAGGCCATGACCGGTTGACAAGTGCAAAGTTGAGTAGGGTGTCTTCCCTTCATTATGGTAGTGATTTGGGTTCTGAAGGAAGCGCTGATAGGGTCAGGGGCTACTTTTCAATCGCCGCGAACAAACGGTAAGTCTAGCCAGCTCTTGCTAATGCTTTGTCCGTTGGGTTCGGTAGGCAGTGGCGCCGTAATTGGCCATTCCAACCGACGCTTCCATGCGTCCGAGGAGCCAACCCTGTAAGGCAGAAACTCGGTGCGATCCCGTGCACCCGTGGCATCCTCCTTGCAAATCGTGCTTCTTCTTCGATAGCTACGTTCGTAAGTCGGATGATCTTGGGAATCCCGTCTGTCTAGATCTGGTTTGCGTGCGTATGTGAGGGCTAATACGTGCTTCCTTTTCAGTGTAATGATCTTTCAATCTCGTGCCTCTCAGGAGACCTGGAGTGACCGAGTTCTGGAAGACCGTGGATTGAGTCGCCTGTCCGAGGCTGTTCTACTCATGTCCTTGCGAGGGTGTGGTATTCCTACTACGATTTCTTGCAGTGGCGAGGGGCTCTTGTTTTTGCCGCCCCTTCTCCTCGTCATCACTTCTTTGCTTCTTTACTGGCGCTTTAAGCCTCCATGTCCCGCCGCCATACTTCCTTATCAATTCGTCTTGCTCCTTCACGCGGTCCTCCAGAACTTGAGGATCAATCCTCCGCCTTTGCCTATCAGGATTTGTGAATGAGAGTGACGGGGGCTGTGAGTCCGTCTTCCCCTAGTATCTCTCCTGGGGTTATGTCGTTGGACTCCAAGTCTGCCATGGGAGGGATAGAAGTAATCCTTCACACCTGCTCCCCCATCTGGTGTTTGCCCGTCATGATGGGACTGTGGTAATTCTTCATTGTGCGCCATTGTTCTTCAAGAGGCAAAGCTGATCAAGAGGTTTTGTTCCTGTTGTTATTCCCACAGACGGCGCCAAGGCGGGGCATAACCGACTTAGCTTTCTGGATGCATACAGAGGCTACCACCAAATCGCCATGCATGAACCAGACCAGGAGGTCACATCCTTTACAACTCCAAGAGGACTATACTGTTACAAGGTCATGCCCTTTGGCCTGAAAAACGCAGGGGCAACATTTCAACGAATGGTCACCAAGATGTTTGAACCATTGTTAGGCAGAATGATGGAGGCTTACATCGACGACATGGTGGTCAAAAGCAAGGATGAAAATAATCATCTCAAGGACCTAGGAGAGATGTTTGAAATCCTAAAAAAACACAAGTTACGCCTCAATGCATCCAAGTGTGCATTCGGAGTAGGATCTGCCAAATTCCTAGGCTTCCTTATGACCAACTGGGGTATAGAAGCAGACCCTTCCCAGATCAAAGCAATCCAGGATTTGAAGAGACCAAACTCAGTAAAAGAAGTGTAGCATCTCACCGGCATGGCAGCTGCACTCAATCGGTTCATAAGCCGATCGTCAGACAGACTACGACCATTCTTTCAAGCTTTAAAAGCCAAGTTCGAATGGGACAAAGAATGCGATCAAGCACTGGAAAGCCTGAAAGAATACATGTCTTCTCCACCATTGCTGGTCACCCCAATATCAGGAGAAGAACTCTTCCTATACCTTGCAGTCTCTCAGCACACAATTAGCGCAGTGTTGGTCCGTATGGAAGGAATTCAACATCTGCCCATCTATTATGTCAGTAAGACATTGCTAGGAGCTGAAACAAGGTATTTGCCACTGGAAAAACTGACATTAGCCTTGATAATGGCCTCCAGGAAATTGGCACACTACTTTCACGCCCACACCATAGTCGTCCTCACAGCTTTCCCACTAAAAGCTTTGTTTGAGAGGGCGAACTTTTCTGGGCGAATTTTGAAGTGGGCAGTAGAGCTGGGACAATTCGACGTCAAGTTCCAACCTAGAACCGCAGTAAAAGCCCAATCTTTGGCAGACTTCGTCGCAGAGTTTACTCCTGGAAGTCATCATATCTGCCCAATTTTTCAATTTTGTTAAAAATATTTTTAAAACAAATTTTTAAAAATTAAACCAAACATGAAACTTCATGAATGTTCTCGTAGCCGTAGAGTCATTTCTGATCAGTCAATCTTTTTTTTTTTTTTTTTTTTTTTTTTAAATAAGGGGCGCGTTTTTTTATTTTTTTTTAAATAAGGGGCGCGCACCTTGACTAATTTCTTCCCAGGTCCAGTTAAAGACAGATTATTCACACAAAAACTAGAGAACTCACAATATATATATATATATATATATACTTCTTATAATCTGACCTCAAAAATTGAATCTTATATAATAATTAGGGAGAGTTACGGGCCGGTCCTTTGGATTGGACTTAATACCCATGAGATCTTGTTCCAAAATAATTTAGCCCACCTTCTCATTTTACCCTTGATAACCCACACGTTTGACTTTTCTACTTTGTGCACATGTCACTGCCATGACTGGTCATCGCCCCTTCCAGCCATTGTCAATCATTTCCGATCGCCGACGATAGCTTCTAGTAACCTCTGATGATCACCTTCGGCAACCTCCACCGTTGCCACTATCCTTCGACCTCAAACAATATTTGTTTTATCCATTTTTCATCTTTTCACTACTACCACCACCTTCTCCTTAGATCTAGTGGCGACAAAAGAAAATAAGAAGAAAAATTATGAAGAGAATGGAGGAGAGAGACGAGAAGCCATTATCAAAAAATAGTTCTCATTATTTTCCACATTCACAGATCAAGACAAAGAATAAAAAATCAGATTCAATGATAAATTAATCACTGTTTGTTTGAAAAAAATTACAGAAGGAAAATCAAGCAGCAATCACCATTACAAACCAACACAAGAATCAGAAATACATTCAGTGATAAATTTATCACTGGCTGTTGCAAAAAAAAATACAAAAGGAAAATTTAATCATCACCATAAAAAATGATAAATTTATGAAGGAAGATGGTGGCAATGACGATGTTAGATTCAATGATAAATTTATCACTGGCTGTTTGTAAAAAAAATAAATTACAAAATGAAAATTACTATTACAAATGATAAATTTATCACTGTTTAGTTTATCAAGTTTTATATAAAAACAAACATATTCAACAAATTTACTGATAAATTTATCATTGATTTAAACAAGATAGGAGTCGACATTGAAAATACCTATATGAACCCATCACAGTTCTGATCTAACATCCTGAACGCCTTTTTCATGTCTTCTTTTTCGTTTCGCTTGTCCATTATTAATTGGTATAGAGCTGCGAACTTGTCAATGTCGACAAACTCATCTCCGTTCATGTCGATTTTCTTGATCTTTCTCAGATCTAACCTCATCTCTCTCAAATCCAAGGGCCATAGAGGTAGGTCTCATGTTCACCAACATCAACAAACAACTGTTTGATTGCCGAGTCTTCGTCACAAACTTCCTCACCACCGTCAACGCTGCGACCCCTTTATCTCCGCCCAACATTACAATGGAGCAACCAATGGCTTTTGCAACATAGCAGTGCATGAGATACTTTTCAAAAAGCAGATCCTTTAGGGGGAGAGAGAGAGAGAATTAAATAGAACCACATAATTCATAATAGCAAGGGTAAAATTGGAATAAAAAATAAAACTTTCTAATTCATGAAATAAAAACTTAAAATCTAATAAAAAAATATATTATATTATTGAGACCGATCTATAAAAAAACCCTACTAATTATGTGGGTAGAATACTCACCCAACCATTTAGGACAGCCCAAGGTTGATCAGTCAGTCCTTACATTCATTCATAGAAGGCCTTTCTGTGGAGGGGGGCCCATTTTGCAGCTAAGCAAGAGGAGCACAAGAGCGAACCAGTGGGAAGGAAAGCCCCATCTAGAAGTCTCACTTCACTTCCTTATCTTTTTCACTTCTCTCTCTCTCTCTCTCTCTCTCATCAGAAAAGCAGAGCATGGCAGCCACACCCACCCTTCTAAAACTCCCAATTCTACCACCCCCAAAAACCCACTCAATACCCCCAATTCTCTCCAACCCAAGTAAGCAACACCTCTCCATTCCCTCACACAACCCCCAAAAACTCTTCACTGACACCATTCAACACTTCGAATCAGCTTCTCTTCCTCTCACAGCATTGGCAATTCCCTTCTTCATTGACCCAAAGGCAAGTCCAATTCAATCTCTATGCCACTAGCTAACTAGTTCTATATATGTATAGGGTAAATTATGCTTATAATTCTTGTAGTTTGTTTTTTATGTCAATTTAGTTTTGTAGTTTAGATTGCATTAATTTTAACTCTTGATTTCTTTCACATTGTTTCTGTTTAATTCAACCGATGACGCTCCTTTAGAAAGTCTTACATTTTCTTTTGAATGTGTCATTTTGCTATTGATTACTATCTAATTTATTGACAGATGTTATCAATTAGACTAAATTGATACAATGTGAGAAATTAATTGGAAAAATTGATAAGATTAAAACTACGTAGAACCAAATTAGACAGACAATTCATCTTCAGTGGTTGACTTGAATTGCTATTTTTTGTGGGTTGGTGGTTAATTGAATGCAGGATGCACTTGCTGTTGGTGGAGAGTTTGGGATTTTGGAGGGAAGAACATTTGCTCTTATTCATCCAATTGTGATGAGTGGCTTGTTTGTGTTTACTCTCTGGTCTGGTTATTTGGGCTGGCAGTGGCGTCGAGTTCGAACAACACAGGATGAGATCAATGAACTCAAGAAGCAAGTCAAGTCTGTTGCAGTCACACCAGAAGGTACCCCTGTGGAACCCCCTCCACCATCCCCTGTCCAAGCCAAGATTCAACAACTCACTGAGGTATCCCTGCATTTCTAAGCTCACTACATAAGAAGCACTGACCCACTGACATGACAATTTGTAAGAAATTGTAGGACACAACATGTGAGTGACACATCCAAAGTATATAATTTTATATATTTATTATATGACATGTATAGGATATACAATTATTGTATTTTTGGAGCGTGTTCTCCAATTGTTTGAAGTGTGTTTGAGTCTAGAAATTTTTTAAAAATAATTGGACATGTTTGGACGTATGTGACAGGTGTCAGCAAGTGTTCGACAAGTGTTGTGTTGTGTGCTACATTCGTAGAAATGTTTGTACTTCTTAGAGTATCCCTATCAGTTTACTTAAATTTTATCCTAAAATATTATTAAAAAATTCATTCCCCATTTTAGGAATCACTTTTTTATTTATTTTCCCCATCAAACTCCTTACTCTTTCTCTATTCTATTAAAATAATATTTTTAATTATTTTTAAATTTAAATATTTTTTTAATAATAACATAATGAAAAGCCAACCAAGGTACTTTTGGGCATTTTTGGGCAGCGTACCAAACACAAGCAGCACAGTAGAGGAAAACAAACAGTGGAGGTCGACCGGTTAGGTCATTTTTGGACATTTTTCTTCTTCAGTTACCGGGCACTCACAGACATCCGGGGGACATCAAGGGGACTTCCCTTTCACGCCCTCAACAAAATAAAATAAGAATTTATCAGATATAAGGTTACAGTGACTCCCTATAAATAGAGAGTTACTGTAGCAATCCTAAATTTAAGGGATGGTATAAGGGATCTGCTGGGGAAAAATTTCTGAGGAATTAACCCCTTATAATAGCAAAAAGCTATTATAAGGGAACTGATAGGGATGCTCTTAGGTCACTACTTTTGGGCTTCAGTTGGACAAATACTCCTTGACAGAGGTGGCTTAATCATTAGGGCACCTAATTTATAATAAAATTCAAAAAAAAAAAAAAAAAAATTCTTATTGGTGAAAATCCTATTTTTTGAAGGCCATGAAATAAGGCCTCGTTTTGTTGCTTATTCTAAGGTTTCAAAGAATCTTGGACCGCTATTGGTCCCTCGCCATGGATCCATCCCGAAAATCCATGTGCCCTGTCCCCAATGCACTCCAACTGTTCGATCTAATGAAAGTGAAAATTTTAAAACATTGGAATTTTGAGAGAGAGAGGGCGACTTGGGATTTTGGGGACGAGGAATCTTGTGCCTTAGTTGTAAGACAATGAATTTTGATGTTATTGCCAAGGTTGGTTTGAGCACTTGTAGCACTCAATAGTTTCTACACAATTTAGTGGATATGCTAGAAATTGTCTATCTTGTAAAGCTGACTGATAAAGAAATGTGTATCACAATTGTTGATTTCTCATGATTCAGGAAAGGAAGGAGTTGATAAAAGGGTCGTATAGGGACAGACACTTCAATGCAGGTTCAATACTGCTGGGATTTGGTGTGTTAGAGGCAGTTTGTGGAGGACTTGACACTTGGATCAGGACAGGAAAGCTATTCCCAGGACCTCATTTATTTGCAGGGGCAGGTAATTATCATCTTCCCATTCCATAACATAGACCAAAAAAAGACTATGACAACACTTTGTTGTGTTAATTTAGGCCGTGTTTGATAGTACGAAGAGTAATGTTGCACAAATAGAAATCTTATACAAAATGATGTGGCTGCATTGTGGGCCTATTATTTTGAAACAAAGAAGCCATCAAGATGGCTGTTAATTGCAAAAATGTTACTGTCACATCACGTGGTGGAAGACTCTGTGATTTTTTTGTAAGAATAGCTTTTTCCCATAATGAAATTCACATCTTGAAATTGGAATTGGAAATCATACTAGTTTAAAGATTCACCTAATATATTCTCTAGTTCCAATTCCAAGTTTTAGTGGTCTCAATTCCAACACTTAGTAGGGTTTAGTTAAATGTATGAGTTAGCCTACTTACAACATTAAATCACAGAAAAGTACCCAGAATGCACATGTCGCATGGGAGGGCCCATCAGAATTATCTTCATTTGGTGGTACCTTCATTACTTTCACTATAGATGGGTCTCACCGTGTTGACATGTACGAGTTTCAATTCCATGTCTAAGTGGGATTTTGTTTTCATTTATGATTTAGTCTAAGTACAACATTAAATCGCAGAAAATTAGAATGTGCATGTCACACGGGAGGGCTCATCCAAATTATCCTCATTCGCTGATATCTTCATTATTTTTACTAGAGATTGTGCTCGCCTGTGCTGACATGTAGGAGTATATTTTGCGTTTATAGTTAACTGACCTGATTTTGTTGGATCAATTTTGAGGGAACAGGGATAACAGTCCTGTGGGCAGCAGCTGCAGCTCTTGTACCAGCAATGCAGAAGGGGAGTGAGACAGCCAGAAATCTCCATATTGCATTGAATGTGTTGAATGTCTTGCTCTTTATGTGGCAAATCCCCACTGGAATTAACATTGTCTTCAGTGTGTTTGAATTCACTAAATGGCCTTGAATGACTCAGACACTACTTGAAGGGTGAGCACTCTTGTTTCCTCTTTTGGGTGTACCAATTTTATCCCCATGTCTGTGTCATTGTTTATAGTCTTGTATGAGTAAATATCTTTTATTTTAGTCATATGAAATTGGTTCAAATCATTTATACGTTGACTGCTTAAATCATCTGTGTTGAGCTATAATACTAGTAGAGACTAAAGTATCATGTAATGTTCCTTCATAGATTAAAGATGTTTATGTTTGCCAGTATCAGTTGAGAGTGTTGGAGTAGAAAGTATAAACTCGTAAGGTGAGCCTAGAACAATAGAATGAAAAGAATTGAATTGGCTTATCTTGAATGAGGTAGAGGCCATGTATATATAATATATTCATGATACAATTTTAGGAAACAATATAAACAAGAAGAGATTCCTACAATCAAAATAAAAAAATATTCTAATTCCTATATTCAACTTAATATTCTAGTTTCTATACTCAACTAGAACTAGAGAATAAAGAAAAGAAAAATAGGTGTAGTCTAGGTGTCAAAAAGAAAATATGGTGTATAGTGCAGTTGTTAAGAGAGAGAGAGAGAGAGAGAGAGTGCCACTTGAGCTATGGACTGTAGAGGGTTTGAGTTTTGTTGCTAGTTATTGGCAAGACTATGTACATGGCTTTAGCTACACAATCTAGGACTAGACTCATCTTTGCGCTGATGTGTGTTGAAATCCAATCTTTTGTATGATACCTCCAAATCCTTCAATTTTGTCTTGGATTATGGTAAACCTTATGTAATTAAGGTTGAAACCCTTTGGAGGCCCAAGAGATGTAAAAATTGCAAATCCTTTAATCTTGTCTTGGCATATGGTGAACCTTATGAAACTAAGGTTGAAACTCTTAGGAAGCCCAAGAGAAGTGGTCTGCTTGATCAGAGAGAAGTGAACAAGAAAAAATTAATAGGAGGAATTGACTATAAAGATGACTTGTTGCGAGACCCTCTCATTTTAAGCAACCAAGTCAAATAAGTTAGGTTGAGTTTTTCAAAACTGTAGTTAACTATTTAGCTACTTGTGAGGGACATTTGTATATATCTCTTTATTGTGAGGTGTTTTGTATTTACTGTATACTCAAAGTACTGTAAGGGGCCTTTTATAAAGGTGGAGGGCTGAGGCCAATAGGCCGATTAAGCAAGGTTTTAAATTTCAAATTAATGTAACAATAATAGGCAAGACAAATTTCAAATTAATGTAACAAAGGTGGAGGGCCGAGGCCAATAGGCCGATTAAGCAAGATTTTGATTGTCAATGATGTGTTGCAACTTTGTATATTAGAATGAAGATCTTTATTCCAATCATTTAAGTGCAACTTCAACACTAACAGGAATTTTTCCAAACAAAAGTATATTAGAAAGAAAGTACATTATGTATTTTACTTGATAACTTTGTCTTGTGTTTACTCTAATAGTACTCTATTCCTGAAATTGGTTTGCTTAGCCTTCAAAGTTGTCCAAATGTAGTTGCTCTAACCAAGAGAGAGTGAGGCAAAATACTTGCCTATCCTATTGGTGCTCCATTCTTTGACGATGGTAGGCAAAATGCCTAAAAATGCTCTAACTACCAGTTTGTATTGACGGTTTTGGTGAGAAAGAAAATAAATAGAGAGAGAGAGAGAGAGAGATTTCATCACTTGTTTTGATGATTAAACATGAGAAATGGTAAGGAAGATAAATTCTATGAAACTCGAGTTTTTTTTTTTTTTGGGTCACTAAAAGTGGAAAGATTTGGTGTCAAATCAAAATTGCTCTTATATAAAAATTTAAAATTCCCAACGCTCCGTTTGTTTGGGCATAAAATATTTTCTAAAAATTATTTTTCGTATTTTTTGGCATTTGGTACAATGAAAAACGAAAGTTACCAGGAAATATTTTTCATGGTCAATGAAAAATAAACTTATTTGGATAGAAAATATTTTTCACTATTAAAAGGTAGAAAATATTTTTCGGATCACCATGGCCATAATCACCATCACCGTCGCTGCCACCATCACCACCGTGGCCCCACCACCATGCCACCACCTCCACCTTCGTTCCATCAACACCACCACCAAATATAAAACAATATTTTCTCCAAAAAACATTTTGTAGAAAAAAAATTCCGGAAAAAATGTTTTCTGCTCAAACAAATAGAGCATAAATTACCCTTATAACTACGAAGTAAATAAAATTAAATGACATAAGTATTCGGAAAATTCTATTTTCACACATCTATTTACCTCAGTACATATCTTTTTTCAGTGCACATACTTAGTAATTTGATTATTAATTTTTGTTCTCATTCCACACATCAATTATTACAATCACACCCTTAACTCATATCTTGTACACACACTACCTCAACCATTTTTCCACGCACCTAGTCAAAATTGAAGAGCAACGGTCTGTCTTATTTTGATTCACAATGAAGGAAACTCCATTGAAGAGACTGAAGACCTAAGACCCTCCATTGAAGAAAGTGAAATCAACTATGAATTAGTGAATAAACATACATGAATCAATGGAAATAATCAATTGAAAGACCCACCTCCTCCATTCCACACTCTAGTTATGAAATCTGTTGAAGGTAACTATCATTTTGTTACAATTTTGTTATCCCATTTGGTACCATTTCGTTTTTTCCGTCGAGTGAATTAACAAATTAGAATAAACCCTTGTTTTTTCCTTGAAGAACTGTGATTTTGGGAATTCGGCACTAGTTTTCCGAAATTCATTTTTTAATTCGACACTTAGTTTTCGAAATAGATTATTTTTTTCAACATTGTAGTTCCAAAATATATTGATTTGTTCGACACTGTAGTCTCGGATAAAATAGAATATTTCAGCACTAGTTTTCCAAATTAATCGTGAAAAAAAAAACTTTTACACGAAAAAACTGACCTTTTCATTACTGTTTTTGCTATCACCAGGCATATTTTTACTTGATTTTGAACTTCCATTCTATAACAAAATTAAAAATAATTGTGGAACTAATGAGAAAACGATATAAATAATAGAGTATAAACCTAGAGAGTAAAGCATTATGAAATTTATTATGAGAGTATTACTTTGCAAGTAATAGAGAAGTATAAAGTGTGTAGCAAGAAAAGTCAAAAACAATGGAAGAAGTGACAAATATTAATAAACTAGGGTTTAGTTTTTTTTACTCAAAAGATGTGAACTAAGATTTTTTTTTTAATTTTTAAAAGATGTGTACCGAAAATATTTTGATATAATATTATGGGTGTTGATGGATGTCCGTTATAGTCATTTTAATTTAGGATATAATTTTCATTAAAATAATATTTCGTTAAGTGTGTGAATTGAGGTAACTAGGTGTATGGAAATAGAATTTTTCCAATATTCTCTTTTATTTATTGTTCATTCAAATAAGAGAGTGAGAAATTACAATTTTTTTTGTCATCTAACTGAAATTATAATTTTTTTTTCCTTTCTCACCTCGTGAACCATGACTCCTCTGGTGAACATGCTAGAGAGAATCTAAATCTGTACGGACAACATTGTAGTACATGAAGTGAGAAACAAGAAAGGTCTCTAAGAGAACTTCTTAAAGCAACCGTTGAAGTTTGGACAAAGGGAAGAATTAATGTTGGTGGTGGAGAGAGAGAAAGCATTGATCCCACTTCTCTATCATCAAGCAAAGTCAAAAGCAATAGAGAGTACATGCATACAAAAAATAAACACAGAAACATAAATAGTAAAAGGAAGCAATACCAACAATCCCTTTTGTGATTCTCAATTCATCAAGGCATCTCTTCATGAAAAAGGTTTTTGTTTAGTAAAACAAATGTTTGTTGCAGTGATTGATACGAATATAATGTAATAGTGATCTGTTTTCATTTCTCAAAAACAAACCCAGTTATGTTCCTGTGGTACGCTGCCACGAGCACAGTATATGTGTGGAATAAGAGAATAAGTATTAGATCACCATCTTGTCTTTTAAAAAGAAAAAAGTAACAAAAATTAATTATACAAATCGGACACAATCTCACCAGAAGCTGACTTTTTTGTATTTGATTCTGTGATTAATTTCTATGTTATTGAAATGACATGCTACATGTTTTGTAGATAGAAGAACCTAGTTGACAATTTTTAGATGGGTAAAGAGATTGAATGTGATTGGTCTTATGAGTCGTATATATTTGGAACTCGTTTACATTGTATTATTGGAAAAAATGGAGGAACAATGTTCGTTAAGACCGTCATACAAAGGAATAAGAAAAAATTTGAGACATAGAATTTCTAACTTGATGTGATAGCCATCCACCAACTGAACAAATTACCGCTAATAAAAAACTTGGAGATCAGATAAACAATTCTCAACTTCTACTATCTCAATTATGTGGTAGCGGAAAATGTTTTGGATGGGACATAGTGACTTATCTTTATTGCGTAGATAGGAGGAAGGGATAATTCATTTAGCGTGTGTTTGATTAGAGGGATAAGAGAAAAGACTATTTATTGTGCAGATTGTAATTTGGGAGAAGTATTCAATCTGTCATTTGTTTTTTTTTTTAGTCCGCCGGACATGGAGTCCGGCCGGACTCTTTATCCCCCATATGGGAGACTATTCTGTCCTAGAAGGGGTATGGGACAATTTTTGGTGGACTATCCACTATTAGGATTAGGTGGTAAAATGACTATTTTGACCCTCTACTATTTAATTATGTATTATATTTAATAAAATTCAATAAAATTTAAATGTCTCAATTTAAAAATAAAATAATTTTATTTAACTTTTTATTGATGTTTTATTTATTTAATTTTTTAAAAATAATTTTTTATAGATATTTTATTAATGTTTTATTTTAAAATTTTATTTATATTTTATTTAATTTCATTATTTAAATTTAATAGATGTTTTATTTAATTTCATTGTTTAATTATTATTATTTTTAAAAATAATAATATTTTAAATTTTAATTAAAAAAAACATATATTTTTATTGATATTTTATTTATTTTATTTAAAAAAATAAATTTATTTAATTGTGTAAAAAATAAAATAAAATATATTTTTATTTAATCTAGCTAAAAATAATTAAAATATTAAAGATATGTTTAAAAATAAATTTATTTGATTGTGTAAAATAGCCTTTTGTTCATTTATCCTATCCAGTCCGTCTAACCAAACGTTGGATTTACTAAAAATAGTCTTTTCCAGACATCTAATCCCATGAAAAAATAAACACAAGATACATATTCAATCCAGCCAAATAGTCCGGGGGGATTTATAGTTCCGGGACTCAAATCCGATGGATTCTAATCCCCCCTTATCTAGTCCGTCCAATCAAACATATGTATGTTGTGATTTTCTTAGCATGGTTTACCCACATATCAAATATTTAGGGGTCGTTTCGTTTTTGAATTGGGCTAAAAAATCATAAAAAGACAAAAAATAATTAAAAAAAAAATTAAAAAGTCAAAAATTACAAAAAGACAAAAAAGAATTTGTCAAAACAAAGTAAAAAAGTTAAAAAACCAAACAAAAATACCAAATAATCAAAAAAATCTCAAATTAAAAAAAGTCAAAAAAAATTAAAAAACTAACTAAAAAAATCATTGCCAAACCCGCACTTATTTTACCAAACTCTCCATTTGGTGGCTTATTAGTTAACTACCAATGTCCAATAAATACAAAATTGGTGGAGATTTTGATGCTTTTGAGGCCACATGTTGAAATTGATGTAAACACAAAAAATTTAGAATTCTGAATGCCAATATATTAGACCTCAAGTCACCTACCCCTTAGATGGCCCCCAAAAGTGCAGTTCTTGAAACTCTTCTTGATGAATGAACCATCACTGTTAGTTGATAGTTGATTTTTTGATACCTATCTTGCCTATTTGTGAATTCTCATTAGCTTTAAGTTCTTAAAAAGCTTTCTTGAATCAGATTCTTCCTTATTCCTCAACATCTCTCTCCATGTTTCGCATAACCCATTTAAGAAAACTATATATAACTCCTTTCTCATCCTTTCATTTCATCCCTTGAGAGCTAATTTTCTCATACAATAATTATTAGCCTTGGTACATATACATAGCTTCAAATTTCTAGCAAAACAATATGGCTCAGCAGCAACCCCCACCTCGCCCGTGGTTCCGGCTTGCTTCCATGTCCCGGCCGGTAGCCCCAACTCCAACGCCGGCACCGGCCCCCGCCCCAACCCCCGCCCAGCCCCTGTCTCTGCACCGGTTGCCCCCCAGCCAAGGCTGCCGTTTATCCGACCGGCATCTGCCCAACCATTTGTTGCCCCGACCACTCAGCCAACTCAGCCACCACCAGCACCTCGAGAACCTACCCAAGCCCCGCCGCCAGCACCATCGGCTACTGCCATGGTTTCGTCTGTCCCATCATCTCCCATCAGAGCCACCACTCCTGTTTCTTCATCCGTACCATCGTCTCCAAAGCCAAGAGTGTCCGCTCCTTCCTCCCCGCAACCCAAACCAGTGTCAACCTCCCCAAAAGCATCGCCACCACAGGCTTTTGTGGCAGTAGCACCACCACCTCCCACCACCACCACCATTACTTCGTCTGTCCCAACATCTCCGATCATTAGAACTGCCACTCCTATTCCTTCCTCTTCACTACGAACTTCTCCGCCACCCAAACCGGTGGCACCCACCCCAGCACTACCACCTTACGCAATCAACGACGCGGCTACCACCACCACTACCACCACTGTTGTTACTCGTCTCTTTGCACCAAAACCCGGCGTCAAACCTCCACCGCCCACATCTCCACCCCCTAAAACCAAGCCCCTCACTCCGCCACCATCTCCGCTAACACTACCATCAGCCCAATTGAAGTCTGATACCGAAACCATTGAACAAAAAACCATTCTGGTGCAAGAAACCATTGAAAAACCCAAGGCGGTGCCGCCCAGAACTTCCACCGGAGACCCCCG
The DNA here is from genome assembly GCF_004153795.1 of Camellia sinensis. NCBI lineage: Eukaryota > Viridiplantae > Streptophyta > Magnoliopsida > Ericales > Theaceae > Camellia > Camellia sinensis. Next base: position 993,760 of record NW_021025892.1, read on the forward strand.
AGGTAACGGTGATTATCTGAAGAGAGATGTGATCAAAGGTAAAGGTGATTATCCGAAGAAGCTTTCGGATTCTGAGGAGTTTGGGATGAGGATTATCACCATTGCAGGTGATAATAAAGGTGCTATCATGGAGTTGAACCCAAAGAAAAATGAATTTGGAGGAAGCCCACAAAGTTTGAACAAGAAAGGCCATGCCAATGCTTGGAAGGACCAATTGGGAAACGCCAGCAGTGGCGAAGAAGGGAGGCTGAAGAGCAAGGACAAAGCAATGGCAGCATCGTCACCACCACTGCCGTTGAATACTTACATGAACAGTAATGTGCAGGGTGTCAACAATTCCATTCTCTACAATTGTTCTTGCACCCACCATGACCCTGGTGTTCATCTCTCTCTCTCTAGAAAGGCCAATGGTAAGAGTAATGGTAATGGCAATGGCAATGGAATACAAATCAAGGAAGGCAAGAATGGCTAACATATTTGGAGAGGGAGAGTGGGGAATAAAAATAAAAAAAAGTAGTTATGAATACATAAATTAATTACGGAATTAGATACAGAATACATATGAATGGATAAGATTTTACAACATTCGTTAGTGGGGTTCATATATATAAAAAAAAAATATCTTATCCATTCATATATATTATGTATTTGATTCTGTAATAGATTTTTGTGTTAATAAGTTTATTTTTTAAAAAAGGAAAAATAAAAAAAAGAGGGTATCTACTATTAAGTATCAACTATATAATGGGGAATAATATGAGAGATATATTGAAAGTGAAGATACAGAAAGAGGCTTGGATTCTAATTCTTCCATTGTTGGATTTGCACTATCATGGTATTCTTTTGTCTCGAGATATAATTCTTGAGAATGTTTTGAGATACTAGGGTCAGTGATTGAGACAGAGAATCCGAATTCGTGTAATGGAAGGTGACTCAAGAGGGTGCATGGCCTGCTTTTGTGTAGTATGAGTGAAAATATTATGCTAGTGAAGAAGCAAATAATAAAATGGTGTAGTTTACCCATGTAACAAAGTGTCGTAATGTCTTTGATCTCATTTTGTTGTACTCTTTTCGATTTATTAATAAATCTTCTTCTTTGCAAAATTTCTTAATTTTATTGGTGGGTAGCATATAAACTATCAAATTTAATAACAAATGCTCTATGTATTTGGGAAAAAAAATGTCTAAATCAGCTTGCTTGGTTGTGTTTTTCCAAAAATACTTTTTAAAAAATTCTACTTTCTTGTTTTTCGTATTTTTTTTGTTTTTATTGAATTTTTTTAATATTTTAAACAATTTTTTTTTTTTTTACTTTTTAGACATACCTAACATAAATATACCTAAAAAGTAAAAATTTTGTGAAAAAAACCTTTTAAAAATTCACTAAATACCAAAAATACAAAAAAATACGAGAATTCAGTACATTTTTTGTATTTTTATGTATTTATTAAATTTAAAAAATATTTTTTCACAAATTTTTTACTTTTTAGATACATCTAAGTAAAGTGCATCTAAAAAGGTAAAAAAAATGTTTAAAATTTTAAAAATATTTACTAAAAATAAAAAAATACAAAAACTAAAAAACTGAGTTTTCAAAAAACTTATTCCAAAAAACTTTTTTTTTTTTTGATCGGCAAAGAAAAAATTTATTGATGAAAGCAACCAAAAAAGATAGATTACATCAATAAAAAGGAGCTTGGAGCAAGCGCAAAGCTCCAAGCGCTAGTTGGTGAGAAACCAACAAAAAGAGAACAAAAGAAGGAGAAGAAAAAAAACACAAAAACCAGAAAGAAGACAACAAAAATAGCACACACAACGAAACAACTTCACCACAAGGACACCCACAACCAGCAAAACAGCACATAACAGCCCAATTAACTAGCAGACCATCTTGCCTTCAGCCCATACACCAGAAACCAGCATTACAGCCCATACAACTAGCATACCATCTTGCCTTCAGCCCGGACAGCCACTAGACCTGTACTACAACCCAATCAACCATCCAACCCATCAACAAACAACCCAAACAGCCAGCAGAACCCTCAACCACAACAGACAATCTGCCACCCAGACAAAAAACCCAACTCAACATCAACCAGAGCATAGCAGGACCAGAGCACATATACTATCCATGATTGAATCTTCATGAAAACAAATTATACACTATTGGTCCCCTGGCAGCAGTAGTCTACATCAGCACAGCAGCAAAAAACTGAAACAACCTTTCGCAGCAAAACTCACACAGATCAGAATGGTAGATAGGTAGCAACAGAAATAGCACCTGAAGGCGTGCATTAAATCAATCAATAGCAACAAACAATTTGCCTCCAATTGAGAACAACATCCACCAAAGAAAATGGAAAGTCAGGGAGGGAGTTTTTGAGCCAGAAGGCTAATCTAAACTTGATGAGATCCCACAGTTTATCTGGGTTCAGACTAGCATTGGTGAAGACATACTCATTTCTATGCTTCCAGAGAGACCATAAAACTACAAGTGGAATAGCTCTCCAGAATTTCCTAATAGGCCTTTTAAATTTAACACCCATCCACCAGTTAAAAAGATCTGCCACCGAATTTGGGATGCACCATTGAAGCCTCCATTCAAACAACACATGGGACCAGATGAACCAAGAGAATGGGCAATGGAGTAAGATATGATGAGCAGATTCAGGGGCAGCATTGCAGAAAGGGCAGCAGGTAGAGGCAGAAAGGATGCCAAGATTTTGCAAGAAGACAGCAGTTTTGATTCTACTTTTCCAGGCCAGCCACCCGAAAAAATGGACTTTGGGAGGTAAAATGTTACTCCAAATAAATTTGGTAATACTAAGATTAGGCCCATGAAGAGAAGAACTGAAGGAGTAAAGAGAGGACACTGAGAAAGAGCATGAACCAGCAGAAGAGGAAGACCAAACCAGACTATCAACACAGGTTGTGTTCAAAGAAGGAGTAGAGGATAACAAGGCAATTAATCTCACTTCATCAGCCAGCTTACAAAGCTCTTCTATAAATGAAGTGCCAAACAGAGTTGCTTGTTTTCCTAGCAAAAATTTGGTGGAGAGATCCATTCTTTTCTGTAGAAAGATTGAATAGAGAGGGGAACTCCTCCTTAAGACAAGACACACCACACCACTTATCATGCCAGAACATTATTCGGCTGCCATCCCCAACCTTGATATTGCAGTTGCCCAAGAAGAAATTGAAGAGGTTACTATTTTGAGTCCCAATAAAGGAGATATCCTTCCACATCCTAGAATGTTTATAAGAGGAGGAAACAGGAGGGTGCCAACTATGGGCTTCAATTTTGTATTTGCTACAGACGATTTTCCTCCATAGTGCATTTATTTGATTCCTAAAGTTCCACCACCATTTGAGAAGCAGGCTTACATTAACATCTCTAATCCTCCTAATGCCCTGACCTCCTTGGGCAGAACTCTTTGTGACCTCAGTCCATTTCACCAAATGAACTTTTCTTTTTAGTTCATTACCACCCCACAAGAAAGCAGCTTCAATCTTTTTAACTTCTCGAGCCACACCTTCAGGCATCTTAAAGAGAGAAAGGTAGTAAACAGGTAGACTTGACAAGACAGACTTGACCAAGGTTAATCTACCAGCAAAAGATAGCAATTTCCTCTTCCAGCCTGATAATCTTGATCTAATGTTGTCGAGCACTGGTTTCCAAGTGGATTTCCAACTTGGGTTGGCACCAAGAGGTAGCCCTAGGAATTTCAGGGGCAAGCTACGAACCTTACAATTCAGGAGGTTGGTAAACAAATGCAGTGACTCAGCTGCTACCCCCATCCCATAGACCACACTTTTGTGGTAGTTGATTCTCAGGCCGAAAAGGACTTCAAAGCATCGAAGAGTTCTTTTGATAATTACTACCTGTTCCATATCAGCTTCACAGAAGAGAATAGAATCACCCGCGAATTGAAGGTGAGATATAAGGACCTCATGAGCCCCACCCGATCTCCATTAAGGATGCCAAGATTGAGAGCTCTGGTGAGGAGAATATTGAGCCCTTCAACCACAATATTGAAAAGGAAAGGTGATAATGGGTCACTTTGCCGAAGATCTCTTTGTAAAGAGAACTCTTGTGTTGGTGAACCATTCACAAGGACGGAGATACGAGCTGTAGAGACACAAGTTTTCATCCACGAGACCCATTTAGACCTGAACCCAAAGCTAGACATCAAGGAGAACAGGAATTCCCAGTTAACTGAATCAAAAGCTTTCTCGAAGTCCAACTTGATAATCAGGCCTTGTAACTTGGCCTTCTTCCAACCATCAACCACTTCATTGGCAATAAACACCCCATCAAGGATGCTCCTTCCACCTATAAAAGCTGTCTGAGTTTCCCCAATGATTAAAGGCATCACTAACTTCAATCTATTTGCTAGGACTTTTGCCAAAATTTTGTAAAGCGAACCAACAAGGCTGATGGGTCTATAGTTAGATAGGTTGTTGGGATTATCAATCTTGGGGATAAGGGTGATGAAGGAGCTATTGATTCCATAGGTGAGCCTACTATGGTTGTGGAAATCTTTAAAGAACTGCAAAACCTCATGCTGCATGACTTCCCAAAATTTCTGATAACATAACATATTAAAACCATCAGGGCCTGGGGCTTTGTTACTGTTACAGTCTTTAACGGCTTCCTAAACTTCCACAGTAGAGAATTCTGGAATCAGATGTTGAGAGACAAAGCTGGCTTCGATTGATTTAAACTCCCCATGTAAAGAAGGCCTGATAGCCCAGCTATCCTGGAAGTGGGTCCTGAAGTGACTTAATACTTCCTGCTTTACTGAGCCAGGATCCTCAACAGATACACCATTGACTGTAATAGAATTGATCATGTTGCGACTTTGCCTAGAGCTTGCAATAGCATGGAAGAACTTGGTATTTTTGTCTCCCTGCAGGGACCAATTCACTCTGGATTTTTAATGCCATAACCACTCCATTCTTCTATAAAGCTGCCACAGTTCACCTCTGACCACCCTTTTTCTAGCCTTTTCCGAGTCAAGCAGGTCTCTAACCTCAGCAGTGATATCTAGTTCATGCGCTTCGCTCTCTGTAGCCTTGAGTTTAGTTGAAACATTTCCAAATATTTCAGAATTCCATTTCTTTAACTCTACCTTCAGAAGTCTCAATTTTTGTTGGATAATAAACCCAGCCCAGCCCACAATTATTGTGTTTTCCCAGCAAGACTTAAAAAGAGAAGAGAAGCTAGGATGTAGAACCCAAGCATTGATAAACCTAAAAGGTTTAGGACCCCAATCTCTTTCATCTTCCATCAGAAGTAGAGGGCAATGATCTGATATAAGTCTAGGCAATCCCCAAGGCTTCAGTTTAAAGTGAATCAACCACTCTGGCCTTAACAAAACTCTATCAATTCTGCTCCATTTTTGTGCCTCCTGAGCATTGCACCAAGTATACTGCCTACCCAAGAGGGGTAGATCATTCAACTCGCAATTATCTATAAAGTCATTGAGATGTTTCATTCCCCTGTCTCTTCTAGAGCAACCAATTCTCTCACCCATATTCCTTATTTCATTAAGATTACCTCCCAAGCACTAAGGTTTGGGGAAAGAGGTTCTGAGATTGAGAAGAGTATTCCAAAATGTAGATCTACTACTGACATCATTTGGAGCATATACATTAATCAAAACACAATCAAAGGACTTGTAAAGTGTACCTGAGATTAAGATAAATCTTCTGTTACAACAACTGCCAGATAACTGGAAAACATCAGGATCCCATATGCAAAGGAGCCCTCCTGCCGATCCAACCGGGTCCACAGATAAGAACTCCATGTTCCTGCTTCCCCAAATTCCTCTAGCTGCAATAACCGAATCCAGCACCTTTTTTGTTTCTTGAAGGAAAACAATATTGATATGCTTATCCTTTAGTAATTTCTTGATTCTACCCCTCTTCTCAGTCTTGCCAATCCCCCTAACATTCCATGACAGGAGCTTCATAAAGAAATTAAAAAAACACTCTGAACATCCCCAACTGAAGCAGTTACAGCTTATCCTTACCATCATTGGTAAGTCTTTCTATATCCTTTAGTTCCAATTCAATGAACTTTTCCAGCACAACTTCTTCTTCACCTCGGAAGGTTATTCCAAGATTTTCCCCCAATTGAACAGTAGAATTGGCTTCTTTGAGCAGAAGACTATGTGAACTTGAATCACCCTCAGAGAGTTTTGGGCAGTGTGCAATAGCAGCAACTGCAGGTCGAAAGATAACAGATTTGGAGGAAAGCTTAGCAAGTGCAGCAGCTTTTCGGCCATGGAGTCTAGCAAAATGGGAGAAGCCCTCCATCATAGCTTTCCTATGCCTAGGTTTCTTGACAGGCCGCAGACGATTGGGGATGGCAACAGAAGAACCAGCTTGGTTTTGATCCTGAATACCCATACCCAACCCGGAATATGGGACACCAATTATATGAGACCCATTGGAATAAGATGGAGCGAGAGAGTTACATCCAGATAGGCTGGAGCAACTGGGTCTATTAATCTGAGAGATAGCTGGCGAAGACCAAGAATTAACAATGGGCTGCACCACTAGTGGGTGGCCCAGGTCCACCTCCAAATTAATACCAGGCCCAAGACGATCAAGTGGCCCACTCAGACTTTTTAAAATACCAGAGGATGAAGCTTGCTCAACACATCTTTGGGATCCATCATGACTCTTAAGGCAGGGGATACGCTCCTGCATCATTACCTCTTGCACACCTACGGCACTAGGTCTGCTGAGTTGAACCCCACACATAGAATCCTCAACCACTGGCGTCAGGATCCTCTAGAGTTTTGTCCTAAAGTGATCTCCTACAGTGATCAAATCCAACGGCTGAGAATCGAACTAACCAAAACGACAGCAATTGGAAAAAAAAATTTCAGATTTCAAACACAATCGTGTGCTGTTCTTGAAGCATTAGAGAGAGAGAGAGAGAGAGAGAGAAAAGGGCTGAGAGAAGGAGAGAAGGAGGAGGCCGCCACATCGCCGCCCAATCCTGTGCCTTCCCACCCTCGACGTGCTGCCGCTGCCGCTTCCACGCCGCTTCCGACACCTGCCCGCCATACTCCAATTTGAATGACCCATGTCTAACAGTAAATCAAAATTATCATTCACTTGGAGAATGAATTGAAATTAGCTCAAAATTCCAATGGTGCTTACTGAAAGAAGCCTTAAGTGAGACTACTCTCATTTGATGTATTTATTTTTGGTCTAGGTTGTCTAGTGGCATTAGTGCTGCATCATTTGCTTCATATTCAAAGGTACAGATGTTCAATCATAAATTAAAAGAAATGGTTGAATCACATGATTGACTTGAGGACATGAAATTGTTTTTCTATATTTTGACAATTTTCAGAAAGAAAAAAAAAGCTGTGACAAAGTTTCATTTCCTGGGTTGTACACTTTATATATCCATATATATGTTTGTGTGTGTAATCCTCCAATTAAGTTTTAGGGATCAAGGATATCATTGCAGATAAAAATATCGACAATCAGTTCACGACTCTCTGGTAAATACCTGTATTTTTCTTCAATCGGATGGAGCAAGGGGTTGGCGGCAGCAAGGCGGCAGCGGACGCAGGACAGCGGAAATGGCAAGGTGTCAGGAGGCAGGGAGGAGCGGCGTCTCTCTCTTCTTCTCACTCTGTTTTTCGCCTCCGCCTCTGCGTATATGGAGGGAATTTTGAATTTTTTTTTTTGTTTTTTCATTACTAACCAATAGTGCGCATCTCAGCCGTTGGATTGAATGCTGTAGGAGATCACTCTAGGATGAAACTCTAGAGGATCCTGACGCCAACCACTGTATCTACCTCCTCCATATTGTTGCAGTGAATTGGACCGTTCGTGAGTGCCACCTCATTGGAAGAGGTGATCACAGCAGGAGATATGACACACCCCACTGCCACGTCATCATCATCTTCCTTCCTCTTGCAGTTCACCTCCGCCGAACGTGCTTCCTTAACCCCAGAGTGACCTGCAATGGAGCTGCAATCTACCGTCCCATTTCGCACTCTACTGCTGGACTCCAGTGGGTTGATAGGAAACTCTTCACAAACAAGGATAGGGTGACGAGTACCCTTGCACTGTAGGTGAATGGTTTTGTTGATGAGCTCCATGCTTGTTGTAACTACTCGGATTCTGGAGTAGAAGAAAGAATTTGATTGACAGGAATCACCTTCCAGATTGAGGACTGTCCCCCACAGATTACCAATGCCATGTAGAGTATTCCTATTCCATAGGTTTAAGGGTATACCCTGGCACCTCAGCCACATGCATCTCTCCTGAACAAGTTGGACCCCTGGTCCAAACATACTGAGGCCAAGTTTGGATACTTCCAAAAAAGCCAAAAAGTCAAAAAGTTACTCAAAAAGTTAAAAAGTTAACACTATTCACCAAAAGTCAACAATTACGGCTGCACAACTCCCAATTCAAATTTTTTCCTACAAATCAATTTTTACAATTTTTTATTACACATTTTTCAATAAAAAGTCAAAAAGTTAACCCAAACATCCATATTTTCAACCTCAATTTTTTAGTCCAAAAAGACAAAAAGTGCACTTTTTTAGTCTTCCCAAACTTGGCCTGATTAAAATTTTGAGATGTATGAATTAGCTATTTTAAGTGTGACTCAAAGTACATCAAGTTTGAATTTATACAATACATTTAAATTTTAAATATTTGTTTTTTTGTTTTAAATTATTTTTTTGATTAGGTAGCATTGAGATGATGGGCATAAGGTTTTAGGACTCATAAGATTCCAATTCTTTGTTCTGTCTGGCACATGTATACTTTAATTATTGTTTTGTTTGGTGGAGTTAATGATTGTGTTTATAATTTTTATTTTTATATTTTCGTTTTGAGAGTTTTGACTGTTTATGTTACAACCAATAAAACCATGAAATAAGTTTTGACTGTTTATGTTACAACCAATAAAACCATGAAATAGAAATATGAACTGCCAAAAATAATATAAAAATACAAGAATAAAGATTGGGGACCCCTTTTTTTCACCCCTTTTGACTTTCTTTCTCTTTTTGATTGGTCATTTTTTCTTGTTCTTTTTTTTTTCCTCCTCCAATCACCACCTGCCACGTGTGTGTTGGGGGGTGATGGGGGTTGAAGTTTGAAGGGGTCTAAATCACTGCTAAAAATATAAACAGCTTCAGTACGCATGCATTTTATTTTCTCAAAGGGATGGCCTTCACTTCATGAGGTTGTTTGGGATAAATTAAAAAAAATTAAAAAGTCAAAAAATTATTAAAAAAATTAAAAAGTTTATACTATTCAAGGGTAGCTTGTAGGAAAAGTCACTAGGGTAAAATTATTATTTTATCCTTTAAATTCAACTACTTAAAAAGTCAAAAAGTCAAAAGGATAAAATTATCATTTTGATTTTACTACAATATTTTATTATACATATTTTCGTAAAAAATCAAAAAGTTATTCTAAACATATATATATATTTTTTTTACTTTTTTAATCAAAAGTCAAAAAGTGTACTTATATAGCACATCTCAAACAACTACTAATAATATAATAATATGGATTAGAGGGTTCTGTTTGGGCCCTTAGAGTGAATCATAAGTCTCGTTTCGATAATTCAAATTATTCATGTTATAAATTTTTTTGTATATATTATTATATATATATATATATTTTAAAACCTATTCGATTCCAAGACCAAAACATCACATCATTAATGACGGGACCCACTGCCACCTAATTAGTGGGAGCACTAATTAGTGCTCCCAAGCATTTTTCCTGGCTGGGTGTTTAGGGATCAAGATGGAATGTGAGGCCACTATGAACAAGTTAAAATATTTTTATTGGCCTTGTTAGGACTCTAAATTGGTGTGGGCTAGGGGTGAGCATGGTCCGGATTGGACCGGATTGGGATAAAACCAGGACCAATTCGTTATCTATGGTTCCTAAAAAATTGGAACCAATCCAATCCGTTTAAATCATGGAACCAATCCGAACCAATCCATTTAAATACGGATTGGATCGGTTTAGGACCACGGATTCACTTAATTAAATAACAAAAATATATTTATAACACTTTAATTTTATAAAAATATAAACATAGCGCTATATTAGTTCCACAATAGCAACATATTTTTCTATAATAGCGACATACTGTTCTAAAATTTAAACAACTATAAGAAAATTTGGTTTCACTATAAGTATTTAAACCATTACAAATTAAAACTAAAAACCAGCAAACAAGAGTAATAAAAGAAAATATTATACGGTTTTAGGTTTGAGTTTAGATTTTATATAGAATTAAGAGAAGATACTATGGGGGAAGATGTATAATAAAAATATAGACTATTTGTATACGGTTCGGATCGGTTCCAATCAGGAACCGTGTGATTCATTCTGGAACCAATCCGTAGACTACGGATTTTTAATTCTTCAATCCGGAACCGAACCGCAGATTCAAAAAACCAATTCAAACCTATCGGATTGGACTGGATTGGATCGAATTACGGATTTCACAGATCACTTGCTCAGCCCTAGTGTGGGCTGAGGAGGCTGAGCCTCTGAAGTATTGTAATGTGTAAGTGGGGTGTTAACTGGACTTCTAGAAGACAAAAATATTTCTCTATTGGATTCACAGAAGACCACTCTGCTAGGTTGTGATCTTTGAATAAAGCCATTAAAATTCACAATTTTTTTTATTTTTTTACCTAACACCGAAATCAAACGCTGAATTAAACAAATAATAAACATGAATGATTCGAAATCATTGATCCTTTTTCTTACGCAAGAATCTCCTCATTTTTTCTGCTCCGTTCCACCCCCAAGTTAAACTAGTGTTTTTTGTTGCACCAAAAGCCGTTGCACCTAGCACCAAAGGTGTTTTCCATTCATTGAGCAATAACGAATTATAATCGTATATAGGGATATCTAAAAATACAAAAGTGATGATGGCATTATTATGAATATACAAATCAAAATTATGAAAATTTGAAAATATACATGCCCAATTGAGATATGCAAACAACATAGTTTGGAAAGATAAAACTTTACAAAATTTGTTAGTAAACTTTTTTATATATTCATATAAATTCTTTGCACCGATTTATTTATTTGTGTGTTACTTAGATTTAATCAAATCTCATTTTCTTTTATTTTGCTTAAAATATGGATCCCACTCACTAAAATCTTCAAAAATGAGCAAATAGGATAGCACCGGCCAGTGGATATAGGCGTAGTTATCGTAGTCGTGTACCTTTTAAGACCCAATATGTTCGCAGACGGTACGTTCAGAATATTTCCCGTTTTATTAAGAAGACTAAGAGGGGAGTAAGGAAATTACAGCTATACGATGAACAATTAAGGGACGTTAAGTTTGATAATAAAGGCGTGGCGAGATTACTTAATGGTATTGAGTTGGGTAATAAGATATCTGACCGTCAATCAGACAAGATCGTGGTTAAGGGTATCAAATTCATTGGTAATGTTCAATTGGGACAGGATGCTAAGGACGAAGCTGTGGTCCACCACGTGTTATTTTTTGTCATCAGTGATAATAGTCCGTCAGATTCCGTCCCTACACCTGACAAGATATTTATTGGAGTTGGCGAGGGTAATCCTGAGACCTGGATTGTTGATCTTGACCAGTCTGACTGTTTTCGGATGCTAAAGAAAATGAGATTCAAGCTCGTTGGTGGCAAGGAGATAAAGCAAAGGTGCACAGAATTCCGCGTGAATAAACAGTAATGGGCAGGAATTCAAATTTTAAACTTCGAATCTCCGTATTTACAGCTGTCTATATATCTGGGTCCAGCCTCAGATATTTGTCAGTGGAGAGAGATATGAGAGATATGCTTTTGCAGTTGGAGAGTTATTACAAAGAGGTGATTTTCTGGTACCTTGTTTCGTTCCTCCTTTTCTTTCTGCCATTTTTGTCGATTTATTTGGTATACAATGTTGTACTCCTTAGAAGAGTATCCCGAGAATTACGGGCAGTTCACTCAAATGTGTGTAGATCGCTTTTTGACGTGGCAACTAGGACTGTGGGAAGAGAGCCGGCGGAGAGCTCCGGTGAAGTTTGTTCCGGTGTACGAAGATCAGAGGGCAAAAATATCAAAGCTAAGGTGTCTGAACAGAAGGGTTAGCAGAGGTAACAGATCCTGTAGAAGTGTTCGTATAAAAGATTTGGAGTTATTTATAAAAAACGGAAGGAATAGGAAGCAGCCATTACCGGACCCCCCTTGCGTACCGGAGGTCAAGGACACCGGCGGCCAGTGGATATAGGCGTAGTTACCGTAGTCGTGCACCTTTTAAGACCCAGTATGTTCGCAGACGGTACGTTCAGAATATTCCCCGATTTATTAAGAAGACTAAGAGGGGAGTAAGGAAATTACAGCTATACGATGAACAATTAAGGGACGTTAAGTTTGAGGCGTGGCAAGATTACTTAATGGTATTGAGTTGGGTAATAAGAGATCTGACCGTCAATCAGACAAGATCGTGGTTAAGGGTATCAAATTCATTGGTAATGTCCAATTGGGACAGGATGCTAAGGACGAAGCCGACAAATATCTGAGGCTGGACCCAGATATATAGACAGCTGTAAATACGGAGATTCGGAATTTAAAATTTGAATTCCCGCCCATTACTGTTCATTCACGCGGAATTCTGTGCACCTTTGCTTTATCTCCAAGCAAAACCACCACGATCGTGACACGTGGGTGGACAGGATCCGGCCACGTCTACTCACACCACTCACACCAAATAGTGATTACTATTTGGTGTGAGTACGGATTTAATCTCCACCTTACACGTCACCATCCGTACGTCCATTGACGGATGAAATTGCCTATCGGGTACAATTTTAACAGGGGGGCGCTAGTAATATTATATATAGCGCCCCCCCAGCTGGTGTGATCTCCCCCTATATAAAGCCTCAACTAACAACATTCACACCGGTGTAAGTTAAGTGTTAATCACTAAATAAGCTAAATAATGCCTCGCCAAGCCTTTTTTCGTTTTTATGCCAAGAATGTCTTCATCACCTACCCACAATGCCCATGCCCAAAAGAACAACTCTTAGAACTCCTCCAGTCTCTCCTCCAACTAGCCTGTCAGCCATACTACATACTTGTCGCAAGGGAGCTCCATGAAGATGGAAACCCACACCTTCATGCCATGGTCCAATGCACGAAGAAGATCCAAACCTCCAACCCGAGTTTTTTCGATCTCAGTGGAACCAATGGGAGGATCTACCATCCAAATATAGAAAAACTCCACTCGCCAATAGCAAGTCGACAGTATATACAGAAAGGGGGCGAGTTCGTCGAATGGGGAGAATTTTTATCTAAGGGGAGAAGTCCTTCGAGAAACAGAGACAAACTCTGGAAGGGAATACTTGGCGAAGCAGAAACGGAGGAACAATTCTTTGCTCTCTGTAAAGAAAGATGTCCCACCGATTACGTCACAAAATACCTCTAATTAAAAACATTTTCCAGGGATCATTACAAAAGAGAGAGGCCCCCATATACTAGCCCTTTTAATTCATTTCCTTTCTTAAATGAAGAAGTAAAAAAATGGGCAAAAAATAATATTTTGTTTGTAAGTCGAAATTGCTGTCTCTCCGTTTGGAGGGAAGACGATTTCCTTAGATTAGGGATACACAAAAATAATATAAATAATTTATATACTGACGAAGAACTCTCCTCCTCCTCTGATAACAGGAACCAGAGCAGAGGCCTATCCGCCCAATCTCCCTCTACCTCGAAGGACCCTCAAGGACAGGCAAAACCGCCTGGGCCAGAAGCCTCGAACGACACAATTACTTCTCCGTCAGAATAAGCTTCAAGGACTACGACCAAGACGCTGTCTACAACGTCATAGACGACATCAAATACTCGACAGTCCCTACCGAATTAATGAAGAATTTAGTAGGCTGCCAGAGAGATTTCCATGTATTTGTTAAGTTCCAACCAGATCTCACTATTAGAGGAGGAATTCCTTGTATTTTATTAACAAATGGGGACAGTAGTTGGTTAGATGCAATGTCCCCAAAAATGAGAGAATGGTTAGATGTTAATGTAACCACAATCATGATTAATGAAAAATTTTATTAATTTCATTTATGAAACCGCTCAAAGTTTTATTTACTCACTACATTTCCCTTATCATCAACTATTACATCTTGAGTCACATCACTATTTTTTACACTGATGATTACATTTCGTAAAACATTAGAAAATTCCGCTACATCCATAACAACTGATCCTCTACGATCAACTTCCTCTTTGCGTTCACCAACCTCTGAAATCGACGGACCAGGATCAACATCACTAGATTCATCACCACCTCTGCGTACATCAATCTCTGACAAACTCAGACGACCTCTGCGTTCATGAATCACTGAACCACTTTCCCCAAAACCTCCTAACAACAAATCTCTTCGCCTCTCCGGTAAACCAACAGACTTAGTCCGTGTCAGAATCGGAATGGCCTTCGTTGGAGGACAATGCCAGACATCAACATTATCATTAGTATATTTTTTAGATAACACAACAATAGAGGGGGCCCTCATTTGCGAATCTTCTGGCATGTCACTCGTAGAATACTTCAGATACCCCTTCATTTTACAATACGTAAACCCCCTTTTAATATTGGAATTTTCAAGTCGATACTTCACCATCCATGGCACCTGTTTGTCGTTAATTGAACAATAACCATGGAATTTCAAGTCGATACTTCACCATCCATGGCACTTGTTTGTCGTTAATTGAACAATAACCATTCCTAATAGACTAGCTCGCATTGACAATCTACTGGGAAATAAACCATGCCTGCAAACTGTCATTACGTCTAACCTCCGATCATAAACATTTACTCTGACCAACCCACTAGCATTGGTGCGCAAAGGGGGAATATTTATCAATATTTTATCAACCTTAATCCTTTTTTGTTTGATCTTAACCTCAATGAAGAAAAATAAATTAGGCAACACAAGTTCAATACAACTGAAATCACTTGCCGAAACACCTTCAACAACCCAAGTTTTTTATAACGTCCACCTCCATTAACCTGAACATTAAAAATAAAAATACATCAAATTAAATTCTAAACAGTTTTAAAGTACATTTGACTCCTTAAAGTAACTTTGCATTCCTTTCCACTAACAGTAGCA
>NW_021025892.1:1008978-1021499 GCF_004153795.1 Camellia sinensis
TCACAAAAAATAAGAGGAAAGACCTCACATTGTAAATTTGAGTGATGAACCAATATCTTCAGAACCAAAGCTTGAAAGTGAATACTCCCAAAAATAAAACCCAATCAATACCGCCAAAATCGAAACCAATAATCAATAGTCAAGCTCGTAAACTACACCCGCCGAGGTGAATTTCAAAGCACTTGCCACTCCAACATAACCCAATATAAGTACACCTAACATGATTGGATTAGCTTTAATTTGGCACGAACTCACCGAAAAACAACAAACATAATATTATAGCAGCGCACCACTAGGGTTACAAGTGTAAAACTGAATGAATCTAAGATTAGTGTGGAACAATAGAAAACCCGTAAGAGCCGTAACCTCTATCGTTGCATATGTTATAGAAACATACTCCATAATAAATCTAAACTCTATAACTTATTAATTGTAACCTTACATCACCAATTATAGTATTGTATACATTCTTGGGGGTTATGTACTTTAAAAAAAAAAAGTGACAAAAAAAACCCAAAATTTAGGTTTACCATGAAACCTATTAGCAAAATTGGGTCTCTATGAGCAAAACATGTGAGACTATATAACTAATATTACCAAAATAGTAATCATTAATAGACCCAAACCAAAACACTAAATTAAAACAGATTCTTTATGACAAAACCAAGTTGCGTCGGTCTCAAACTCCAATAAGGGAGATATATTCCCAACAATTCTCCCCCTATCGACTTAGTGGAGACAGTTGCAACCATACCTGCAAAGTTCGACACTTTAATGTTGTCCCTTGACAAAGTCTTAGTCAACAATATCCGAAATGTATATCGACTCTGTGTGAACCTTTTTTGGAAGTTGTAACAATTTCGAATCTAACGACATCACAATCAACGGTATCTATATCAATGTGTTTCGATTCTCGAATGAAAGTAAATTTTTTGCTTCAAATGAATAGCACTTTGACTAATCACAAATAAAAACAACTACTTTTCTTGCTTCAAAACCTTAAACAATCTTCGGCAAATACATTTCTTCAACCATAACTCTTCTTTGAACAAGGTATCTGTAATGGCAATAATTCAGCTTGATGATAGTTGAAAGAGAGCAAACACATTTTTAGTATTATTTTAGATTTGCCATGCCACAGCTCCCCCTATTGTCATAAAGAGTTCATCTTAATTAGCACCCGAACAAGTTAGATTTTTCTAGAATCAACCATCACCAGCCACTGTCCGAATCTGCTTGAACCCCATTCAAGTATGCGAGAATGGTCTTACATCCCAAAACACAAACATACCTTTCAAAGTCCCTCGACTGATACCTTAAGAATTACCATTTTAACCGCGCCTTCCCAAATCGTTCTTTATCCGGGATTAGAGAAGTGATAAAACGAACTCACCACAGCCATCAATGACTGTGAACAATATCGGCCTGTATAATCCATGGCGTAGACACAATCACAAGAACCAAGTGCTGAAGTTAAGGAACTTTCAACTCTCAAACTGCAAAAAGCAATATTCTCTCATGAACTTATTCATCCTCTCCCACATATCTAGAATAACCGACAAATATCTGATTGGGCTGGACCCAGATATATAGAAGCTGTTGTAAATACGAAGATTCGGAATTTAAAATTTGGGATTCCCGGCCCATTTACTGTTCATCACGCGGAATGCTGTGCACCTTTGCTTATATCAAAGGCAATAAACCACCACACTATCGATCGTGACACGTGGGTGGACAGGAGAATCACGTCTACTCACACAAGCCCCGGCTAGACTCACACCGAGAAGGAACAAGTCTAGAACTACCAATCCTGACTCTCTCAACTAGCCTGTCAGCCAACTACATACTTGTCGCAGAAGGGAGCTCCATGAAGATAAGGAACGCTTGAACTCATTGGCGCTTGAGTGGCCATGGTTCAATGCACAAAAAAGAAGATCTCTATCGACAACACCTCCACCCGAGTTTTTCAAATACTCACTGGAACAAATGGGGGGATGCTAGCCATCAAATAATAGAAAAACTCCACTCGCCAACGAGCAAGTCGAACAGTAATATACAGAAGGGGCGAGTTCCGGTAACGAATAGGGGGAAGAATTTTCATTTAAAGGGAGAAAGCTACGCTCGAAAAACAGGGAAGTATCGACTCTTAGAAGGGAACTACTTGGCGTACAGCAGAAACACGGGAGGAACAAATTTCTTTGCTGCTCTTCTGCTAAAAGAAAGATGTCCCATACATGATTACGCTCACTCAAAATATTTCACTCCCCCTAACTATAAAAAATCATTTTTCGAGGGATCAGTTACAACAAAAATAGAAGGCCGCCCATAGTAGAAACGTGCCTTTTGTAATTCATTTTCCCTTCGTTAAAATGAAAGAAACTAGAGTTAGTAACATAAATTGAGGATGAAGTAAATTATTTTTGTTTTTATAAGCCGTCGGAGAATTTGGCGTTTCAGCTACGAGTTATGTTCAAATTGCCTGTCTCTCTCGTTATTAGGAGTGGAGACGATTTTTGCTTAATTAGTGACTACTACGATAATTCAAGTTATCAAAACAATTCTTAGTATATGCTCGACGACGTGAGAACTTGCTACTCTCCTCACTCTTTCTATAATCAGGAATACTCTAGAGGCAAGGAGGCCGGCAATCCTGCCGCTGCCTCAAACTATCTTTTCTAGAAACACTAGTAACTCCATACCTCGAAGGCGACCCTCAAGAACAGTGGAAAAACCGGACCGTGGTCCAGAAGCCATCGGCTACGACACCAATTACTTCTCCGGAATGAATAAAGAGCTTATCAAGACTTCTACGACCACGCACGCCGTCTACAACGTGATTACGACAGACATCAATACTCGACATCACCTTAGCAGAGTAAATAGAAGATTTTAGTAGGCTGCCAGAGAGATTTCCGATGTATTTGTTAGTCTCAACCAGATCTGGCGATTAAGAGGAGTGATTTCCTGTATTTAATTAAGCAAATGGGACAGTAGTTGGTTAGATGCAATGTCTCCAAAAATGAGAGAATGGTTTGATGTTAATGTAACCACTGTCATGATTAATGAAAAATTTTATTAATTTTATTTATGAAACCACTCAAAATTTTATTTACTTACTACATTTCCCTTATCATCCAATATTACATCTTGAGTCACATCACTATTTTTACACTGATGTTATTAATTCTTCGTAAAACATTAGAAATTCTGCTGCATCCATAACAATGATCCTCTACGATCAACTTCCTCTTTGCTTACCCAACCTCTGAAATCGACAGACCAGGATCAACATCACTAGTTCATCACCACCTCTGCGTACATCAATCCTGACCACTCAGACGACCTCTGCGTTCATGAATACTGAACCACTTTCCAAAACCTCCTAACACAAATCTCTTCGCCTCTCCGGTAAACACACAGACTTAGTCCGTGTCAGAATCGGAATGGCCTTCGTTGGAGGCAATGCCAGACATCAACATTATCATTAGTATATTTTTTAGATAACACAAACAATAGAGGGGCCCTCATTTGCGAATCTTCTGCGCATGTCACTCGTAGAATACTTCAGATAACCCCTTCATTTTACAATACGTAACCCCCCTTTTAATATGGATTTTCTCAGCTAGGATTAGTATCCAATTGCGTGTGAGACTATTATGGAAATATTTCTAATATTAAAAGGGGGGTTACGTATTGTAAAATGAAGGGGTATCTGAAGTATTCTACGAGTGACATGCCAGAAGATTCGCAAATGAGGGCCCCCTCTATTGTTGTGTTATCTAAAAAATATACTAATGATAATGTTGATGTCTGGCATTGCCCTCCAACGAAGGCCATTCCGATTCTGACACGGACTAAGTCTGTTGGTTTACCGGAGAGGCGAAGAGATTTGTTGTTAGGAGGTTTTGGGGAAAGTGGTTCAGTCATTCATGAACGCAGAGGTCGTCTGAGTTTGTCAGAGATTGATGTACGCAGAGGTGGTGATGAATCTAGTGATGTTGATCCTGGTCTGTCGATTTCAGAGGTTGGTGAACGCAAAGAGGAAGTTGATCGTAGAGGATCAGTTGTTATGGATGCAGCAGAATTTTCTAATGTTTTACGAAATATAATCATCAGTGTAAAAAATAGTGATGTGACTCAAGATGTAATATTGGATGATAAGGGAAATGTAGTAAGTAAATAAAACTTTGAGTGGTTTCATAAATAAAATTAATAAAATTTTTCATTAATCATGACAGTGGTTATATTAACATCAAACCATTCTCTCATTTTTGGAGACATTGCATCTAACCAACTACTGTCCCCATTTGTTAATCCATGAGACCCACTAAACCTATGTTTGTGCGTAATAAAATGTCATGGGATTAGTAATCCCATGAGAGTATGAATCTCTTCCCATGGGAGGGTTGAGATAACTAATCCCTTCATACAAATTGATAGTTAAATTATCATTTGGCCCTTTACAAAACTAACAAAATTATTATATATGAGGAAGATTTTTAGGTAATTTTATAGATTTAGTCCTCACTACTAATACTATCATATTAGTATATAAACAAACACATTTTATCTTATATCTCCAATTTAATATCACTACATTAATAATTTTCTCATTTAATCTCATTGTATTTATAATCTCATCCAACTTAATCTACCAAACAAACGAGGCCTATGATCCGTTGAAGTGAAGTGGGTTCCCATGCTATGCAAATTGGCGAAGTCTTGGTTGTGCATCAGACAAGAACAGATGTGATTCCTTGAAAGTGTACAAATGGAAGAAGCACTGAGAGAGAGGATAAGGTTGACCAGATACTATGTAACTTTTTTAATTATTCAAAAAAAAAAAAAAAGGGCTAGAAATCATGAAAAATTATTAAGAATTTTACCCGAAAAGTTATATAGTCTAAACGCAATTGTTATGCACTAAGACCTACATTTGAAACAAATCACAACTATAAAGTGGTGCTGGCCCAAACACTCGATTATTAAAAAAAAAAAAAAAATTCTTTGAGTATATTTTAAACTAAAATTTATGAGTTGATAGCATTATTAATTATTATCCAAACCATCATGGGTGGGTACGGATCAGTTGCGACCACAGAACTTTCAATCTGCCATCCGTCCACTAGATTGGCGGATTGACAGATGGATACGAATCAGTTTGGCGGTTGAAAATTCTACAAATTTAAAATTTTCAACCTAATTCAATTGTGCACTTCTTTAAAAACACAACATGGGCAATGCAATATTCACAATCTATTGGGCATGATTCAAAACAACCTGGGCAGTGGGCAGTGGACATAATTCAAAACATTGTGCATAATTCAATGAGCATAAAACATAAGGAAAACATAATTCCAAACAACCTGTGGGCAGTGGGTATAATTCAAAACATTGTGTATAATTCAATGAGCATAAAACATAAGGAAAACATAATTCAAAACAACCTGACCATAATTCAAAACAACCTGGGCAGTAGGCATAATTCAAAACAAACATAAGGAAAACATAATTTAGAACAACCTGTGGGCAATGGCCATAATTCAAAACATTATGCATAATTCAATGAGCATAAAACATAAGGAAAACATAATTCAAAACAACCTGGGCATAATTCAAAACATTGGGCATAATTCAATGAGCATAATCTAGTGGGCACGATTCAATATTGGTTCCAGTTCCGGTTCTAATTACTATCATCCAAGTTATACATAAAACATAAGGAAAACATTGTGCATTCAAGTAACAGACATCAAAGAGTTCCAAAAACAAAAAACAAAAAAAATTAAAGTCATTCAAAACAAGAGTTTAAAAAAATAAAAAAAAGTTACAATCACCCAAAACATTGTGCATCCAAATAATGGTATTACAGTCATCCAAAAAGAAGTAAAAAAACAATTCATTTCCTTGAGCTAAACCATGATGAGCCATCTAAACCTGCATAACAAAAAAATGAAATTATTTAATAAGGGAAACACTAAAAAGTCTTAAACTCAAAACAAGTGAACATATGTTAACAACATTTAACAAAGGAAAAGTATGTTACCAATGATATTAAACTTCAATAAAACTACTCTCCAAATTTGAGTTTGAACATGAACTTGATTCCGAAACAATTACACATAAAACATAACATAACAAAAACATGTGAAGTAAAGATAATGAACCTTGAATAATACAAAATAAATGAAATTTAAAACAAAATAAATCATTGTATATTACCCGAATCATATTGTTGTTCAAATTCTTCAACATCATCCATTGTTTGTCAAAGGCATATTGGAATGTTACTTCGAAGCCAATTTTGTGTACAAACAAGAACCTCCACCATCTTAGGAGCAAGTGAACTACGAAATAGATCAAGTATACGATCTCCTGTACTAAAAGCCGACTTAGAAACAACAGTGGAAACAAGCATTGCCAACACATCTCATGTTATAAGTGATAATACTTTATATTTTGTTGCACTAACCTTCCACCACTCCAAGATGTCAAATTGAGCATTCTTCCCACCTTTCTCAATATCACCCAAGTACTTGTCCAATTCCGACGTACTCTCACTACTAGAAAATTGTCCTTCCAAAAATGAGTTAAATTGAGAGTTCACAATAGAGTGTGAGTCATTTTCATCTATCACCATATTTACTGTTTCATTTACATTAGCGGCATGCACATTTGTTGAATCAAGCATGACATAATGATCATACAATTGACTCAAACAATTTTTCACATTCTCTAACATTTCTTTCACTCTCACCACATCTCCACCAAAAATTGTTGAAAAACAAAATTGCAAGTATGTCTTTTTTCTTTGAGGGTCAAGAACAACCGCAATGTACAAAATGAGATTGATTTTATCCCCATTTCCCCAATACTTGTCAAACTTCTCTTTCATTTTTTTGCCATTGAAGACAAAATAGAATCATTATCTTTGATTCACTACAAGAAATTACACTTTCGACAACTAAATTTTTAGTCGCCAAAAGTAAGGTTTTTAGTTTCTGAAATATTTTCCTGACTAAATATTTTGGTCGCGGGAAGATTGTCGGGGAAGGTATTAGTGATTAAAAAAAATTTAGTCGCTAAAAGTCGTATAAATGGCGACTAATGTTTTAGTGGGCAAAAGTAAAAGGTATTGGTGACAAAATAACCTTTTTGTCGCTAATGAGGCAAATTGGTGACTAATCTGTTAGTCGCCCAAAGGCTACTAATTTAATTTAAATCACATTTTCAGCTACTAAAATTTTTTGTTGCCAACACTTCAAGTATCTAGGGTGACCAAAGTTTTAGTCGCCAATAGTTTTTCTTGTGCATCTACGTTGTTTTAGCTACTAAATGTTTAGTCACCGAAAGTCCGATTTCTTGTTTAGCTACTACACAGGTTAGTTGGCCAAAATCTTTTTTTTTATGCGACTAAATATTTAGTCGCCAAAAGATTTAATTCTTTTTTGGCTACTAACTATTTAGTCAATAAAAATATTTAACTCCATTTTTGGCTACCGATTGTTTTGTCGCCAAAAACATCATTTAATGTTTTTATTTTTTTCATTTTAATTAATTTTTCCATAACCTGCATGTATCCACCGCAACCTGTAATAGGTATACAAACAAAACAATATGTATATATTATCACCCATTCTATAACGCATATTTCACTTACAAGCATCAAACAAAAAACAATACCTTTTAATGTAAACTTATGTACAAACCAACTATATATATTCCAATTAGAAATAATAATGTCATACATAACAAATAAGCATACCAAAACAATGTCCTCCGTACACAAAAATATTTTTACTACTATGCTTTGTAATGATCATTTAGCATGGTACAAATTACAATGGTAATATGTACCATGACAAAAGGTAATCTATACACCACGACAATAAATACAAGTTTCATGTCAAAAGTATTATGTATCCCGCAAAAAATTATATGTACGATTCATCAAAATTCCATACAAAAAGTAGAGGATGACAAAAAACTTCCCAATTGTTCAAAAGTGTAAATTATCCTCTGTACAAAAAAATGGAAGATCCACATGTCAATGCCAAAAGCCATCTACAAAACAAAAATTACACCCATTAGTTCCATATAGCATTTCAACATAAGACCATGCAAAAAAAAAGCTAATGGATCTATAAAGGGATTTTTTCGTTTTTTATTTTTATTTTTTGGTTAAGGTGGTTTCATCCCTCAATCATAATATTTTGAAAATGAAATTAACATTACTTAAATGTTAGGAACCAAAACAACGTAAAGTGCACAGGATTAAAAGTCCATTGGCATCCAAAAAATGACAATCAATATAAGGTTGTGCAGCTTATGTATTCAACAGTTATGAGGAAAAATGTAGCACCTTAAAAATGACAATCAATTTAAGGTTGTGCAGCTGTAACAAGTCCGCGGGCGACCTCGCTACAGCTCGGACTTGATTTGTGTCACGGTTCTAAGTCTGAACCAAAGAGTCCAAATCCGGCAAATCGTTTTGAGAAAACAGATTTTGAAAAAAGTGCCAAACATGGACTGCTTTGCCAGATACAGAATCGCCACCTAAATGTTTTATTTTGGAGAAATTTTGGAAACCCTGACTCGTTTGCCTAAGGTCACGTGTCCGTCATCACCAAAGTTGCCTCGGCTCGGGAACTTAGGTACGATTGGGAAAGGTCACTTTGTGAGCACCCCCGCTCGCCCGATCAAAGATCGGCCTCTACTAACCATGATATCAAGTTTTGAAAACATTGTGTGTTCTTATTCCGGTTATTAGCCTAGATTTACTATGTGATGCGCACAGCATACAAGTATAGACTGGGTCGCCTGAATTGGAACAAAACATTTCATGTTTGTTTATTTGAAAATGGTTTGATGGTGCTACCCGCAAGTAGGCTAAGAGTGGATTTGTCACCCCTGGGTGGGCTTAGAAAATATGATTTTGCCACTATCTAGTGGGCTTAAAACACACATTTGATGAACTGTTCCAATTCAAATAACCAACCTTTACCCACAGGCATTCAGGCAGTTATATCACATAAGCATATAGCCTCATGGTAAGCATGCTATTCATGGCAGTCACTCACACGCATGCAAGGATGCTAAAGCATAAAACTTACCGAGTACTCCAAGCCAAAACAAAAGCTAATTAGAAATCCATGCATGATCCTAATTATGCAGAAATGCCTAATGCAACACATGCAAAAATGCAACTATAGTAGGCTCGGCTATTCTAAACATGGCATATGAGATGTAATAGCTAACATGTATTCAACTTGGAATTGAAATACAAATGCAGTTAGTATGATGCGCCGAGCCTGGTGCATGCAATACAGATGAATGAATGCAAACATGCTATCATACTGTATGCTAATTGAAACATGCCCTAATCTAACCATCATAAGCAGGTAAATAAAAGGGAGAAAGACGTGGGGTTGGAAGACATACATCACACACACGCACACTTATTACAACATTGCCCTCGCGCAGAGGGTCCGAATAAATAATATACAGTCCCGAATGAATAAATAATACAGTCCCAAATAAATACAAAAATCCTAATTAATTTACAAATTAATCTAAGAAAGCTATAAACATGACATGCAAGCTAGGGACTGCCTCGACTCTGATGAATGATGTATGTTTGGGCTGTCTTGCGCGGAAATCTACTGGGATGCCCCAAATAGCCTCTGTTTTGTAATTATTCTTGGAAAGCGCGCCAAGACCCGGAAGACTGCTGATTCTTGATTTGCTACAACAGAGAGCAGGAGAGGGGCATAGCAATATATTTACACAGATGTATGCATGCCTCGATCCTCGTGCCACCAATCACGCATATCGATGCATGATGGCCGAGGAGTCCAATTGTATAACTCAATATAGAATGAATGCACATGAAAACAAAACTAAAACCTAACTCCATCATGGATAATCCAGAGTGTCGGCGACCAGGAATTGAGACACGTTCCGTCACTCGAGGTACAGAACGTCCATCGTTTCCCGTGCTCGGGCTAACTCCTATCCCAAGCACAATGCAATATGCATGACATGCATGAATGCAACTAATATACAACCTAGCATGCACAATGCTATGAAATGGCATACACGATGCACGAGATAACATGGCATACACAATGCGCTAACATGCAACCTAGCATACACAATGCTATGAAATGAAATGGCAAACACAATGCACGATGGACTTACACTAATATGAGTGGAACTCAGCCACACTCACATAAGAGGCCATGGCGATGAAAATGAGACACTCGAGATGCGTGCACTCATGCACGCAAACCGAGGACCGACCCTAAGGCACCAAATGCCACTCTAACAAGACATGGCAAGGCATGAAATATGATATGAAAACATGCAAATTTCAGGGCTGAAATGTGATACAAAACAACCCCGAATCATGGAAACATGGCACCTGATGCATGAAATGGTACCCGAAATGCAAAATTAGGCATATGCAATGACCTATAGCTATACAAAACATGCATTATTTGAACATGAAATGTGAAGAAAGATTCAAGGCAGTCCCAAAATAAGCATGTTTACAGTTTCAAGAAAGACCAAAAAATGAACACAAATAGGGCTAAACCAATATGCAAAAATGGCCCTAAATGTGAGATAAAGAAGCAAGTCACAGCTGAAGGCCCTAAATGGCCAAGATCCCTTCAACAAAGTTGAACAGGAGCTCAAAATGAAGCACTTTACAGTTTACAACAGGCCACGAAAATAAACACAAGTATGGCTAAACCCTTGTACAAGAAATGGGCCAAAAAGGGGATAAAGAAGCAAGTGAGGGTTTCTGGCCTCAAACACGGGAGGGCCCTTCAATAAAGTTGAAGAGGGGCCCAAAACATGATATTTTCCAGTTGATGGCCAGACCCAAAACAGTGTACAAGCATGCTCAAAATGCTATGCAAAATAAAGCCAAAAAGAGAGCTATAACACAAACTATAAAAAGGATGCCTCAAACAGTGAAATACCCTTAATGAAACATGAAGAGGGGGTCAAAATGAGGCCATTTGTAGTTCGGACCAGAGCCCAAAAACAGAAGCATAAGAGGCTAACAAATCATGCAAAAATGGAGCCAAAAGAGAGATACAAAGGCAAGTGGCAAATGGAAGCCTTAAACAGTGATGAGCCCTTCAATAATGTTGAAGAAGAGCTCAAAATAAGACACTTTTCAGTTCATGACAGAGCTCAAAACAGTTTATACATAGGCCAAAAATACTACACAAGAAAATGGCATACAAGGGAGCTAATGAAGCAAGTGCAACAAGGAGGCCTCAAACAGTGAGAGGCCCTTAAACAAAAGTGAAAAGGAGCTCAAAATAATGCCACTTTCAGTTAGGGCCGGAGCTCAAAACAGCAAGCATGTATGGCTAAGAAATAATACAAAAATGAGCTCAAAAGAGGGGAAATAGGACTTAAGCTAACATGTATTCAACTTGGAATTGAAATACAAATGCAGTTAGTATGATGCGCCGAGCCCGGTGCATGCAAAACAGATGAATGATGCAAACATGCTGTCATACTGTATGCTAATTGAAACATGCCCTAATCTAACCATCATAAGCGGATAAATGAAAGGGAGCAAACTCGCCAAGTGCACCCAGCATCTCCCATTCCCGGATGGCTATACAAGCGACATCACTATGAAAATAAAGCCAAAAGAGAGCTATAACACAAACTATAAAAAGGATGCCTCAAACAGTGAAATACCCTTAATGAAACATGAAGAGGGGGTCAAAATGAGGCCATTTTTTAGTTCGGACCAGAGCCCAAAAACAGAAGCATAAGAGGCTAACAAATCATGCAAAAATGGAGCCAAAAGAGAGATACAAAGGCAAGTGGCAAATGGAAGCCTAACAGTGATGAGCTTCAACAATGTTGAAGAAGGGCTCAAAATAAGACACTTTTTAGTTATGACAGAGCTCAAAACAGTTTATACATAGGCCAAAAATACTACACAAGAAAATGGCATACAAGGGAGCTAATGAAGCAAGTGCAACAAGGAGGCCTCAAACAGTGAGAGGCCCTTAAACAAATATGAAAAAACCCCTCAAAATAATGCTACTCCCAGTTAGGGTCGGAGCCCAAAACAGCAAGCAAGTATGGCTTATAAATAAATCAAGAAAAGGCTAGAAAAGAGAAAAAGGAAGCTCACCCTTGAAGACTATGCCTTGACAGCCTCTTGGCTTGAGTTTGGTGGCTCCTTAGCTCTGAAAAAACAACTTCAAGTGGCTGCAATGGAGGTTGGAGGTATGGTGCTATGGGTTGGTGAAGGAATGGGTATAGGACTTGGGAGGTTTGAAGGTTAGAAGAGAGGGAGAGAAGATGTATGTATGCAAAGCTCTTAGGTAATTTTTCCAACCCTTATTACAGAGCTGGGAGGCTGGTTATATAGGCAAGAGAAGGGGAAAAAGGGGGAAAAAATGGAGGGAAATGAAGCCAAGTTTCCCTCCAAAAGTTGGCCCCCCGGATACAGAATTTGGGGGAAAATGAGGGTGTATCTG